>JAUKNM010000038.1:335000-447500 GCA_030765045.1 Tenodera sinensis
TATCTCAGGAATCGGCAGCTGGGTCCACAGAACCGTTCTGACTTCTAGGTGTTGTCTGTAACCAAAGCTTATGCTGCCTAAAATCAGTTCCCGTATTGTCCAACGGGTTCTTGCGTTCTTGCCCAACAGATGAATAGGTGTTATCACAACCCTTAAAGTCACTCTAGATGGCTCATTGTTTAGACGCTGGCCTACTGATCCCGAGGTCGTGGGTTCAAATTCGGCCCAGACCGATGGTTTTTAAATGTGCTTAAAAACGACAGCTCCATGTCAGTACATTTACTGGCATGTAAAAGAACTCCTGTGGGACGAAATTCCGGCACACTGGCGACCCTGATGTGATCCTGGCGATTGACAGCGTCGTTAACAACATATTTAAAAAAGTCAACACGTATAGCCTTCTTTGAGGACATCTAATAACAGCAGAAGGTGTTAAGTTGGAACCAGAGAGAATAGCTACTACACTAAATCATAGCAGCCTCAAACTGTAAAGGAGCAGCGTGACTTTTTAGGGACTGTTAATTTCTATCGTCGACACTTACAGGATGCCGCAGTGAATCAAGCTTTGTTAAAGGATTACCTTAAAGGTGCAAAGAAAAATGACAATAGGAAGATTGAAGGGAGTACAGAAGCATTAATGCAATTTCAGAAATGCGAAACTGATTTACATTTATATTCAATAAATAAAACAAATTATATTTCTATAGCAGGATACGTTAAGGCAAACGTTAAGGCTCGTGTAGGCAAACAGATATTGGGAAAATTTATAGTTAATAATGGAGAATTAACGTTGAACGAGAATGGCAAGGCTTTAAGGCATTTGTAAATTACAATAATTACGAAACAACGAATACCCTCTTCCGACATAAAGACATTCATAAGTATACATGGGCAGGGAGAGGAACAAGATTTATAATTGATTATATTCTAACTAATAGGAAGTTATCTACATATGTAGAAGACACACGTGTATACAGGGGCTGTGACATCAGTTCAGACCACTTTTTAGTACTTACAAAATTAAATATACCAAAGAAATGGATATCTAAGGGGAAAAGGGAGAACTTAAAAACGGAAACAAGATACAAAGTACAGTGGCTACAACACGAGAGTGTATGTAAATTATACTGTTCACGTTTGACTTTATACTTATATATGGACCAGAGGTGGCGGTGTTTGAATATAGATGAAGCATGTCATGACTTAAAGAATTACTTTTAAGAAGCAGCAGATGAAGTGCTAGGTAAGAGACGAATAAAAAGAGAAGGGAAAGGTATACACAATTGGATCGAAGAAATAGGAAAAATAATAAAAAATAATTAGAAAAAAGCATATTTGAAATATCTCCAAACAAAGTCTGTAGAAGACCAAATAGAATACAAACATAAAAGTGCAATAGCACAGAGAGAAGTGCGAAAACTGAAACTTGAAAATTGGGACAAATATGTAAGTACAATTGAACACGGTTTTCATGGAACTCAAGAGGTAGTATATAATATGATGAGACATCTAAATTCAACTGAAAGAGATACAGCACAAATAAATAATATTTCTGAGGAAAAGTAGACCACACACTATCTTAAATTGTGGACAAATGAAGACGAAAAAGATATTGACCCTTCACTACCTACACTGGCAGAATTGACCTTACTGAGATGGATGAACTAGAGAATGTGCTCAGAAAAAAAAGCTCCTGGACCATATTATATTAATATTGAGCTTGTAAGATAAATTTCGGATAAAGTAAAGAGTAGAGTTTTAGAAATATTAAACATCACTGGAAAATCTGTAAAGTCCCAGAAGAATGGAAAAGAGGAAAAGTATACTCTATTTTTAAAAAAGGAAATAGGAATAAATGCCAGAATTATAGAGGCATATGCTTGTTAAAATGCAGACTATTAAATATTTGCAATAATAATAACTTGTAGATTAATTACAATAAATGAATACATGCTTTCGGAAGAATAAAATGGATTCTAGAAGGGACGTTCTTGTTCAGACTGCATATTTGTAATAGAAGAGATAATCCGCAAAAAAAGAGAGTTTAATCTGCCAACATTATATATTGCTTATTATGAGAAAGCATTCGACAGATTAATATAGAGGAAATTTTGGGAGATAATGTATCAAAGAGGCTATCCAGAGCATCTAATAATAGTTATTCAGAGCTTATACTATGCAACATATATAAATTAACAATAGTGATAAACTAATTAAAACAAACCGAGGTGTTAAACAAGGTTGCTCAATGTCCCCATCATTGTTTAGTATTTATATTGACGAAGTCATTAGACAATGGCAAGAGAAACTAAATGTAAATTTTAAAATAAATGACAAGGTCTTAAACACCATATTGTATGCAGATGACCAAGTAATACCTATTTAGTAAAACAGAAGACGAACTACAAATGGCAGTACATAAATTAAATAGCTAGTATCTATAATATGAGAGTTTCAGATATAGGGACAGCCGAAATGAAATCCTAACGTTCAGTAGCAGGCAACACACTTTTAGATAAGAACCATAGCACGGAAATCAGGAAAGAGTTACAAATATACAACATAAAAGATAGAATAAACCAAGTAAGAGCAAACTGGCTAGAACATATAAAATGAGTGCCAGAACACAGATTACCACAGATTTTACTTCAGTACCAACCAAAAGGTAGAAGAAGAGTTGGACGTCCACTCACCAAATGGAGAGGTTTCATTTCTTGATGTGGAAGGCCTAAGGCCTAAATCCATGAAAGAAGAAGAAGAAGATGTAACCCAAGCAGCCCTATTCCAGATGTCAGTTGTGAATTAGCATTGTTTGTGGATGCCTCGGATTTGGCTGCAGGAGCAGTATTGCAACAGAATGAAAATGGAAACTGAAGACCAATTGGGTTCTCCTCAAAACAGTTCTCTTCTTCCCAACAGAAATATTCAACGTATGATAGAGAATTATTGAGCATTTACATTGCCATCAAATACTACAAATACCTGTTGGAAGGAATAAACGTTGTTATCTACACTGACCATGCACCACTTGCGCTTGCATTTAAGCAGAGGAATGAAAAGGAAACACCGATACAACTAAGATATCTGCAGTAGATTTCTCAGTTCAGCACAGATATCCGACATGTACCTGGAAAAGAAAATGTAGTGGCAGACTATCTATCAAGAATGGAAAAAATAGTACCGATTGATTATGAAGTTATTGCACAAGCCCAGGTTGAAGATGTAGAACTTGATAACCTACATTCTAATCCTCATACTTCACTGCAGTTAAGAAGCAAACGACTCCAAGATGAAGACAAATATAGTGCGAAGTGTCCACGAGCAACGTTCGCCCATATATGCGTAGCCCCTTCTTCTTCTTCTTCTTCTTCTTCTTCTTCTTCTTCTTCTTCTTCTTCTTCTTCTTCTTCTTCTTCTTCTTCTGGGGACTGTCCAGATGCAAGAAGGGCCAAATCATCGGTGGTACTAGTAGAAGTAGATCTGAGGATTAGAGAACGCTCGCACCTCTACTTAAAGTTCTTTTGTACAACCGTTATCTTCTACTAGTAGTCCAGTGGATTTAATACTTAAAGAATAGCCCGGTTTATGCACCTAAAGGTAGGATCAAACACGGAAACATTCCGTGGCAAGAAATCACAGCTACCACGCTCTAGGCTACTGTGCCACTGCAGGAACCTAGCTATAGTACTGCTTTTCACCTAAAAATTAGATTCTAGAATCTCATTTGTTTTCAGTTTCTTGGCCCTTAAAATCATTAGTTGTGTGCCAGTCCTTAAAATCATAATTTCGAAACGAAAAGTTGGTTTAGTATGAAACTTGTGGTCCAGCATCTTCCTATGATGTGGCTCGAAGAATTTTAAGAAAATCACCCCACCCAGATTACCCATTAAACGGCAAAATGTTTATTATTTTTTATTTTCTTAATAAGAGCTCTGACGAGTTTTATTAAAATATGTAATGTATTAGATATTTGCATGACTAATAGAAGTTAAAATAGCTTTAATTTTTTGAGAACAGGTGTTGAACTTCTCTCCATTCTGAATGGACCTTGATAACTAATAGATCTCGTTTAGGCATCCAATGAGTCACATTATTTTATATATCGTTAAGTACTACTGAGATATCCCTTGTTAGTAGTTTGAATTTTAAAATGAGTACTTATACTTTTTTCAAATAGCATACCACTGTTCATGGCTTTCCTCTGCTTTAGCCAAGAGCATGATTCATATAAAGCCAACACAGAAGGGTCCGGTTTTTAAAAATTCTGACCATCACTTTAAGCTTCTCTTCTTATAACCTCTAAGGAAATTCGTAAAGGTGTAATAAACGATTATCTCGACTTACAACCAGTAGACAGAGTAAGAAAAGTAGAACCTTTCTATCATTATTTTAAAGTGAATAGAGAAACTAAGATACGGACTGTAACTTCGGCACTTCAGCCTGTGGCCTTTTGTACCTGTGCCCCAAAAGGGAGTACCTTGTGAGGGAAGGGTAAGGGACAGGATATAGAAGGCGGCCGATCCAGGGTCCCTAAGAGTTTCATATTGAGGCTTCTCGGTGACGTCTAGTACTGCCTCTATCTCGCATTGGAGATCGGCATATCCCCCTGGGAGGTTAGGAAGCCTTGCAGTGCCCGAGTAATCTGTAGAGGCCAGTCAACCCTTGAAGAATCAAGCAGAAACGTTGAAGTGAAAAGAGCAGCGAGGCGAAATGTAGAAAGAGGAAAATCGGGACATGTAAATGACCTTTCCAACATTAGCCTAGCGACTTTGAAAACCCCTTAAGAAACCTATAGGAAGGTTGGTCACGGGAATTGAACCACGACTTCTCAAACATAGGCCACTGGTAACATTCTCGGTGTGAATAGATCAAATGCATGTTGTTTTTCTGCAAGACTAATTTTAACCAGCGCTTGGTATATTTCGTTTTCATTCCTCTCCTGTCGAGTATAACATTTATCATAATCTCGCTCCTCCTCTCCTTTTTTGCTTATTAATCTGTTCTGGTGGAGTGGTAAATGGCGTGGAAACCTTGCTTTTTTGATATTTCATAAACACCCATTTTGTACCATGTCTTAATTCTTTTAACTGGCTTCAACATGCCAAGAAAGGTTAAATCATATTTGTTCGGCGTAAAGTACGCAAATCAGTAATTATGCTTCGTTAATTTGGACTTTAGAAGAGATCTATGGTTGAAATTTAATCAAATTTTCTCACTTCACTTTTTGCATTAGTGATACTGTTTATTTTGGGATCTAAGTCAGCGATTGCTTCAGTCCAGTAGTACAAAGAAGCACTCATTTTGCATAAGCAACAACAAACTAGTCAACAAAGCAAAATTTGCTTTTCTCCAAGTTGTATGTATGTGTCTTAAGCTAACATTTCTCTAGTTTCTGTCGTTAATTAAAGTCGATGAATGGAAGTGTGCTTGCAGAGCGTTTATGCAGTGCCTAACTTTATGAAAGACATTGTATATGGGACTGAATTAATGGTAGCATTGTAAAAGTAGAATGAAGCGTTTTGTCCTTGCCGTTATCATTGAAGAACTGAAGGAAAAGGAATGTTTGCTGCTGGTCTGGTTTCAAAAACAGGGCTTTTTGTCATTGAACTTCGTAATGTTTCCGTAAGTGTTTGTTATGGTCTTGAGTTCATGGTTACTTGCAATAGCTCACAATAACGAGCTATTATTACACACTGATAAAACTTCCCTGAGTTGCTGCTATTTACGATACTATGATCAAATATTGCATATGCATACCTCCGTAACATGTACTTAAACTTTGAAACAAACGTGAGAAGTTGATGAAAAAAATGTTTAACGCTTTCACAGGATTCAACACGGCACTTAATGTTTACAGTCATTATTGGCAATGACTGTGCTATTGCTACAGCTGTTATTTTCATTTCTGACATGTATTATTGCCCGTGAAAATGGAGTTATCAGTGGTGTACTGGTCCTTGATGACAGACCATCCTGAATATTGAAATAACTAATTGATACGTTCGCCCTTGTAGGAGAAAAATTATCTTAGTGTACAAGTTCACACTCTTTGATGTTACACCTTTATTTACTTACATTTCTGAGTACGAACATTTAAATAAAAATGATTACTTAACCTCAGAGTTTCTGGTCTAAGGCCATAGGTTTCCATACCAAAGTGTTTCTACTTCACCACTCAGTAACCCTTATATAATATAACATGTGGGGCAAATCTCCTCAAAATAAGACAATGAAAGAAAAAATGTGTACCGGCGGCGGCGGTGGTGGTGGTGGTGGTTGTGTTGGGGGTGGTGGTGGCAATGATGATGACGACTACGACGAGGACGACGAGGAGTAATTGGAGAAATATGTAGAGAAGGCTGGAAGAATGCTTTAAGTCGTGCGGAAAGTCAAAGAATCCTAAATCTGGTGAATATATATGAACCAAATGGACCGTAGCGAAGAACAGTTCTCCATTCTGAATTGAACGTCACTTAAACACACTCATTTCTAACAAAACATTTCTCTACCTCGCGTTCGCTTTTCATAAAGATATCCTCACCCTTATCCGTTGTATACTCTGATCCGGACAACGTGATAGAAATAATGCTACATTAAATTCAGTGTTCTGCTTTTCTCCCTGCAACACACACACACACACACACACACACACACACACACACACACACACACACACACACACACATACACACATACACTCGTACACAGGGTGAAACGCGTATGACCAGATGTGCAGTACGGCGCAGTTTGTGTTTCAGATTTTCCTCACGTTCGAAACAACAGCAGGCTAGCCACTGGTCTTCCAACCGATCATTGCCATTTCCTGTTATGGACTAATTTTTGTTTCAAAAGAGTGTAGCATGAAGAACTGGCACATCTTTTGTTTTTGGCTAATGAAAGTTGAGTTTTGCTTATATTCTCATAATTCTGACTACTATGTGGATTATTTAATAATATAAATGTAACAAAGAAAAAAAAAGGTATTTCTGTGACTCATAATACGTGAAAATATTTTATTTTGGCACATTAAGAAAAAAATTATGCACTTTAATTAAGTATGTCAACAACATTGAAAGCACAGTTATATCTCTTTAATGAGCATTACATTCTAAGAGCTCTAAATTGATGAAGGAACTCCTGGCTGGTGGTTGGATCGGAAGAGATTCATGTGATGGCTTCATAAGCTCGTTGCCTTTTACCTTTCCTTTTGTGACCTTCGGAGCATTCTTATACAGAGATCATCAGTAATCTGTAATTATTGCTTCATTCCAATGGCTCTGATATATGTGCTCCATTTTTCATTTGTGTTCAGAACATTTTAAGTTGAGTAGAACTTTCTTGCTTACAAATCTCTTGTAAACTGCATGACCAACAGGAATAGGACAGTTGCCGTTGTGAATTATTACACGTTTCAAGTTTAGCTTGGAGGAATCTATGAATAGCCTCCATTCCAAAGAAAGTGGTAAAGTACCTAAACGTGGAATAGGTTGAATAGCAGATGGAAGATTCGGGTAATGAAATGTTATTTGCTTCATTGTCAAGCCTGCCTTTATAGCTGGAGTCAAGCAGAACAGCAGTCAATTGTACGGTTTGTAGGTTTGGGCCAGATCATAGGTACAGCAAAGGCCATAGATCGTTTCTAATTTTTCAGCCATTCTCGAAGTATAACAGAACAAGACTTGCAATATAAATGTGGAGCCTATGATTTATCCTAGTCTCCTAACTTCATACAAAATAATTCTGATAGATAATCTTCACAAGAGGTGTCAGATTCCATTTCCATGATGAAAATATTACTCACAAGTTTACACATTTTCATGGTATTTTAATAAAGTTTACACCTTAAAACACTAGAAATTCTGCACAAATTATAACAGAAACAATATTAAACTTACACTCGCAGCAACAAAATGCATGTATAACATCTACAAGCAGCTGAAGGACGTTGTGCTTTGTCAGTTGATAAATGACAAAATTTTCCCTAACCAGAAAATGTAGACTCTAAAAATGACTATTTTATCGCCAAAACAGGAACTAAACAGTCATTTTTATGGTTCTTTATGAATTGAGCCGGTGACAATTCATAAGAATCAGCTATTCTTAAGCCCGAAACAGCCTCATTGTTGACCTGCGTTATTAGATTCGTTTTTGGCCCGAGACTTAACATTATATACAGCTGTCTCTTCAACACTATTTTAGTTTTAGAATATTTTCCACTTTACTTACAGCACTTTATTTTACAGGGAATAGACTCATTCTCATATCTGCTGCTGTTGCCTAACGTTACGGGTTACATATTGTAAATTTCCGCAACAAAATCGTGCAAACATGAGGGCACGTAATGCTTCATTGCCATTCAGCCATCACATAGCGACCAGCTCCTAAACGATTTGACTATTGCTTAAGCTGTTGAACCTAGAAATAGTCCCATTTTTGTACCCTCTTCCTCTAATTGTATGAGATAAGACTTGTCTGCATTTCCTAGTGTGGAATTACTAATCGGAACCCATCACCTGCAAATGCCATAATTTGGATCATTCTATTATGAATTGCACCACCAGGATCAATATTTACATTCCTTAATACTCAAAGAACAATTCATAATAATAATACTAATCAAATAAAAATGCGATTGCTTGACAATTTGCACCATTTAGTCCCCACTTTAACGGGAGCGGAAGGGAAAAAAAAACACTACACAATTGCTACATCTGCAACCTCTACCAAAATCGCGCATCCATTCACCAGTTTCTGGTTTTGGTTCTCAAATTTTAAATTGTCATACCTAAGCCTTTAATATTGTTGATTTCTAAATAAAATAATATTTTACTCACTGAAGAAACGATCTCCAACGAAGGTTTATTCCGGCATCAAATCTGTGACGAATACAATCTGCTATCCTTCATATGGGTCTCACTTATTTTCCAAGAGTCTTGAGAAAGGGTAAAAAATGGGGTAGCCGGTAAAAAAGTAAGTATGTTTGGTCTGAGTATATAGACGAGTATTGGCTTATTGCCACACATATATTATCATTCTGCCAACTGAAGAAACAACAAAAAAGGGACTTGATCACGTGAACAGAGGGCGCGAGACTGCTGACTTCGACACGACAATATTTCAAAGTTATCCTGAAAGAAAGATACATTCAGTGGCGTGCGAGTTTTTAATGTACATACATAGCAAATTGAGTGAACACTTAGTACTTCAATAAAAATTTAAGATGATAAATAGATGCAGCTTATTTTAAATTACAAATGATTTTGAATCATATATGGGTGCCAGCTTAAGTATTATATGTACATTTTGGTTTAAATACAGGTTTATTCATTCATCTTCACCTGTAGTTTGTTTTAGGGATGTTTAATTTATCACTTAAGAATAGTTGGTTGTAAGTGAAAAAAAAAAAAAAAAAAAAAAAAAAAGTTGCTGTGCAGGAACAAATCATTCCATTCTTATCTTCTCCACTACATATGATAAGTAGAGAAAGCATTATATTCTAACCAAAAATTCTATATTGCGATTTCCCCGAATTGTGTCTTTTGAGACCCTCGAAGTCAAAAGAAAATCATTTTTGAAAGAATTTTTAGAAAGAAGTCTATCTCTCTCTTTGTGTGTGTGTGTGTGTGTGTGTGTGTGTGTGTGTGCGTGCGTACATGCGTGCGTGCGTGCCTTTGTGTGGGTCTATGAACACCATAACTCCGAAACGAAAAATCGGTTTAATACTAAAATAGGTATTTGCGAGTACATTTAGCATCTTCCTAGGAATCGGCACGTGGTGGTACGGGGTAATTGGTTGGAGAATATACCCCCACACCAAATAACCCTTTACACGGAATATTTTTATGAAATGTTGATTTTCTCAACATTTTAACCACGTTTGATATTTTCAGGACAAATTAAATGTGTGGATAAATCATGTTAAAAGAATGAATAGAGAGTGATTATTATTCTATTTTAATAATTACAAACCACGGGGAAAAGAAATGTTGAAAGGCCAAATAAAAGGTGGCACGAACAGGATATGTAGATTGCTACAGACAGAAATGTAAGTATATCTTGAATTAGTAAGCTGTAATCCATTCTCAATAGCAAGTACCTATTCTAGGCATATAACATGTGATTCTCTTTTGTATGTCTTTTATTCACTTATGCTTGTCCAATAAGGGAAGGTGCAGTTGCAATTAAGATGAATCGTCTGCAGATCTTCCAAGTTAAAGTTCTAAGGTTTATACTGAACGCATATTGGTAATGTCAGACACTCCAAGGTGCATCATAAGTTTGGACTCAGTATTACCTTTGCACACATTCATTCGCAGGCTTACACAATTTTTCATCATCCTTCGTTAGTTCGTGACATATCCATTTCTATTTTGGAGGAAGATTGCTGCAGCTCCCCTGATCAAGAATTGCCTCCCGTAGGACTAGCTGCTGTCTTCCGGAAATGATTCTGAGTTAGAAGTCTCTCAATGTGCCAATATGTGTAACTGTTTCGTGTCAGAAGGGTCTTACATCAGATCAAGTTATTTTGTTCATTTATGTTATGTATTTTCTTCCAAATCTGTTTAGTATTTTCGAATGCTGAGTGAATCTATTCAATAGAAAGTGCGTATAGTTTTTTTTTTTTTTTTCAAATGGAAAGTTGTTTCTTTTTTATGTACTGGACATACAAATACAATGGATTTCAAAGACATCACATAGTAACCAGTTGTTTAAAGATTTGAATATAGCTTAGGGAGAGAAAATCTAGTAGCTGGATTGCTGTCCTATTTGACGGTTTTCATAAAGACACAGACAGTAAACCTGTAGAAAAAATTAAATATGAATGATGAAGGATAAAAAAGTATAATGTAAAAATATTTTATAAAGTGTAATAATTTGGAGCTAGGATATGTAACCATTTTAGAATTATTTATTTGTTTTAGTGTAGTATACAGATGATTGTGTAAAATGTATACAGCATGAGATTCAGGGATAATTTGTAAATCAATGTTCTTATAAAACAGGTAATTGCTAATCAAAACATCGTAACAAATCAGCAGTACATTTAGTAATCACTCCACGAGCACCAAAAGGTAGACTAATCACTTCCTAATTTGCAACTTTAAATTTGTCTCGTGAATAAAGAATGCAAGACTTATAATGTAGTTGTTCCCCTTATAAAGCTCCTTAATTTGGTCTACATGTTTTTCAAGTCGGGTTGTAAGGTCAAGAATTAATCCTTTATCATGTTATCTGTCAATGAGACTGTGTCTATTCTTTTGATGGAGCTGGAGGCAAAGATGCAAACTACTTCTTCATAGACCTCATATTTCTTTTTGGCTCTGAATGAATCAGCAATCGTCGTCCGTACTGTGTGATGTCTGTTGTTTCTAAGAAGTTCGTCTTTCGAGCAAAAGCCAAGTACACATGCGAGGATTTCAATCTCGTTGTTCCCACAGCAACAGTTTCTATAACGGTTTATCTCAGTTGCAAACACAAACTGAAATACTTCATTTTGAGTATTTTCCGGTCACAAAACTTATAACAAAGTTCACAATTTGAACTTCGCAATCTTATTTAAGTACAGATATAATAGAATTACATTAATACACAAAATCCTTACTCTCATAGGTTGAATTTTAAGAACAAAGTATACATACAGAAATATAACGTTGTGTATATGTACAACATACAAAGAGAAAATTAAAAAGAAACCTTTCTGCTATTTAGTACGCTTTAGTACCTCTTCTATAAGTTACCTACTTCTCTCAACTGAAATGGAACCCAGTACGATTGATGAGTCGTCTTATTGTCCTGGTGGTCACATGCTTCCCAAATATTTCTTTTACATATGCAGCAATTTCAGAAATGGAAATTTGGAAATTTGATTAACTATGATATCTTTATGTGCTTAAAATTATGTATTTGCGCTTCAAATTTCAGCTTTGTCGGGACTATTGCTATTGTGATGACCCGGCGGAGTGCGGGCTGATCTTGACGTTCGGTCCTTGGAGGTCGCTCTGTCGTCGGAGTGTCCTACTCTATAATACCGTGGCACGGAGGACACTAATGGGAGGCCCTTGATCACCCGATCCGCCTTGGCTGTGGCCAAGGACTAGGGCTCTGTAGCAGGCTGTTGACGCCGGTACTGCGGACCAAATCGGGTTACTTCGCGCCAGAGACTGATGCGTTTGTTGTAGATTTCGGGATTGTAGGTAAGCCCCAAGCCTTAGCTCAGCCAATAATAAGGCACAGTCAAAGATGAGAAGAAATTTATTAGAAAAACTTCAAGAAATTGAAGAAAGTCTTCTTTGAATACTGGAGAAAGGTCCCCAGTGTCACACAGTCGACAATCAAAGCACAAGTAATAATCAGCGAGGCTCTCGACCGGGGGTGCTTTATATGTTCATGCTAATACTGGAGAAGCAAGACGGGGAGCATCGCTACATACACACAATGACAAGAAACAATGTCCAACACCTGTCACATTTTGCTGAACTGTTCTAAGTTGACTCATCTAAGAGGCTTAAACTTATTCTATTTCCAGTTTAGACTAAATAAAAGGACAGCGGTATTTGTGAGGGATGTTCATAGTAACTTTTTGGCAGAAAACATGTTTAGCAAACACAGATGAGGGACAGCATCCGATTAGTTAGGAATGATTTCCGTTGCAATGTCACAGAGGTTGTATCTTTATACGACATATTGCGCTACTGGTGCGGTCTAAATGTTGGTGACGTTTAGTGCACTGCTGCTTCATAGGAGTTATCACACTTCCGTTGTTAATATTACGTCACATGTGCTACACGTTGTTTAATATGCCTTCAAATAATTTTGTTCTCCACAATAATCAATGGCTATTTTTAAGATCAGCAGCTAAATCGTCAAACGTTCCATATTAAAGAACCACCTTCGTATATAACACTAGGATTTCGGAATCAGGCTAAAAAGTTTTCAACCTCTGCCCATTGATATTACGTAAATAACTAATGATGCGTTAAAGTTTTTTGAAGTAAGAAGTACAACACTTCTCTTTGCCCATAATCTTCAGACATAGTGCATTATGCTGCGTTTTAAGTAGGTAATTCAGCTCCACACCACTGATAACCTCAAACCCATGCTTGAAACACTTAACGCATCGCTGTGGTTCGTTTGTAACGGCAAGCATCCTGATTACGAAGTCACCCTTCACTAAATCTAAATGTTCCATGACGGCCGACCCTGAACGTCTTCCGTTCTGCAGGTCAGAACTTCCTTCCTCCCTAACCCGCCCTTCCATCTATAAATTACCGTATAAAGGTTAGGTATAGTCTGGAAAGGCCCGAATCTGTATTTTTTGTCAGGAAACACAAAGTGGAACACATTCCATAACTTAATGTCATATTTTAGTTCATGAGAAACACCTCAGCAATACTTTATTCTTTTTAATATCTACTTAATATAGTAAAGTCATTTCATCTTTTCTCATTCTTGTATGGTGCCTAACACAAATTGATTCTTTTTCGCTCCTTACAATTATGAGAGAAGCAGGAGTTCAAAATGCGAGAGTTACATGCACATACATTTGAATCAAGGACATCATTACAAGGAAACATTAATTTTTTGTCAGAGGATACCGGGAAACATAAAGAGGCGTACAAACCTATTCGAGGAATAGTAAACAGTAGATTTAAGTTGTAAACCTACACAAGTTTATTTTAAAGTTTTATTCTGGAAACACCTACGTACTGTAATGTGAATGTAGCTTAGTATATCTCACAATTATTTCTGGAGCTCCCTCTTCCGCTTTGGCCGGTACCTTATTTTACCTCTAAATACAGGAGAACGTCTATTCATTGTGTCACAGATATATTGAAATTGTTCTACCTTCTTTTCTATTTCCAAGTTACGCCTGTATGTGATCATACTTCCTAAATACTTAATACAGCTTACTCGTTCAATTATTTCTGCTCCAATTAGAACCTTTGTTCTTTTATGATAAGTCATAGGTTTTGTTTTCTGACATGACTTTTAAACTGTATTCTTTTATTATATAACTCAATTCATGAGTAATTGATTTTCGATTGATTTTCTGAGGCTATTATAACTTGGTTATCTGCAAATAATATACAATTCATTTTCATTTCGTCTATCATCTAAAACAGTTATCCATTTCCTTATGGCACCGTCCTAATATATATAAAAAAGTAATGTTGAGATTGGGCAATTTGGTCTAGCACCATTATTTATATCCATAAGCATTTCTCTGATACCCTTTCCTTTACCGAGCGGGATGGCTCAGGTGGTAACGTCTGTGGCCCGCATTCGGGAGGTCACGCACTCTGACATGGGTTTTTTCGTGGCTTCCCCATGTCACCTAGGCGAATGCATCTCTTCTCCACGGCTTCTTTTCCCCTCCTCTCTCTTGGCGGCGCCGTGGCTGAGCGGTTAGCGCGCTCGCCTACCACCTAGGCGGCCCGGGTTCGATCCCAGGGACCCGCATGTGGTATTCGTGGTGGACGAAGCGGCGTCAGGGCGGGTTTTCTCCGGGTACTCCGGTTTCCCCCGCCATCTCATTCCACCGGTGCTCCATCTTCATGTATCATCAGTGTCAGCGCCTGCGGTGCCGTAGTAGTAAAAGCGGGCGTTAAACACAACAACAACAACCCTCCTCTCTCATTTCCTTTCATTGGCCTTTTTCAGGTTCGGTTGGCAGTACGACTGGTTACTGCGGCAGCGTGCAAATAGCATAGTCGCTTGCTCATTGGAAACTCTCTCCCTGGCCCTCCTTGGAAGTCGCTGCCCGGGCCGCTAGGGTCGCCTTGTCGCCCTCTCCCTGGGTGGATGGTGTGATTTCAGGTGTGCGCCGGATGTCGCAATCTGTTCGGAACTGTTAGGGACTTCTATGCGTCTCTCGGGTCGCAGTGGGTGAGGTGTCCCCCTCCGTTACACACACATATACACACACCTTGTCTTTTATTCGTATTCTTGTATTCTGGTGCAAGCTTCTAATTGCCTTTATGAGATCTGATAGGTACGCTTTTTCTTTTAGAATTTGCCACAATTTACATCGTACCACTTTATTAAATACTTTTTCACACTCGATGAAGAGCATGTTTGTTTCTAGATTAAACCCTCTCCTTTTTTCTATTGATTGCTGGAGTGAAAAGATACAGTCTGTTGTTGGCCGCCCTTTTCGAAATTCATGTTGTTCATTGCAAAGCAGGTTTTCAGGTATTTTCTCTATGCGTCTAGCTAATATTTTGACATATGTTTTACTGCATGCTGCCAATAAACTTATTCCTCTATAATTATTTGGATTATATTGATCACCTTTTTAAAATATTGGTATTATAACAGCTTCATTCCATTCTCCCGGTACGTGTCCATATTGCCAGCAAATGTCTATCAAATTCAATAGCCTATTTAAAAGTGCTTAAGATCCACATTTGACAAGTTCCATGTTTATCTTATCTAAGCCAACAGATGCCTTATTTTTTAAAGTCCTTGTTGATTCACTTAATTATTTTAAAGTGAGGCTTTAAAAGAATTCAGTTATATAAAGACCAGTTATAATTGAAATCACATTCAGTTATAATATTAGTTTATTCTAGTTGGCATAGTTCCAGAAGAACTTGTAATATTGTAACCACGTTTTTCTTTTTCTTTGTTTTTTTTTTTTTTTTTTTTTTTTTTTTTTTTTTTTTTTTTGCATGGATTGCATTAATGTTTCGTCTCTTTTTCTTGTTTATTCATTTCTTTCATTATTTTTATATGCTTAATTTTGTAGGCCATGCTAATCATATTCTAAATTACTAATGTAGGTGTCCCAACTTGTATACGCAATTTACTGATTTCCCTCTTTACTATAGCGCATTTCTTTTTATACTCAATTTTATTTTGTTGTTACTGTTGTGTAAATAGTTTATGTAAGTATCCTTTTTTCTTTAATAATTCTTTCTATTTCCGAATTCCAAATTTTAAGTCCATCTTTTCTTTCTTCTTCCTAAAGTTTTTTTCTGCTGCTTTTAATATTAATACTTTTATCCCTTTCCATTCTGAATTACTATTACTTAAAGGCATTTTGTCCAAATATAAATGTCATATATTTTGATATAACCTTTTTATACTCTCATGCCCTAATAAATTTATTTTAAGTGTTTCTTCATTATTGACATTTTTATTATGCACTTACTTCCATGTTGCTTTTACTAGATAATGATCTGACATTACGTCACTACCTCTATATACTCTAGTATCTTCCATTTGTAATACTGTATCTTTGTTTACTAACATAATCAATAATACTTGGGCTTCCTCATTCACATCTAGTAAATTTATGGATACCTTTATGCTCAAGAACTGTATTCATTACTCGTAATTCCTTGTGTAGACAGAAATGTATAAGTTCTTTTCCATTATCCGTTATTGTTTCTTCATCTTTGTTATCAACTATTCCAGGGATTACATATTTACCCATTATCGCATTGAAATATGCTGCTAAAATTATACAATCCCTTGCATTTATTTTACCTATTATGTTTTGCAATATCTCCTAAAATGCTTCTGATTCTCGTTTCTTTCCTTCATTAGTTGCGTAAACTTCTGCAACCGTTAAATAGCCTCTTTCGTGTTTCATTTGTAAAGTTATAATTCAATTCAAATGGGAGAACTACAGCGAAGCAATCCGTCCGGCACACTATTAAACGGATAAATACAGGGAGAAGGATATGTATTTCAGACTCATTTGGTATGCAATGCTTTATCAACAGAAATGAGGCCACCCTTGCCTACATAGAAACACGCACACCGCAAAAAATGAGCTCCGATATTAAATCGGTGTTAAATGAGCAAGTGTTAAATATGTAAACACTTCGCACATTGACCCCACTATCAGCGTGATTGCTTTTGCTCTGCTCTTATTTTATTTTATTTACTGCTGACTATTTTATTGCGAGAATGCGAATACATATCCCTGTGTGCAAACCTACTGTATATTCCACTGCAAGTCGACTGTCGTTTAGTTTAAGGAACATACTTAGAGTGTACCCGGTGTATCCGCAGAATTGCGGTTGCAATGAGGATAAAACAGTTTTGTCGACGATAATTTTAGTAGAGGCTAATAAGATCTAGTATTTGAAGTAGTTACCGATTGTTTAGGTTGAAGATTAAGCGGTTTCCGAATCTCATTACTCGATATGGTAACCTTCTCGCGAATCTGGACTTTGCGGTTTATAAAAGCTGTTTCCGCAATAATAATAATAATAATAATAATAATAATAATAATAATAATAATAATAATAATAATAATAATAATAATAATAATAATAATAGTAATAATAATAATAATAATAATAATAGTAATAATAATAATAGTAATAATAATAATAGTAATAATAATAATAGTAATAATAATAATAATAATAATAATAATAATAATAATAATAATAATAATAATAGTAATAATAATAATAGTAATAATAATAATAATAATAATAATAATAATAATAGTAATAATAATAGTAATAATAATAGTAATAATAATAGTAATAATAATAGTAATAATAATAGTAATAATAATAGTAATAATAATAGTAATAATAGTAGTAAGAATAGTAATAATAGTAGTAGTAGTAGTAATAATAATAATAATAATAATAATAATAATAATAGTAGTAGTAGTAGTAAGAATAGTAATAATAATGATAATAATAATAGTAGTAGTAGTAGTAAGAATAGTAATAATAGTAGTAGTAGTAGTAGTAATAATAATAATAATAATAATAATAATATAAATAATATTAATAATAATAATAATAATAATAATAATGATAATGATAATGATAATGATAATGATAATGATAATGATAATGATAATGATAATGATAATGATAATGATAATGATAATGATAATGATAATGATAATGATAATGATAATGATAATGATAATGATAATGATAATGATAATGATAATGATAATGATAATGATAATGATAATGATAATGATAATGATAATGATAATGATAATGATAATGATAATGATAATGATAATGATAATGATAATGATAATGATAATGATAATGATAATGATAATGATAATGATAATGATAATGATAATGATAATGATAATGATAATGATAATGATAATGATAATGATAATGATAATGATAATGATAATGATAATGATAATGATAATGATAATGATAATGATAATGATAATGATAATGATAATAATAATAATAATAATAATACGAAGAATGATGCCTTTAATCGCAGAAATACTAAGCTAAAGTTACCGCCAAATTTCATAATTTGAATGCGGGCTTTAAGCGCTGGGGGTTGCCAAAAGTGGATCACATAAAGAAAAAGATTCGATTTTTGTTCACGCCCTTTTATTAATTTAACTACCGCATACGAAACGTAACTCCTTGTCCAGTTTCCAACTTGCAACTCTTAAACTGCTAACTCGTATCTGAAACGCGACTGTTACTATGTGACTTCCTATAATTCCAAGAATTTTATTTTCCGTTCACCTTTTAGAATTCTATCGTACGTACCTGCGTAACAGCCTGACTCTTACTTTCCAGGGATCTGGCCTTTAAGCTAATAGTAATTAATTCATTAGAACGCTGATTACCCGAGCTACGCTAAGTATCTCGCTAATTATCTGCGAACACATGTTTACGTTGCCTGGCTAATTACAGTAATACATACTTAAGAAATTATGAATTCATGTTAATTTGCAAAATTATTTAGTGCAAATCTTAACCTGTTATTTCTTTATAATGCAATAAACCTTACTCATGAATAATTCCGATATCAATTGCTGATGATTTATCAATTTAAGTGCAATGTCGCCTGCGCTCACTGTCACTTTCGATTCCTTTTGGTTTCATAAAAATAGGCCCTGGCTTAAGGTTATATTCTCAAATTACGTTTTAGAAACAATTTCTGATGTTAGTAACCTATTCATGTATGGTGAATATACACTCCTTATCATTTGAAAGTCCAGACCAAGGTTGCGAGGTTTACAAGCCAGCATGCTGACCACTAGACCAGAGAGGCAGACTGAAGTAAGCTTATAATTAATACGAACATTGATTAAACGTTAACGCCATCACGCTGGATGAGAACCACATGTAATCAATAGGGCTCGGATTTTTGGGTAAATACATATTTTGTTTGCGCCTTATTACGAACTTGAAACTGAGTTTAACGTCCTGGATATTCAAACCGGAGCAAATACTTTTTTATTGTACATAAAAATGGACACTTTCTGATTTTGTTCAGTAAATCTGTTCAGATATTCATATAGATTCCACAAAAGAAAATTCTTTTTAAAATAATGTTCACATATTCACATAAAATCACATAAAAGTAGGAGCATAATTATTTTTAACAGATTATCATCCACTTTCTAATGCTTTACATAGGCCAGATGTCTTAATTTGTTATTCATTCTTCCAAGAACTGATACCTCATCTATAATACCTCTTCAGTTGGAAGAAAATATAAACATCCTACTTTTTCATGCTACATTGCCGTGCGCTTTAATTAAGGATATTTTCATTTGTGGTAATAAAATCCTGCACTGTCAGTCATGTGGTATACTTACAATGACAGACCAACGTTCGCAAGTAATGTAATATTTAAGTGGTAATAAGCATAAGGAAGCCATTTCACGCTTTACAGCAACAACAAATCGTTTGTTAATGATCCAGTGCCAAGTACTTCAGCAGAACCTTCCCAGTTTTCACTCTATTGTGAGGGTTTATGCAGAGCATTGTGCGGAGATACCCAATTCGAAAGTGAACCACCCAGATTAAGACACTCCTGACGAAGCATACAAATATGGACACACCTGATGAATTAACTTTGCGAAAGCGTTAGCTTCCCAAGTGCTATGAAGAAACTGTGACGTATAGCTAAACGTAAAATCTGTGTTCATGAAAACATATGGGTGAGCATAGATGAAACTGGAGATTCTACTGGCAGGAAAATCGCAAACGTTGTTGTAGGGATATTGGAAAGTTCTGAAATTTCAGTCATCTTTTTTTACTGATCTACCAAGATATACCTGCTGCAAACCATGTGACAATTGCCGGATTACTTAATTAAAAAAAAAAAAAAAAAAAAAAAAAAAAAAAAAAAAAAAAAAATTGCAGGAACTGATGGTTTGAATATGGAACTATTTAAATATGCCTCGGTTAAATTCCATACTAGGCTTTTGAATTTCATCAATATATGTTGGAAAAATTGGCATTTACCAGACGAATGGAATATTGCATTGATGTGTCCGATTTTTAAAAAGGGAGACCGAACTGAATGTGATAATTATAGAGGAATCAATCTTTTGAACTCGGGTTACAAGATCTATGCAAAAATCATAACACAAAGAATTGCTCCAATCTCAGAAACTAAATTGCATGATTCACAAAATGGATTTAGAAAAGGGCGTTCCTGCAATGATTGTATCTTCACAATAACACAGATTATGGAGAAACGACGAGAATATAATCTACCAACTCTAATAGCTTTCATAGACTATGTAAAAGCTTTTGATAAAGTAAAAAGAAATCTGCTATGGGAAATAATGATTAAAAATGGATTTTATCAACATTTAGTAAGAACAGCACAAAGTATGTATATAAATACAAAATTTAAATTATATATATATATATATATATATATATATATATATATATATATAATGACGCAGTTGTACGATGTCAAACTATGCTCAGAACACATTTTAAAATAAAGGGGAGAAATGTTGACACATTGCTGTTTGCTGATGACCAGATTTTAATTGCGGAGACGGAAGATAACTTACAAAGAGGCATACATGAATTAAATAATATTACAAGAGAATATAATCTTCAAATTTCATATGAAAAAACAAAAATAATGGCTTCTATAGGAACAAACCATTTAAGGGCAAAAATTTGCATAAATGATAAACCCATCCAACAACAAAGTGATTTTAATTATCTTGGCTATATTGTGTCATATACCAGCAATAAAGATATACAAAACAAAATAAACAAATTCCAAACAATATGTGGCACAATAAAAAGAACTTTTAAAAATTGTAATCGTCAAACTTTGTTAAAACTGTATAAAATAATGGCGATCCCAACCCTGCTTTATGGGTGTGATAACTGGGTCTTGACTATCTCACAACAGAAGAAAGTGGAGGCTGCTGAGATGAAATTTCTGAGACAGGTGGCAGGTTATAGACTCATAGACAATAAAAGAAACGAGGATATTAGAAGAGAATTGGAAATTCAGAGTCTAAATGAAATAATCATTGCATACAGGCAAAAATGGCAAGATCATGTGCAGAGAATGACCGAAGACCGTACACCACAAATAGTGCACAAGTATAAACCTATAGGTAGAAGAAATGTTGGCAGGCCACGAATGAGATGGTTCGATCAATTTCCTTGAAGTCGGAACGAGCCACAAGGTTTATACCGTGATGATGATGATGATGATGATGATGATGATGATGATGATTTAATAAAACAAGCTCAAGTTTATGCCAAATGGTGTACCATATGACAGTGTTTTGTTATTTTTGACTGATGCTGCACCGTATATGAAAAAAGCAACAACAGGTTTTGCAGTCAGCTATCCTAAAGTTTTTCATGCCACGTGTGTTATGCATGGATTACAAGAATATGTGAAGAAACAAGTCATGTTTCTGACATTAATAAATTGATTTTTGATGGGGAAAAAAGTGTAATCCAAAAACTGCGCTGCCTACTGAATCTGTGGTGATTGGCTGGAGAACCTGGATGGCTGCAGTTCAATACAACGTAGAAAACTTGGATGGTTTTGCCGCTGTCATAAATGAACTAAATTGCAAAGATGCCAGTTCAATTAAAATTGTTCAGGACTTCAGAAGTGATTTAGCGTACACTCTCGCAAGTCTGTGTTTCGTCTTTGATTCCACAAAGAAATCACTGCCTTTGAGAAAAACAGTTCAAGTAAATCAATAGTGGGGAAAAAACTGAATGTTCCTTCTGCTCCTGCAGCACACGGTTTAAAAAGCAAATGCAAGGAAATGTTCGAAAACAATGTGGTTTTAGCATAAAGCGCAAAGTTTCAAATATGTTGAATGGACAACATGAAGAAATTATTGATATGAGTATGAATGACATTTCATGTTATAATTATGCTGGATTTACTTCTTATGATGTGGAGAGGCCATTTTCGAAATTCAAGACACTTCATGATAATCGTCAATCTTTAGGAATGGAAAATTTGAGGAAACACATGATGGTATGCTGTAGCTTTACAGTACTTGGTGATTCCTTCCAGGAATAAAGTCTGGTGAGAACTACGTACATTTATGTTAGCTAGCCAGATCTTTAAAATATATTTTATTTGTTATGGCAACCATTTTTGACATATTCAGCACATAAAAAATAAAATATTCCAAGGTTTAGTACCTAAAGCTCCGAGCCCTAGCAGAAGGGCAATGATACCGGCTTCTGGAACTAAAATGAAGGTGATTTGAGCATATATGTCGTTCAATAAGTACTCGTAATACACATGCTTTTGTTTCTCAACAGCCCCTTATTGGAAATTAACGAAACTTTACACACAATACTTCCAATCATTTCTTTATATCATCATGAAATTTCATTGTTTTACGACCATTTAGTTTTAAATTGGCAGCTGCGTGTGACACTCGTAAAAACTGGAGATCAGTGACTGAATTTCTTTCCGTGGATTAGGAGACAACTTCAAACATTCACAGACGCTTACAAAATTTTTATGAAGATCAAGACTATCAGTCATTTCGTTAGCAGAGAGTCAAAGGAAGAATTAGATACGAGTAAAGTAAGACTGGGAGATGCGGAACACTCGGGATAGCCACACATTTCTGTGATATTGGAGACAGTTCAACGCGCCGATAGGCTTATTTGACATGATTGGCTACTAAGAGCCATACAGTTTGCTGCTCTCTCTGACCAACATACCATGCTGAGGCTATCCAAAGGTTTGTGCCAATTGGGTCCCTAGGTGCCTAACTGACGACAGTAAGAGAAAGAGAAGGGCCATTTGTGCAGAGCTGCTTGGATATTGCGAAGCATATTTCTTAACCAAGGGTGAATTAGATATGGATTCACCATTTCGAACCTGAGACCAAACGACATTCCATGGAGTGGCTTCACAAATATTCCCTTAGGAAGAAGTAGTTCAGACTATAGCCACATTATTTTAGAATTATGAGGGTTTATTCTGATTTATACATTTCCAGTTGGTGAAATAATAAACTCAGAGGTTTAGATGAACACTATGAAGATCATTTAGGCATGTTTTTCTCCATAAAAATGTTAACAAGAATTCAATACCATAACATGAAGCCACACACTAGCCTGCGTACCCGTCAAGAAATCATAAATCTTGGGTGATCTATCCTTCTTCACGAGCACTACAGCCCGACTCTTCTACTTCTGACTTTCACATACTAGAGTCCCTGAAGAATGCTATCCGAGTTAATCGAGATGACAAAGATGAACAAGTTATACGAGACGTCAGAACGTGGTTGAGGGCGAAACGAACTGAATAGTACCAAGCTGTAATATGCAATCTGGCATCTAGATGCGTAGGGTCATGGAATTGAATGGAAACCTCGTGGACTAAAGTTACTTGCAGCTAATTAATTGGGGAATAATTAGCGTTCGTAATAAAACAGGCGTTAAGTAATCAAAAACTGATGAGCTTGCTTTGGAGATGCAAGCATTCATAGTGATATATCCTAAAAGAAGTTTTAGTGAAGAATACCCGAGGAAAGAAAATTTACATTTATAAAGCAAATAGTGATCAATCGTATTGTTAAGAATAGCTTGGTTGCTTTCTGGCTTTCGGTTGGATGTTTTTAATCCACATATAAAAATCATACTTCATTGTTTTGTATTTCTGTTGGTTGCAGATGCCTGTATGTTTAAAGAGTGCTTGAAATTTTCGAAAAACGTTTAAGCGATACTAAAGGAAATGCAAGTGCATATTTCAAGGAACAGTACGTTGAAGAGAATAGAATGACATAACCACTGTGTGATACCGACTGCTGTAGACATAAAAGGTAACGTCTCAATTTCATGCTGGCATTATAAATAGGTTGATACTGTATTTACTATTGTGCATAATTTATTCAATTAAACTGCCATTTCTGAGAAAAGCAAAATCCATGCAACTGCAGTAAAATTTAACCCCGTCAGCTTCCAAGCGTGCCATTGCACCGATTATTTTACTTGGGCTCTTCCGTTCCTTTACCTCAGGTACATTTGACTGCAGTAGACTTTCGACTCGACTCGACGTTCGACTTAGAACGGCTGGCCAGTCCATTGCGTATCACCTTAACCATCAGGGCTACTCGAGTCACTTCAGCTAAGATGTCTTCGAAAGAGGTATGGAAACCGGTTTATAAATTAAAGTAAGAGCGGCATATGCAGCAAAATGACTGGCCAATTAAAGGGTTAATATAGCTGGATTACTAAGCCTAATGATAACATATGAAGACGCTGTCACTCATGTCTCCAATGAATACCGAATATTTGTTAGTTTATTTCCTGCACTTTACAAAACTAAGATTGCACAAAATGTATGTCAAATAACACTTAAAAGTGCCGCACATTAACTCGTGCCATAATCATTTAGATTATCCACATGAATCACTATAAGAATTAATTTGTCGCTAGTTAAAATACCAAATACTGCCCAACAGATTACTCATCAATGACAATCTCTAAATTTCAATATTATTTACTTAAGCAATTTAATTTAAAGTGTTATTGTATACTGGCATTTCTTTTGGAATCATTAAAATACGTTATATGTATTTCAAAGCAGATATTTATTTATTTCAAAACCGTGCATCCTCTGTTTTGAGATTATACTTAGAGAAATTTCTTGTGACAAAGTTATTCAAACAAGAGTGTAGGAAAGTAATGAAATACATATTATTGTACTATGTTGAGCTTTTTCAGAAAGACAAGAGCTCTGAAACAGTGTTCATAGGATGTACATATTTAGGATTGTAACTACTGACTAAATACTGCATATAAACCGAATCGGCTACAAAGTATAAATTGCATTAGTAGAATTCGTATTACCCATTGACCAGGCCTTTTAACCCACAGTTCAAGTAAGAATTATAACTTAACTTCAAAACATATTTAATCTGTAACTGAAATTTGGCAGTAATAACCTCTATTGTTTACTTATTCGTGATACATTAAACCGTAACGAATTAATAAGACATTATTTAATGAATAATTCAAATTGTCTTATGAGATCGTAATATCTCTTTTTTGTAGTGTTTAACGCCCACTTTTACTACATACGGCACCACAGGTGGTGACACGGATGATAAATGGAATGAAGATGAAGCACCGGTGGAATGAGATGGCGAGGGAAACCGGTGAACCCGGAGGAAACGCGCCCCAGTGCCGCTTTGTCCAGCACACCTCCAAAATGCGGTTGCCTGGGATCGAACCCGGGCCGCTTTGGTGAGAAGCGAATGGTCTAACCACTCGGCTACGGCGAGGCCGTGTAATGTCTCATTGCAGTTATCATCAGCAACGGCATTAGTCCTGGTATTCTTTTATTAATTTGGTATGCATGATCCTATAAACGCAGAAGCTGTTTCATTACATTTTAACACGTTTATTTTTCCTTACATGAAAGGTTGGAGGTTTGATTTTGTAATACCAATAGGTACATTTAGTTTTGGGGCGTGAAGAATGTTATACTTTTTATACGTATTATGATATTTGTGTTCATTAATGCATGTAGATCATAGCATAATTGAGAAAACAAAAAAATTCAGTATATTATTTGAGGAAATGATACTAAAAGGGAAAGAATAAAAAAAATAGAGAGCTTATTAAGGACGATTCCCAGAAAATGAAAATAAAATAGAGAGGTTGAAGCAACGACTTGAGGCATAAAATAAAGATATAGAATGAGAAGAGCTTTATGAAAAAGACAGAGAGAAGTAAAGGACTTGGAAGTATTATCATACACACAATGATAAAGAGAGAAAGGTACCTATATTAGCTAACTTAAGCTACAGTGAACAATAAGTTGAACCAAAGCACGAAAGCAATAGAAAACAAAATGATGATGATAGAAGGAAGTGTAGTCTATGAAAAATAGAATAAGTCTCTGGGCTTAACAAGTAAATGGCAGCTCAGATTAAGGAAAGACAAAAGTTAGAACTCAATGTCTTTGTTTCTCTTATTTTCTGTACGATAGTTTGCTTTATTAAATCACAGATACGGATGATACAATGCTGCTATAAAGTTTATCCATATAAAAGGCTTCACATTTATTTTGTTTCATAGGTGGATTTACCAATTTATCGCTGTAGGGTCGCTTTTGTTTAAATATTTCAATACTTTACCCCAGAGGTGGACAGAGGTCTGCTCCTCATCCACTGTGCAAGCAACCCGCGTAACATCCTTGCTGGTTGTAGGAGTGGTATTTCTGCGCTTCTTAAACTGTTGACAGTGGCGGATTGGTTAACGATCGGCACGTTTGTTTCAAACAGAAAAGAGGTGATCATACTTCTATGACGTGAAATCGAAATTACACACATTATCATCATCCGAACATATAAGAAGTTCAAACTGATGTAATATCCGTAACAGCCGACAGGTGGTTATCTGACACGCGAGCTCTCGTTTAGATTGTTCTATGTTCATCATAGAAAAAATGTTCACAGACATATGTAAAGCAAAAACTGTTTTAACAGTGTAACAGAAGCAACAAAGTCTTTCAAACCAACATATATCACCTTGCACAGTTCATTGAACACGTCTGCGCCAACTAAATCTCTGCATTTATTTGTTCTCACTAGATCTGTTTATGGATCTATGAGTTCACATTGCAAGTTAACTCTTACATTCACTACATCTGTAATCGAAGGGTTATCAAATAGTGAAATGTCACTCTGAAGATTCCTGAAATTATTAAATCTATGTGAAGTAAACGCGGTTTTTACCTCTTCAAGAATGGGAACATAACCATCCTCAAGTGATTTTATACACTTGAAATACGTATTTCATAATTTGATTAGTACCTAGGTGAAACAGCT
The DNA here is from genome assembly GCA_030765045.1 of Tenodera sinensis. Lineage (NCBI taxonomy): Eukaryota > Metazoa > Arthropoda > Insecta > Mantodea > Mantidae > Tenodera > Tenodera sinensis. Next base: position 362,071 of record JAUKNM010000038.1, read on the forward strand.
GTCACATGACTAGTATACTTGTTACGCTCAGATTGTAAACCTTCTAGAACTTCGGTACGCTCCAAATCTGTAATCATAAGAAAGATGGCTTCGTGGTCAGACCAGCCGACGGTAACCGGTAGATCCGTGGTTCAGATCCCGGTCATGGCACTGAATTTTTCAGTCTCACTCTACCCTTTCCAATCCTGTCCTACACGTAGCTATTTTGTTGAAGAACATTAATTACATTAAGCTTATAGTTGGTTAAACTAGAAACTCCGGACTTATGCACTTGCAGTATTGTAAGTCGCCTTCAAGGTATCAGGTATATCATATAAATTAAGATCTCCTTGTGTGGTTTATCGGGGAAAATGCGAGGGAGTTGGAAAATTTAATATCGTGTTGGCATGTTGGCCATGATAGCTTAATAGTCAGAGCAGCCAGACGATAACCGGTAGATCGGCGATTCAAATCCCGGTCATGGCATTCAATATAGCTCTCTGAGTATTAAAGTTTGTGGTCGAAACGTTATTATGCAGCTTGCTTCTTAAATTAGGTCTATTCAAATGGCTTAAAATCAATTTGTTGTCGTGCTTATAATGACCATAATTAAAATTTCCCATTAGTAGGATATATCCAGGTTGAGAGTATCAAAGCTTTATTTACACCATCTTCAAAACTGTGGTGACGACGGGCTCGGCGCACAACAAAGGACGGACATGGCCAAGCTACTTCACACCGTATACCAGCCACGGCGCGTATCAAAGGGCTCACGGTTAACCTTCGCCACACCACCCATGCGTGACTATTGTGTGCACGTCACTAAGAACAATCGAAGTGGCTACACAAAAGAGGCTTTTTACAGTTCCTTCCAGAAAGATGTGGTTACGTTACAGCTGGCGTGCTTAACGGACTTCGTGAAAAGTCCGCGTGACGTCATTCCCTCTGTATAAGAAGGCGGGGTTGCAGCAGAAACGGAGTCACAGTTACAAAGTTAGCCGGTCAGTGTCTTAGTGACTATGAGGCAGCTGTACATGTGTGTGCCGTCGTGAATAAATACGTCGTAAGAAGATTCAACGAGCCTCGAGTGATTGTAACGTAGTAGTTAGTGTGCCACGTAGTGAAGAAAGACACTGAAAGGACTAAGCAAGGTTACGAGAAGTAAAAGTTGTGAGTTGTGATAGCACGAAAGATTGCAATGTGTTAACGACGAGATGAAAACTGTGTATTTGTGATAACTTTTTGAAAGACAATAAAGTGTTAGAAAAGTAAGCTCACTTTCAGTATTGTTATCAATAGGCGCCGTTTTTGCTTTTATAGCAGGATTTTATCGTCTTTGTTACACTAGTGTCAGGAAGTGAGATTCATCGAATTGCCATTTTGTTACAGTTGGTAGGGGCGCCCACGATACTAAATGTAGATTTACTCGATCATCGTGGGGACCTATTGGATTTTGAAGCTTAGATGGTAGAAAGAAAAAAAAATGTTATACTGTGTATACCCATTCACCGGTGGGGGAGCGCAAAAAAAAAAGAAAAAAAGAAAATAAACAAAAACAAAGAAAAGAAAGAGTGTGAAAGCCTAGTATTATCACCCGAGCCGCGGTGCAGAGTGGGGCAAACTTATTTCACTGCAGCTGCATACTCTAAACCTTATTGACGAGTTTTGTTATTTTGGCTTGTGGAAATTGGCAGGTTATATTGTTTTCCATTATCCTTAAATTATTTCCTTCCTTTAAAAATAAAACAAAATTCGACCGCGCTCCAGAGTGTTGAGGTAACGTTTCTTGTTTGCAAATTTGTGACCCTCAAATCGTCAGATTATTGAAATACACACTTTTCGGCATCTAATTAACCCACCGTACTTTAATCTGACATCTTAAGTCTTTTAAACTATCGATTAGTCTTTTTTACTTTTCCTACTGGTAAGGAGAAGAAAGTATTGTATTCCACCCAAAAATTCGATGTCGAGATTTCACCGGAAATATGTCTTGATACCCCCTGTATTCAAAAAAAGCATTTTTAGAAAAAGGTGTGTGTGTGTGTGTGTATGTGTGTGTGTGTGTGTGTGTCAATCTGTGGAGAGCATAAGTCAAAAATGAAAAGCCGGTTAAAAACCAAAGTTGGTGTTTACGTTTAATGTCTTTCAAGCATACGCCACGAGGACTCTGAAGAAAATTCCTGCACTCTAAGCTACCCTTTACATAGAAAATGTTTCGATATTTTTGACTTCCTTGAAAATGGCTCTAACGATTTTGATTAAAATCACATAAGTTTTAGACATTTTTATGACAAATGAAATGTGTATTTTGAATTTTCAGGCTATAGCCTATGTAGTCCTGTTTACTCTGAATGACTTGTGCATAACTCGTAAACCCTAAGAGATAGACAAAATCTTACTGTACACAAAATGTAGATCTTGCTAAAACACACAATTTATGTCTGGGTACATTTTTTATTGAGTGAACTATTTCGGAGGTAATCCTTGTTATTTGTGCCAGTTTCGGGAAACTTAAAACTTTCGTGAAATGGAACACCGTTGTTCATTTTTTTATGTTAAGCGTGCAAAGAGAACGGGATCTCAAAGCTTGAAAATATTTGACTATCGCACAAAGCCTGCTGTATTCTAACATTCTCCTTGCATGTACAAGGTAATAAGCATTAAGATAATTTCTACAAATGTTTACCTGAACTACCACGAAGAAGATAAAGGAATAAAAGTTTGAAAGAATGGTTAGTACAAGAGTAGAGAGAGTAATGTGAGTGCAACACATCAGATTTTTGTGAATAATGTTATCGTGGTATCAGGTGTCAAGTTTGTTTCCATAATTTGGTCCCTTTGCTAATGGCTAAATTGTTGAAGACCTTTGGAAATCCTGGTTCATCTATTTGTGCCTTAATTTGTGTTAATTCATAAAATTCAAGTTCATCCCATAGGGGATTTCTGTCCATTAATGAAGCGAATTTATTTGAAGCAAATTTATAAATTGGCGTTTCTATTTTAGGTAGTAGCTGATATAGGTCATTGATCATTACTACTGAAATTCCTCCAAAAGAAGGGTAAGTTCCTTTTTTTTCTGTCGCAGTGTTCTATCGACTTTATTGAACATTCCGCTTCCGACCGTTGATATCTCGCCAGCAGATAGCAGTTTAAAATTAAATAAGTACTGTATCTGATTGTATTGGGTAAACCGTTACATAGGGCGAGCATGATACCTGCTAATTGTGTAACTGGTGACGTGAAAGTTGCCTCTAATGTGACACCTTAAATCCGGAGCGCTACCTTACTTGAAAAGGTGCATAGCAATAATGCTATTGTATCCCTAGCGGAGCAACTTAGAAATATTCTCATTGCTAATCTGTTAGTTTTATAAGTGTTTAATACATGCATAAGAAGACGATCTAAAACGTCCAACTAAAATGTGTCTTCGGGACCCTATGCTAAAATTTTGGATCTATTAGTGACTTCTTTATCAGCTCTATTAACAAGGGAAGCTTAAGTTAGTTGTCGCGGAGAATAGAACAAACCTATTTTTGTTTTGTAACTGGCTAGAGAGAAAACCTGTTTGTAAAGTTTTAGCTGCTAAGCTGCAACTGTATTGGCAGGAGAGGCAGGAATAGATGGGGCGGTTACAAGTTTCCACTCTCTACTAACATATTATTATAACTTATAAAATAATAATAAATGTAATGATAATATAAATAACAATAACAATACAACAGTAACATTGATAAGAAAGAACAAATGCCAATGAAACATTACGTGCCCTCATGCTTACACTTTACAATCTGTAATTCGTAATGTTAGACAATAGCACTATATACAAGAGTGAGCTTATTCCCTGGAGAATAAAGTTTCTGTAAGTACAGTGATACCTTTTCGGTTGTTTATACTGTTATTCTTTATGATCACGGACTAAACACGCTAGTTCAACTGCCACTCACCTCCACACGTCTTCACTGAGAGGTAAAACCCGTCACTGGCCTCCCTATGACTAGGATTGCCCCGTGGAGTTCTGCAACTCTTTTAGCGCATGAAGAGATATCTACTTACGGCGATGCTGGGTGAAGTGGGACACGTGATACAACAAAAATTAAAGCCCTTCTTTTGGCTGACTTCTGGAGAACCAGTAGAGATTAACTATACATGAATGTGAATGTATGCTTTTACTAGAACCGCTGTTGAAACCCGTGTAGCTGGTAGGTGCTTGGCGAACCCTTATGAGGGTTAGGCATCCTCACAACGGCGCGCTGCTCACTCGAGTTCCCTAACTCCCGTAGAACACTCTCATTCCATCCCATCCTCCAAGGGGTCTGACGTTTAACATAGGCTCGATGTGGATTCCCCTACGTGCATACTCCTCCATCTCTCTAACACTTATTCATGTTATAACTAGTCGTACCGAGCAAGAGGGATGAGCAATGATGCATGTGCTGGCGTCCGGGAGATTCCGGATTCAATTCTCATTGGGTTTTTACATAGTTTTCGCAGATCAACAGACGAATATTTGAATAGTTCCTCTTCCTCCGCAATTTTCCTTCCCCATCCCTTCTATTGATACGTTTCAGAGTTGCAGGACCGAGTGACGGCGATTAGTGCGTTGCGGCGGGACGTTGCAGTTTACTCTGTGTAAAGATTTCTCCGTGGCGTTTGACTGGTTTGCTATTTCTACAACTTCCAGATTGATGATAACATCGATAGGCTCACGCAGGCGCCAGGGTTGGTGTCATTCCGGAATCGCCTGGGAACCAACACTTGCTTGCGCGCCGAATCTGGTCACCAATCATGTACCTTCATCCGTTCCCCCCAGAGGTCATGTATGACTCAAAGATCTTACTAAGTTTCGCGTCAAACCCCCTGAACATGACCTTCGCTCCACGGCAGTAGCGAATCACAGACCTGCAGTGTTGCCTAGTCAGAACTAACTATGCTTCCCCCTTTCTCCTAATACACTCCTAATTACCTTATTGCCATTTATTTAATTTAACCGATTAGCCAAATTTTCCTTAAGTTTTTATCTATAGCTTCACCTAATAGCCCTCTTTAAAGCACACAGTGAAACGCTGTTCTTACGCTGCGCGCAAGCTACTGTATCTATCTCTTTCACACACAAGCACCCGTTATGGCTAGGTTGTAGCGCGCTCCTATGCAGGAGATTTCACGCAGATAATGCTGGTCTAGGTCATGTGCATAACTCCAATAGTTAAGAGCCCATCCGTTTGATTATCCCACTATATCTCGTCTTCCTATAGGTCTTGGTTTTAATAGTTTTTATCATCATATACTTCATTCGCACATTCTTACTTCGAGAGTCTGTAAGGCTGGAGAATAATTCTAGGTAAAGCAAAATGGCTCTTCCGGGACTATCGGGCCTATGTTTGTTTCCTTCTTTCTTTCGCGCTTCACATCGTGCTACGAATAAATGTACCTATTGTTATTCTCTCTCAAGGTAGTCAACTATTTTCAAAAGTTAGTTTATGCCAATATGCAGTAGAGCGTTTACAATTTATAAACAGGCTTTAATATTACTTGGCTGTTTTATGAATGCTCAAGATGACTGTGCGATAGTAGCTAAAAACTGCATAAAGCTGGCTATATACGAGCAAGTTCCTTTCCATTCTGTTTACACGGGAAATTGTAGATTATAACTTGGTATTCATAAACCAGGGTCCTTCTTGGATAATGTTGATAAGAAAGAAATCTACTTTAAAAGTATCCTTGAGTTATTTTCATAATTCAGTGGAGGAGGGCATCCTGCAAACAATTTCGAATAAATGGTTAACGTAAACCTATGTAAGGGTCCTTAGTTTCTTTCGTATGTTAGTTGTATGTTCTTTCGTGACGTAATAATTTAGTATGTTTTCAAGTGATAAAATACTTATTTTAATTTTTGTTTCTAAGGCAGGATCGCAGTTGCTTACCTTTTTGCTGAATGCTGTTTCCGGTTCTAACTCAGTCAATATTTGGATGAAATCTCATATCTGCAGGCGTTGGCGATATACAGAATGGAAAGCACTGCTTCGGGCCATCGTTAATGAGGGATTCTACATAATGAGTGTAATGTTTTTTTTGAAATATTACACATTGTTTATATCGTATGAGTCATTTCTTCACTTATTTGAGTTCAGACGTCTATCACATAGAAGAAATTGCCATGTGTTACTTTTCCTTTACAAATTATTACGTATTACAACTGACGATCCTAAATTAAGACAGTTAATATGCTTTTATATTCCAAATGTTGCACCAAATAGGTTTCGTAGTATTTTTTCCCCTCTTCTAGTGTGCTAGTACTGATTCATATAAGTATTCGCCTATGCATAAAATACAATCACTATACAATAAATTGCATCCTTTAAACATTGATATATTTCATATGAATATCACTAGTTTTGCTATAACCTGTGGTCATTTGTTACCAGTAGTAGATTCATATATTTAGTCCACATGTAAATCAATGTTACCAATTTTTTATTTTGTATTTATATTACGCTATGTTTTGTTTTGCAGTAATTTATTTTGTAATTAATTTTGTGTTGTTCTAGTTATTTATTTTTTCCACCTAATTATGTAATCAAACAGATATTGTAAATTTTAAGTGAACATTGTACTTGGCAAAACCTGTAATGTTCACATTATAGATAAATAAATATGTCGAATACAATTACTGTCAAAAAAGAACTGTTTCACGAAAAAGATGAAGATGATGATGATGATCATAATAATAATAATAATAATAATAATAATAATAATAATAATAATAATAATAATAATAATAATAATAATAATAATAATAATAATAATAATAATAATAATAATAATAATAATAATAATAATAATAATAATAATAATAATAATAATAATAATAATAATAATAATAATAATAATAATAATAATAATAATAATAATAATAATAATAATAATAATAATAATAATAATAATAATAATAATAATAATAATAATAATAATAATAATAATAATAATAATAATAATAATAATAATAATAATAATAATAATAATAATAATAATAATAATAATAATAATAATAATAATAATAATAATAATAATAATAATAATAATAATAATAATAATAATAATAATAATAATAATAATAATAATAATAATAATAATAATAATAATAATAATAATAATAATAATAATAATAATAATAATAATAATAATAATAATAATAATAATAATACATTTCTGTAAAATATTTGGAGCCATGTAGGTTCTTGACGAATGGATATAAATTCTTTATTATTTCGCTAACTGTAGCACAAACATTGTGTGAACAATACCCTAATGCATTCCTACCTCAATTCCAATGAATTCAATCCTAATTCAATATTAAAATGTCATGTAAACTTTAATTTCTCAAGAGAGATTTGACAGCGTCACGTTGACATTAAATGGTAATTAAATTCATTCGCCTTGAAATAAAAAACGTATTTCAGCTTTTTTTGCACAATGTTTGCGCGACTGAATCCTACTGCAGTTATTTCAATGTAATTTCAGTTCTTTGAAGTATGAGAAATGGGTGTGGGATCTGACGGTATTAGAATACGCTCGTTCTTAGTGGTTCTGAAAGACATAGCAAGCAGTATTGCTAATAAAATGCCTAAAGAATGCAATTGTTTTTCTCAGTTTTGTGGAAGATAATGTGAATAAATGAGCGTGTGCTTATAATAAGAACTGTTTTTGAGTTGCAATCGATTGATCAAGTGCAGAGAAAATTCAAACATGAATTTAATTTCACATGACATAGAAGACACTCCGTTCCGAAACACTATCCTTAAGTGGGTAATAAATTTAACTATTCTGGCAAGTTTATGATAAATATGTTGGTAGTGCAAAAAGTTCGTTCTGAGTGTCCCACGACAGATCTGTAAAAGCAGTCATAACCCACTGCCGCACAATTCAGCAGCCATTGAAACTCTACAACCGTTTTCGACGGCGTCAATAGTTTTAGCCTTTGTCTGTATTAGTTCAGAAGAAAGGTTTGTTATAGATACTGTGCCTCTCTATCCGTTTCGCCATTTAATGGCTTATTTGTTACCCAACCTTCGCTCTACTTCATCAAACGACATGGAATGGGACCATCTCCTGTTATTTACAAGAAGACTAACTGAGAGAGATGACTCCGCGGTATCGTGTGTGGCTCGTATTCGGAGGTCTCAGGTTCAAATACAGTAGGCGGGTTTTTTGTGGTTACTCGTGAAAGTAACTACCGGGTTGCATATTTAATATCACGACTTAAAGTTACATCTTCAGTCTAAAACAGTAGTACAAATGAAACATTCTGATTTGTTTCACTCACATGACTTTCTCTACTCTTCTACTAACTGTTGTTACAAACGACAGTTTGTAACTTATCCTATACGAGTATCTTCTTCATGCTAGTTGAGATAAACATTTGCAGAAATTATCTTATTCTTTATCAAGGGGAATATGAGAATACAGTAGGCTTTGTGCGATAGTCAAATCTTTTAAAGCTTGAGATTCCGTTCTCTTTGCACACTTAACATATAAAAACTGAACAACGATGTTCCATTTCACGAAAGTTTTAAGTTTTCCGAAACTCACACACATAACAAGAAATATCTTTCAAATGGTTCAACCTAAAATAAAATTTACTTTGACATAAATTGTGTATTTTAGCAAGATCTACATTTTTGTACAGTAAGATTGTGTCTATCTCTAACGGTTTACCAGTTATGCAAAAGTAGTCCAGAGTAAATACGACTGCAGGGGCTATAGCCAGAAAATTCAAGATATACATTTCATTTGCCATAAAAATATCTCAAACATATGACATTTTAATCAAAGTTGTTAGAGCCATTTTCAAGAAAATAAAAATTTTCGAAAATTTGTCCATGTAAAGCGTAGTTTAGGGTGGGGCTATTTTCTTGAAAATCTTCGTGTTGCATCCTTGAAAGACATTAATCTTAAATGCCAACTGTGGTTTTTAACCTTCTTTTCGTTTTTGAGTTATGCTGTCCACAGACACACACACACTAACAGACAGACACACGGACGTTTTTCTAAAAATGCCTTTTTTGGTTTCAGTGGGCCTCAAAACATATATTTTCGGTGAAATCTCGATATCAAATTTTTGGGTGGAATACAATATTTCCCCTAGTTACCAGTAGAGAAAGAGAAAGTAAAAATTATATAGACATAAATTGTGTATTTTAGCAAACTCCACATTTTTTCTGTAAGAAGATTTGGTCTATCTCTTAGGGCTTACCAGTTATACAAAAGTCATCCAGGGTAAATAGAACTACAGGAGCTATAGCTAACTGTTCTGTGTCTCAGTCTGTGTGTCTGGCCGTCTGTGGGCAGCACAACACAAAAACGAAAAGTCGGTTAAAAACCAAAGCTTGCATTTAAGTTTAATGTCTTTCAAGGATGGAACACTAAGATTTTAAAGAAAATAGCCCCCCCCCCCCTAAACTACCCTTTACGTTGAAAATGTTTCGAAAATATTGATTTTCTTGAAAATACCTCTAAAGATTTTGATTAAAATGTCATATGTTTGAGATATTTGTATGACAAATGAAATGTATATTTTGAATTTTCTGGCTATAGCCTATGTAGTCGTGTTTACTGTGGATAAATTGTAAACTGAATAACTCGTAAACTGGAAGAGATAGACAAAATCTTACTATACAAAAATGTAGATCTCGCTAAAACACAATTTATGTCCGAATAATTTTGTTATGTGTGTCAGTTTTGGAAAACAAAACTTTGGTAAAATGGAATGTCGTTCTTCATTTTTCTATATGTTAAGCGTGCAAAGACACTAACGCTCAAAGCCTATTGTATTTCCATATTCCCCTTGTACCTACAAGGAAATAAGCAATAACAAATTTCTGTAAATGGTTATCTCAACTAAGACGAAGAAGATAGAGGAATAAGGGTTTGTAAGAATGGTTAGTACAAGAGTATAGAAAGCCATATGATAGCAACACATCAGATTTTTAATTTTTTGTACGGTCGTGTCTACGCCACGAAATGCACAACGCCTGTAAGTGTAGACTACCCCTTTTACTTTCACTGTTCACGCCTCAATGTATGATCTGCTGGCCTACATACTGTGACGTCATTGGCCTTGTAGAACGCATTCGAACTCGTTTGCGATACACCATTCGTTATCACGAAATCTGTCCACAACGCGTTACGCCTGTCAGAGGAACTAAACAGGTGTTTATTTTGTATACCCGCCTACTAAAGGTACTAGCCAATCTGTAAATATACTACTCTTAATAAATCAAATTATAAGAGCGCAAATGAAGTAGATGTTATAATATTGTTCATTACGTCCATAATTAGCATTACAAATGCGTATCTGCACCCCAATGCCGGCCTAGAGTATACATCTAACTCGTCCAATATATCCTGAGGAACATACTTTTAGCTAGGTGAAATCAACTCTGTATATCGGCTTGAAATTACAACGCATATAGACTTATAACTTAGTAAGCAGTGTTGGAAAATGATGAGCTCAATGTTTTGCCATCGTGTATGTAATAGGGTATCTAAATGTAATGATTGGAAAATTCAAATTCACATTTCAAACTGATTCTCAGCACTTCTCTCGCTTTGTGGGTCATTGTGGTAGTTTGTGCGTAAAACACATTGTACTATTAGCCTGTTTCGGTGAACAGTTTTACTGAAATTTGACGCATTTCAAGATAGCAAAGAATGGTATTGAGCTGAGGAGCATAAGGCACATTCACCGGTCCCATTTCGGGATGTAAAACAGGAACACAGATTTATTGAATAAAGCAGTAAGTGCGCGCCGTGGCCGAGCGGTTAGACCGCTTGACTCTCACCAAAGCGACCACATGTAGGATGTGAGGTGGACACTCCTGGGCAGGAGCGGGTTTTCTCCGGGTTGTCCGGTTTCCCTCACCATTTCACCACGAATTGCTCCATCCTCCTTTCCTCTCCCTCCATTTCACCTCACTACTCATTTCGTTCATCCTTTCATCTATTTGGTGTCTTTCAAGGTCGAAAGTGTCTACAGGCGTTTGGGTGCAGCATGGTGAGATGAAATGTTCTGAGTGGCTCCGTCATCTATGACGGTAACCGGGCTCCGGATCGTGTCCACACCAGGGCCCTTGAGAGTCTGTGGGGCCCCCTGCAGGCGGCGCCCTCGCGAACCGGCGGGACTGGTGTACTGGCTGTAGTAGTTAGGTAGTTTCTAACTGGAAATTGTAGGAACCCTGCCCTCTGCTGTGCCTGCTCTCCTGTGGTATGGCCGCCCTCTGTCATCTCTCTCCTCACCCCTCCCTCCCGGGGCGGCCCTTCGGAGCATAAGCACAAAAGATCTTGGAGGTCGAAGTGCCAAAGTCCCCTCCGCATCTGTCCATATACCATGAATTGCTCAAAAGGCTTTCTATATAATCTGCCTACCGAATCCTAAAAGTAAGGAATTCTTTAACTTCTGTTACTCCTACTATAAACTTTCAGTAATGGAGCTGGAAGACCAAACGTGCAAGTCAATTGCTCTTTCAACTCCTGCCATTTTACGTCTCTTTTAAAGAGAAAGAATGTTTTCGTTTTAGTTTCTAAAGAGACGTAATTGCGATTTTCTGTTAATCTTACGAGTAAATTATCTTGTTTCCTTTCCTTAGGGAAAATCCAATTTTAACTCTTTCTTGGGCAAATGTGTTGATGCTTTTGTTTCCAAAGATGAGTGCCATTGTTTTAAAGTGTCCCCAGGCTCCGCAGTTGATGCTAACGAAGTTATAATTATGGATAAAAAGTACAAAGGTTTGCGAATAAAACGAAGTTTGTCTTTCGCTTTAAGAATTGGGTCTTGTTTAGTCGCTTAAGGCTGCTTGATAAAACTAGCTTCTCATTTCAGTTAAGTAATTACATGCAGAATCACACAGTATAAAATACATATCTGAAGAAGGAGCCCAAATTTATATAGGACCGATGTAGAAGGAAGGCATTTTGTTTGCTTACTATTGTTCCCTTTGCAATAATTTCAATTTAAGGGGCAAATAAGAAAGGAAACCTGAATATCGTATGTTTCAGTTTATATGTCAATTCCACAGAATGGCATTCTTCTCTTTTAAAATAATAATTTCAACATGTTTGGTTAGTGCATATCAACCTTCAATATACATTTAGAATTGACTCTATCATGTTTTTATGTCAACCAGTAAGCATATTATTTCAGAGCAATTTTTGACATCTTTACAATGTAGTTTAAAGGTATGTATTTTAGAGTGAAAGATGATAATTATTCTATTGAAACATCCCCTATGTATCTAATGTGCCCCTTGTGTCAGAATAGATCAATGTTTCTAAATTAGCTTTGTACTACTTGAAGCAATGTTTTCCTTTTACACCACTTGGGCATTCTTTTCTATCTTTTGTGCTCACTTTGTGTTTAATAGTCCGTATCTTCCCTGCATTCTTTTCAGTCTAACTCGGTTTTCTGTGATATACTTCTAAGTATACCCTGGATTCCTAACGAGCGAGATGGCTCCGATAATAACGTTTGAGGCTCGCATTTGGGAGGTCGTGAGTTTGATTCCCGTGGCCGACCTTCCACCCATGGGTTTTGTCGGGGGTTTCGCCAGGTCAGTAACCGAATGCTGGAAAGGATTATAACTACCACAAATTTTCTGTCCTTCCATTTCGCTTCATTAATCACCTTACTCATCACCTTGGTCCTATCAGGGTCGCAAGTGTCAGCGACGGCGTTAGGTGCAGCTTGACAGGGATGATATGCACTGAGGAACCCTTTCCGTCCCTGGTTGTCCGTGATGTGAAGATCAAAAGATTTCGAGGTATTGTCAAACTTGGGAAACCTTAGAGACTTGTTTCAATGCCTATGGCGTTAGTTTGTATGTGGCCGCCTGGTGTCCCTCATCCTTCCTCCTGGGGGTTGCCCCCTTGGAGGGGTAGGTAAAGCTCGTGCAACCGTTTTAGAAATATTTAAATGTAAGCTTTGATGCGAGTCACTTACCTGCCTTTAGCGGTAGTGTTATCTCCTAATGGTGTCACTTCCTCAAGTACCACTGTTTATTTCACACGTGTCTACACAGTTAAGTTGAGCGGAGTTAATGATTCACAGAGCGTATAGCATCAAGTAACATGAGAGATAAAGTAGCTTATTACATGTGATGGAGAGAGACGAGACAACGGCTCGCCAACTGTCCTCTGGGTGAAGGTCAGTGCTGAAAATCAAAAGCGCGAGCTATAAGCCTCAGGCTTCAGTGCCAAACCCCCTCCTATGTCTTCTATTTCTATTAATATTCCTATTCCTAGATTCCTTTCTGCTAATTGTGTCTGCTTTGTTAGTTGAATTGCAGTATTTTGCATCTTTTGTTTAGTGATCTGCATTATTCTATATGTTTCGTGTTAAATCTGGAGGCAAATTTGCTAATTGCTGAGTAGTTGTTTAAATGTGGTTAACTATCTTTACTTCCTCCTGTTGCCTTAATTTATTTCTCACTTTGTTTCTCCAATATCTCTATCCTTACCTTCTTTGAGTATTACTTATGTATTTCTTTTGTATTTTTCATCATTTAAGGTACTTCTTGAAATATTTCTAAGTATTATTAATTTTCTTGAACATATTTTCTTTAATCTTACTTGAAAATGGCTAAAAATTACTAAATATTCTAATTGCCAGAAGTTGATAAAAGCATTTGATTAACAATGTAAAGAATTTATACCAGTTACAAATTTGTTATAAATACAATAATAAGTACTATTGAGATATTATATACAATGCTGGATTCAGACAAAGGTATGTCACATATTGTGTTCAATGTGTATACGTATAAGATCTATAAATTTTACAAAATAATGAAGCTTATATGCATAAAGCACTGCATGTGTTCAAACAACCTTCTAAAGATTATAAGCTTAAAATATCAATATTGTAACTTTTTGGGTTGGTGTGTAAAGTAAAGTACGACAGATGTAGTCGAGATAAACACTTTTATTTCCGTAAACAGTAACTTTGTACACTCGTTGCAACAACAAGAAAGTCTTTTCCGATTCTCCAACAGCACGGCTCCGAACTCGTAACACAAAGAACTAACTCTTCTCCGTCGGCACAACTCTCCACATCGTCTGTCCGTCTCCGTCGGCACGACTACTCAGCCTTCACATACGTCTGACTGACTCTTCTCACACTTTACCGCTATTTATATCTCCCCGGCACTATTCTGGAAGCTTCAGGAACGTTCACTTATTGCGGCGAGATACAAAGTAAGAAGACTCCAGAAGAATCTATCCTTTTCTCTCTTTCGGCAAGCACCCCAACAATGCGGCCATTCTCTGTCTCTTTCCTTCGGCTCCTTTGCGGTAGTGCCGACAATAATGCGATGGGTGACACTGCGGTTGTCGGCAATTAGATGCGGCGGGCGCGGTGACACTGCTCCCTCCTCAGAACTGGTCGTCCCGACCAGCACTATCACTGCGGCATCTCCCTTGCGCCCCGGCGGACTATCCCATCGAACCTCTTCTCCAGGAGGCACGATCCTAGGTATCGCTGTTGGATAGTGTCCCTTGGTCTGGGTAGGACGACGTATGCCATCGTGCTTCGAAATTCTGCAACAGTACCGCCGGTCTTGACGGTCCCTCGTCCAGTTGCCCTTCTTCCTGGTGTGTTGACGGGCCATCCTGCGCACTTGGAAACGGCTCATTGGGTACTGTGTCCGCCGACCTCTCTGGCGCACCCTCGCAGCCACCTTGCTTCCGATGGGTCCGGCAACAAACCCCACCACATCCGCGCGAGTCGCGTCCACCGCTGCACTCGTGTTCACTCGTGCTCGGCACGGCCTCTCCTGTATCCTGCCGTCCAAGATGATGTCCACCATTCTTCCGTTCACGGCACTATGTGTCAGGTGATTGGATGGCTCCGACGGTCCCCCCATGTTACACGCCAAGTCGGTTCCCACGTGTTGCTCGTTTGCTTGTGCGCTTCCCTGCTGATCGTCCTCCACGTCATATCCTGGTTGGTTACGTACCCGACACACTCCTCCAGGGGATCCTCGACGACGTCCCTGAACTGCCCCTTTGTCTTCCCCGAGACGTACACTTTCGTTATCTGAAACGGGCGCAACTGTCGCCTCGGCCACTAGGTGCTCCCTCTCCGGCTCCGCGCTATTTCGTCTGCCCTTGGCATCCAGTACTTTGACGCTCTCGTCAACTCTTACTACCAGGGCGCCAAGACGTTCCCCGTCGTCCTCCACGACGTCCACATGCTGGGAGAGGTCTTCCACCTTTTCGCCGAGTTCTTCCACGTCTTCCGTCACGCCAATCAGTTCGCCGAGTTGTTCCACGTCTTCCGTCATGCCAATCAGTTCGCCGAGTTGTTCCACGTCTTCCGTCACGCCAATCAGTTCGCCGAGTTGTTCCACGTCTTCCGTCACGCCAATTAGTTCGCCGAGTTGTTCCACGTCTTCCCTCATATCATCCGAAACGGGCGCAACTGTCGCCTCGGCCACTAGGTGCTCCCTCTCCGGCTCCGCGCTATTCCGTCTGCCCGTGGCATCCAGTACTTTGACGCTCTCGTCAACTCTTACTACCAGGGCGCCAAGACGTTCCCCGTCGTCCTCCACGACGTCCACGTGCTGGCAGAGGTCTACAACCTTTTCGCCGAGTTCTTCCACGTCTTCCGTCACGCCAATCAGTTCGCCATCAATTTTCGCCGATAGCTCCGTCTTCATCTCTTTCAGCTCGGCAGCGAGGTTGTCGTTTCTCGTTTCCATTTTGGCAGCGAGGTTGTCGTTTGCCGTCTTCATCTCTTTCAGCTCGGCAAAGAGGTTGTCGTTTCTCGTTTCCATTTTGGCAGCGAGGTTGTCGTAGTAAAATAGAGGCCCAGAAATTGTATACTTAGAAGGGTAAAGAGTTCTGTGAGGCTATATACAGTTCTAAGTCAATTATTCATAACTGTGTTTAAAATAAAGCACTAAAATAAACAAAAGTAGGACGAATCGGAAACAATGTATCAGAAAATTTAAGGAAAATAGAATTCCCAATAGGCTAGAAAATTAGAGACCTAGAGGAAGATGTCTGGGGTGTTACGAAAAAGACAGCAGGACATCTGAAGCAGGAACAGCTAGTGCTGCCTAGTCTGTGAAGAGCAGAAGACGATGTTGTAGCACCTGTATAGGGAAATATTCAAACGCCATAAACCCATTTTCCCTAAATAGCACCGAAGGGCAGCAAAATTACTCCTCAGCTCCAAAACTTGCTCTTACTAGTCCCGCACACTGGAGAGCACTTCTTGAACCTGAAGTTTCTTTAATGACGCTGAGAAGTTGGCTGGAATCGCAGTTGAAAATGTGCATGCAACAGAGCCTCGGCGAGATGCAATCGCTTGCAGTTGCCAATTAAGGTCCATTAGCGTAATTGTTGTCTCTATTCAAGAAGCGTTATATCATATTTAGTTTAATTTTAACTCCCGACCCCAAAAGTGTAGAGTTACATTTTCCTGCGTGTATCTCCCGTGAGTATCTCAACATGATGAAATGGTCTGACCGAAATTTGAAGGGAAAAAAGAAAGAAAACACAAGTTTAAAAGCCAATATGTGTTAAAAGAAGCCCCAGGGAAAAATGCCAACACTTATACCCTTGATAGTAGAATAATATGCAAAAATGCCATTTTTATTTTCTCTGGTGGTAAGTAGAGAGAAAATTCCATGTCGAGATTTCACCGGAAATATATGCTTTGAGAACCCATAAATATATAAAAAAAAAAAAAAAAAAAAAATTAGAAAAAGCTCCCTGTGTATGTGTTTTTCTGTGTGTCTGTGGACAGCATAACTAAAAAAGCCCTAAGTTTAATGTTTTTCAAGGATGCAATAGGAAGATTTTGAAGAAAATAGCCCCACTTTAAAGTATCGTTTACATGGAAATTTTTCGAAAATTTTGATTCTCTTGAAAATGGCTCTAACGATTTTAACTAAAATGTCATACGTTTGACATATTGCTATGAAGAATGAAATGTATATGTTGAATTTTCTGGCTATAGTCCCTGTAGTCGTATTTACTCTGGACGACTTTTGCATAACTGGTAAACCGTTAGCGATAGACCAAATCATACTATACAAAAAATGTAGATCTTGCTAAAATAGGGGAGCGAGGGGTAGCGCCGGTAGGAAGGTAGCCCCGGTAGGTTGATTTTCAG
Source organism: Tenodera sinensis (assembly GCA_030765045.1). Taxonomy (NCBI): domain Eukaryota; kingdom Metazoa; phylum Arthropoda; class Insecta; order Mantodea; family Mantidae; genus Tenodera; species Tenodera sinensis. Next base: position 379,220 of record JAUKNM010000038.1, read on the forward strand.
CTTTTATTTCCATCTGGAGGAGGTCTAGGTGGTGCTGCACTCTTTGCATTGGTATGGTAAACTAAGTTCTCAAGCGATGCCAATACCGAATCATCTGTTGTGCAGTTGTGCTTGGGGAATGTTTTAATGTGCTTCTGCTATAATTTTCATCGGTTTTCTAGCCACTGTAAGTACTCTTTACTTTCGCATGTTTTTCACTACATCATATTCCCTGAATAGTGTGTTTTATAAGGTTTAATTTACTGTATTACACAAGTATTTTGTATAATTATTCCTAACCTTTAAGGACGATTTTTTCGAACCACGCAAAACGGGTAGCCCCGGTAGGTAACAATGGGGTAATGGCAGTAGGCTACCGGTGCTCCCCCGCATGTACTTAAATGCTTACTTTTAGCGGCTTATTTTAATTTTCTATTCCAGTCATTGAGAATGATGACATGGGGGTTGAACCCTCGGATTCACCAACTACGAAGTCCAATGAAGAACCAAACCAAGAAGGTGGAGGATCAAAAGAACCTCAAGATCCCAATAACTCAGTGACTTTTGAAGACCTGATACCACTTCCTTCTACCAGTGGCACAAAGACAAAGCCTTGAAAACAAAGAGAGAAGCTTAAGTCAGAAATTCTAACCTCCACACCTAGAAAAGCTGAACTTCAACTGGCTGCCGAAAAGAAGTTAGTAAGGGACCTCAGAAAAAAAAAAAATTCATTATTGAAAACAAGTGTAAAGCAGCTATTCAAAGACACACCTAAATGTGGCCTAAAACGGATGAAGAAAGGGGGTGTTAAAAAGAAGAAAGCAATGTCCGCAAGTAGACTCAAAAAAGAAATGTCTTCTGACTCTGATGAAGATTCTATTGATGAAAATCGATTGTGTGATGATGAGATGGCCGATTTGCCAGGTATGGAAAATGAAAACATTTGTTTCATCTGTGGAGAATTTGGTCAGGATGGGGAGGAATGGTTTCGATGTACCAGTTGCGGAAAATGGATTCATTCTCTGTGTAGTGCTGCTGAATCTGCTGAAGGTTTTCAGTGTGATAGGTGCCTTACTAAATGACTTTTATTGCTTTTTGATACTTTTTAAGGATGTGTCTATGCTTTATTATATGTTTATTAAATGAATAAGTTGTATTAATGTCATTCAACCAGTAAGACTGATAAGACTTAGAAATATTCATAATTTCTCAAGATTAAAATAATTTTCAATTGTCTATTGTTTTAACTAATTTTTAAAAATAAAACTTGTTTTGCAACATTTGTGTACGAAAAAGAATTATAGACTCTAACCTCCTTCAAAAATGTCAGTAATTTTATGTTTCTCAAAAAAAACGATTAAAATGTGTTTTACCCATTTAAAATACATGGAACCAAGGCTACCGGCATTACCCCATGGATCGGGGAGCGCCGGTACATGTAGCTAGTCTGATTGTTATATATTTTTACGTTAAGTTGTTTTCAGAATTGTTTTACAAGTTAACATATTGAAGTACACATACATGGTTTGGGTTTGAGAGTGTGAAGCTTTGTATGGGGTAATTTTAAACAGCGATATGAGCATTATTGCTTAACCTACCGCCATTCCCCCATTCTCCCCTACACAGTTTATGTCCGAATAAATTTTCTTGTAGGGTGAACCATTTCGGAGATATTCCTTGTTATGTGTGTGAGTTTTGGAAAATTTAAAACTTTCGTGAAATGGAACATCGTTGTTCAATTTTTTATATGCTTAGTGTGCAAAGAAAACGGAATCTCAAAGTTCTAGCAGATTTGACTATCGCACAAAGTCTACTGTATTCTAATATTCCCCTTACACCTACAATAAGCAATAAGCAATAAGGTAATTTGTACAAATATTTATCTCAACTAACATGAAGAAGATATAGGAATAAGAATTTGTAAGAATGGTTAGTACAAGAGCAGAGAAACTCATGTGACATCAGAATTTTACTTTCTCTACCACATACAGGAAGTAGGGGAACTCCATGTCGAGGCTTCATCGGAAAATTCGTTCAATAGCAAACCTGGTATTAGTTTGGCATCCTGCAAGGGCGCGACACAAAGGTTTGCAAAAAATCCGCCACCCCAGACTACCCTTTAGATAAAACATTACTCAAAAAACATTGATTTTCTCACAAAATGGTTTGGACGATCTTGATTAAAGTGCCTTATGCTTAACGTATTTTCCTGACGAATGAAATGTAGGTAGATCCTGTATTGCCTGGAAATCTCCTCAGCAGTCCTGTTCATTCCGGGTGACTGATGATCCGTAAGAGATTAAACAAATATTGCTATATAAACAATGTAGATCTCAAAGCGCACTATTTATGTTAAATACATGTTTTATGCAGTGAACGATTTACGAGATATTGCTTTTTACTTTCTCTACTACGTATAGTAAGTAGAGGAAGTATTCTATTCCACCCAAAAATTCACCGGATTAATATGTTTATTCTCTGAATAAAAAAATCATTTTATAAAAGCGTCCGTGTGTATGTGTCTCTCATTGTGTCTACCAGTGTGCCTGTCGGCAGCATAACTCAAAAACAAAAAGTCGGTTAGAAACCAAAGTTGGTATTTAAGTTTAATTTCTTTTAAGGATGGAACACAAAAATCTTGAAGAGAATTCCTACCCTAAACTATTTATTTATTTATTTATTTATTTATTTTACTAAGCTATATACATGTGAATATGACCGGTGTTCAGCCCTGGCTCATTGCCAGTCATATTCTTATTCTACAATAATTCCTTAATTCTAACTTATTCTATCACTTATATCTTATTGTTCAACTCTATTTACTGTCCAGATCCATTTATTTTTCACCTTATGTAAAAATCTTCCTACCCTCTTACTGTCTTTATGAAGCATTTCAACTATAGATCTATTTCTATTCATATTCGACCATTTCTTATTAATATATTCTTTTCTCCAACCTTCAGTCCCAATACATTTAAATATTATATGTTCTATGTCTTCATTTCCACCACATATAGGACATTGGTTTTGAGGAATGCCCTTCCTTAGACCCTTTAATCTCCATACTCCTGCTTTCATCCATGCAATGCCTTCTCGCTCCTCTTTATCTGTCACGTCTAAATACTTCTCCCTACCCCAAGAGTTTTTCATTTGTACATAAAAAATTAAGGATCTCTTTTCAGCTATCTCACTAAATATGTTTTGTATTTCTATATCGTCAAATCTTTTTCTTGCCAGTTTCCAAAAATTGTGTATATTATTTTCTCTATTCCTCCATACTTCCCCTAAACCACTACTTTCCAAGTTATTTCTGAGACAGTCTGCCCAACCCTTATTCTTTAGGCTTTTTTCTTGATATAGTAGGCACTGTTTCAACAGGTTCCTTTCTTCCAAATTCAATACCCTAAACTAACCTTTACATGGAAAATTTTTCGAAACTGTTGATGTTATCGAAAATGGCTCTAACGATTTTGATTAAAATGTGTAATATGTTTAAGCTATTTTTATGGCTAATGAAATATATATCTTGAATTTTCTGGCTATAGCCTATGTAGTCTAGTTTACTTTCGATGACTTTTGCGTAACAGGTATACAAGTGATACGCCAAATCTTACTATATAAAAAATGTCGTAAATTGCTACACGCTATTTACGGCCAAATAAATTGTTTTCTAGAGTAAACCATTTCCTTGTTATTTGTGTATTTTCGAAAACAAACTTTCATCAAATAGAACATCTGCATTAATTTTGTATACGTTAGCCGTGCAAAGAGATTGGAATTTGAAAGCTTCAGATTTGACTATCCCTCAAAGCCTACTGTATTCTAATATTCCTCTTACACCTACAAGGAAATAAGCAATAAGATAATTTGTACAAATGTTTATCTGAACTAATACGAAGAGGATACAGGAATAAGAGTTTGTAAGGATGGTTAGTACAAGAGTAGAAAAATTCATGTGAGTGCAACACATCTCATTTTTTATTTTATTTAACTTATACTTTTTTCAAATGGGAAATCGTTATTCGATTCTACTTTCTATACTACATATATGTTCTTCTTCTTAGCACGGTGGTGGCGCTACTGCTTATCAAGCGGGAGACGCTGGTTCGATTCCCGGTACCAACGTGGGAATTTTCTCCCACTGAGAGACCTAGTGCACTCAGCCTCGTTAAGGTTCCTGAACAGGTATTTGATTCAAAAGGAGTGGTTACAAAGACCGCGTAGCTGGCCGGGAGAGACAGGAGCGCTGACCACGTCCCGCCTCGAGAACTGCACCCCGCTCATGACGGCTGCGTTGGGCAGAGGTGGTGGACGCAGCGGTCGGGCGGTAGACCTTGGCCCGAAAGGGCTGTTGCCCATTATTATGGTGCTACATATAGTAAGTAGACGAAGTACTACATTCCATCCAGAAATTGAATATTGGTATCTCAAGAAATACATGTTTTGGGAGTCCTTTAATCTAAAAAAAGGGCTTCTGATATCCCTGCCACGTACAGGGTAGGTAGAGAAGATACTGGATTCCACCCAAAAATTCGATACTAAGATTTCATTGCAAATTCACGTTTTGAGATCCCCTGAATCTAAAAAAAAAAAAAGCATTTTAAGAAACATGTTTGTGTGACCATATGTCTCGAGCAGCATAACTTCAAATCGAGAAGCTCGTTAAATACTAAACTTGGTATTTAAGCTCGCCATTTTCCAAGGACGATTTTCAAGAATATCGCGCCAAAAAAACTAGCCTTTACATGGAGCATTTCCGAAAACTTTTCATTATATCAACAATGACTCTAACGGTTTTAATTGATAGACCATAGGATTTGAGATATTTTTGTTTTAAAGGAAATGCTTACCTTGCATTTAGTGGGAATGTCCTCAAAAGTCCTCTTTATTCTAGTGACTTTTGCATAACTGATAAACCTCAAGAGATAGCTATACAAAATCTTCCTTCACTAAAAATGCATCTCTCCTTAAACCATACACTAAATGCTACTATTTTTACAATGAGCAATTTCAGAGATATTCATTGTAATTTGCTTCAGTTTTCTAGTATTCCCACTTTTCTCAAATGGAAAGACATTCACTTTTTACCTCCTGGTAATGTAAAGAGAGTGGAATTTGAAACCATTTACGACCAGTTTAAAAGCCTATCAATTAAAGCCTACTGTAATCACTGTCTCCTTCTTTCCCAAGTTACGGTTGACCGTATTCTTTAATACAATTAGATGTGATCTTTCTTACTCAAAGTTTGGTTCTATTTCTCAGTTCAATTATTATATTATTACGTGCTATTTTTTTCTATTTCATTGTTACATATCGCACTTTATTATTTAACTATTTGTTTCATACATTCAGTATTATGTTTGCACTTAATTGTTTTGGTTGGAATAACCTTACTTATTACAACACAGGGAGCTTCCTCAGCTATTACATGGACTTTATTAGAATAGAGAAACACAATGTTGTATGAGAAAGATTTCCTGGCAAACTCTTCATGTCAGTGGCGTAGCGTACTGTGTGAACTTGGGTATGCACTTTTAACTCGTGTTAAGCGTACCTTTAGGTGAAATTTGTAAATTCTATAATTACACTGGACAACAGCCAAAAAGTTTTCAGCATGAAATTGGGTGTTTATTATCTGGATTTTAGCGCTTAATTCAATGGTGCAAAGAGTTTTTCTCTGGTACCCACAGTTTAAAGAAAAATTACGTTTTCTGAATTACCACTGACTGTAAATGCTTAAATTTGTGTTATAGTGATTGACATAGGATGGACTTGAAAACGAGTTGGCAATGTTTCCAGGTATGGTAATTGGTTACTTTTACAAAACTAGATGTAATTTTATTATGAAGGATTCTTCTACATATTACCAAGTAGTCTTAGATGTTACTGTGACTTCACGTTTTATTTATAAATGACTAGAAGTGTAACTACACGATTCACTAAAAAAACTGAGGATGCTAGACCAAAACAAAGGCCATATTTGAACTCAGCACGTCAAAATACATAATAAATGATATGTTTTGTGTAAAAAAGTGTTTTGAAGTTCAGTTTTGTTGTCCAGTGTTATTAGCGGATTTTGTTCAAGTTCATTCCAAATATAATAGATTTGAGGAATAATGTACATTCAAATTTTCATGGTAATATTTTTAACATTATTAAATGTATTATCACTGCTAGCAATTTCTTCGGCAGCGTACCTAAAATGCTCCACGCAATGACTTCAAAATGTTGATAATTTTAAATATTAATGTGTTATAGATAAGTACTCTCAAAGGAGTGCTGGGAACATGAAATTTTGTTTTGGTTTATTAAAAATGGTTAATTTTGAAAAAATAATTGTTCCAATAATTTTGTAGTTTTCATACAATTTTATAATTCACCAACTGGTAAATATTGCAATTACAGGAAATTCGCTCCCACTACTTGTTTGTGCATTCTCAGTTTATTGATTACAAGCACACTGATTCCATTTTCGGAGCAGTATGTTTCCAGAATATACAGCGTTCTCTCTACATGTGTTATCCTCGTACTGAGCCACGCAGATGCACATGAGCAGTCTGCATACCCTGCCTTCGGTTTCTAGCGTATTTTTCTCTCACACGATCACACACATTGCTGTTCAAAATGTTGCTTGTTTTACTATACGTACAGAAGAGATTAAAAATATGAAACTGACCTTCACTGACAAACAAAATACTGAAAAATTAGCTGTAAACCTCATTCACATTAACAAGCGAGATGCACTTCTCTGCATCACATCCACTGCGCGCCCACATCGCTTGACGTGAGTGGCATGGGGCAAACACAGGCACCAGCCGCTCATTTCAATTCTCGGCATGATACGTTAACAATTCATACCAAATTATTCTTCGAAACATACTCTTCAGCAAACATTACAACAATTTGATTAGTAAATATATAATAGAAAAAGGTTAACTAAGGAAAAACTGGCAGGGTATGCAACACATCACCCACATCCATTGACGCTAAGTCCCTGCTTCATATATACATTAAATTACCAAAGCACAAGCCGCCGACATAAAACAGGCACGATACCCTTTGTAAGGGATATATTTCCGAAAAGATTTATCTCTATGTTAAGACCTAGAAAACCTTAACGACATTCAACAATCAGAATGAGTCAATATAATTATGAGATACTGAGACACAGCGTCAGAATAATCACAAAGATCATGTCCTTCATTATACCTTCCTCTGTGAAAATAAATTTTAATCCCTGGCTTGCAACTTTTAGTACAAAATCGTCTTTTTTCTTCACTTGGAATTAAGCGGTCTAGATCTGTTAATGAGGTGGTTTCAGTACTAGCTAGCAGAGAATATTCCGATGTAAGCTCATCTTAAATGACTAAATCGTATTCCTGTTCTTGAACTTACCAATAAATAATGCCGAGAATAATTTATTCATGTTAACACAGCACTTTTCCATTGCTTGCTTCATACATTACATACCTCAAAGATTCCATTTGTATACCATTTACAGCAGCAAAATTAGCATGAATAAAAGGCATTATAGCCTTCCTAATATTTTGGACACTATTGTTGGACACTGAGGTTACTATTTTCTTAAATAAATTAATCTAGTCATCAACTTTTAAACTGGCAAGCCTCAAAACATCATGTCATGCTTACCAAAGGAACATCCGGTGTGATCACTTTTTCTACCTTTTCACTAAAAAAAATCATTACATCTGTTACTGTCGAGGTGGACAGAGTATAAAGTATTATACATGTGGAACAGCGTTCACAACTGTATCCATTGTAATCATATGCTTAGTAGCCCAAGTTTACAACTATATTAGCGCATATTCAAATTCACTCAACTAAAAGCAGCGTGGGAGTCATCTTCCCATTGTGTTGCTGCATTAGATCAATGAAAGTATACTATATTCGAAAATGTATACGCTTAAATATAAAATCTTCATGTTTGATATTGTGTAAGAGAGGGCAAAAGTGTGCTGAGAACAAGGATTAAGTAAGTAATGGGGGTTACCAGCTTTTGAGCATGAGAGAAAGGAAGTCAAATTCACTAGGCAGATTTTCCCATTTTCACTTTGCTTCTAAACTTCTACACTTGTTGCTAACTGAGGCTACAAATGACCATGTTGTTCATGAGTAAAAGTATTTACGAAAATCTCAAACGAGTGCTGACTTTGTCCTATCTCTTCTTTAATTTCTCTACTACGTAGGTTGGGGAAATATTCTATTCGACCCAAAATTTCGATGTCGAGATTTGACCGGAAATATCTGTATTGAGGCCCTGAATAAAAAAATGCATTTTTAGAAAAACTCAATGTGTATATGTCTGTGTGTATCTGTCTGTCTATCTACCCGTCTGTCTGTTTTTGAACAACATAACTCAAAAACAAACAGACTGTCAGAAACCAAAGTTGATGTTTAAGTTTAATATATTTCAAGGGTACGACACGAACATCTTGCAGAAAATTCTTCCACCTCTTACTCTATGCGTTACATGGAAAATACTTCGAAAATTTTTATTTTTTAAAAAATGGCTCTAACGATTTTGATTAAAATGCCACATGTTTAAGATCTTGACGTGGGGATTTTTCCCCCGCTGGGAGGTCTGGCAAGGGGTCAACTCAGCCTCGTTAGATACCGGAGGGTCCAACTGAGGAGCTATTTGATGAAGAAGTAGCGATCCCAGATCGCGAAGGCCGCAAATTCTGCCCGGGAGGGCTCAGGGTTCTGACCACGTCCCACCCTGCAGTACTGCACCCAACTCATGACGTCTGTAGTGGGCAGAGGTGGAGTCGCAGCGGCCGGGCGGTAAGCCTTGGCCCGCAAGGGTTGTTGCACTAGGGGTTTTAGTAGTATGCATGAGTATACTATTATACTTTTCTCAAATGTAAGGTCGTTATTCAGTTTTTTATTTCTTGACTGCGCAAAGACAACGGGATTTAAAGGTCTTTATATAAAAGCTTCAGCTTTAAAAGAGCTGACTATTTCCCAAAGCCAAGCGTATTCCCCTTGCACCTACAAGGAAATTAGCAATAATATAGTTTCTGAAAAACTTTTTATCTCGATTAACATGAAGATAGAGGAATAAAAGTTTGTAAGAATAGTTAATACAGGAGTAGAGAATGCCATGTGGTTGCAACACATCAGATTTTTATTAACTCATACTGAACATTAGCCAACATGAGGTATTTAATTTCCTCATCTGTTACTCGTTCGTGGTTAATTAACATATTTGCAATTTCCCTAAGGCTCCCGTAAAACATAGTTCGTTTAAATTCACTCAGCGACTGGCTTCTTTATGTTTACTGTTCTCGATTCCATAAGTAATCTGCTCCTTTACCCACTGCAAATATTCCCTTTGATTTTAACTCTAATTCATTCATTTGACGATTATATTTGTTAGCATCGGAGTAGAAGAAGATTCCAAATAGTATAAGTTGTTTGTAAATACAATTATATTTCTGAAATGTGTTGTAAACAAACAAAACCTTGATTTGACTACTGTGACAATTTCAGCATAATTTTAAACATACGTTTATGTAATTTTACTATACCTCTTATATCAGCAATGTGTTTTATCTTAGAAATCATGTGTTCATCAGCATTCTGACAGTATAATAGGGCCAAGAGTTTTAACATATTTTCTGGCATTATTCCTTAGCTCTGCGGCGCTGTTCTTTGGCCCGTTCCCACACTTCTTAGATTTCAAATCAACTTACTTAATAATCTTCCATTTAATAGAGAAAAAACACACCATTATCGCAATGCGCAATGCGCCCATTATCGTGTTAATTCAGTGATAGTTGGAAATCTATCAGAACATCGCATGAAATTAATACCAAAATCAATGTTAACCATTTCAATTACTGTATATTGAATCACCTTCTGCCTGGTTCTGTAACGTAAGAGAAGTAGGTTTTTATGCTATTTTTATGAATACCCTGATCATTTCTCTTCCCTGGTTTCTACACAGTGACAGAAACATTTTATTACTTCAAAAGGATTTTTCATATTATATTTAATATATGCCCACCTTCTTATTGAAACTAAATCACTCTTCGCGTAAGCGTTTACAAATGTTGAATCCCTGACTTGTTATTGCTTCTTTATGTGTGTCCTTTACAATATTGAATGTTTTCTGCGTTTTATGCTTCGTCTTCCATAAATTGGGGGACTTAGCAACTATCGTGTTAAATTTGCCTTTTCATATGGTGTAAATTCTGTAGTTGAATGTGAGGCCGTATCCCAAGCAAATCAATAAAAGTTAAGCCAGTTAAACTACTTTTTGTTTTACAAAGCAAAAACGTGTATCATTCATTAAGACCTTATACGTTTATTTCATTGTGCCATTTTGTCCGAATGGTAAGACGTTTTAAATGTTTGCCTTCTCTATACTTTACAAATTGTTTAAAATATTCACAGATAAAATTGTCATCTGATTTGTCTATTACTATATTTTGCAAATCAAACCCTCACCTACTTCCTCTGCTCTTTGATTTTCTATCAATACTCACTTTTGAGAGATTATCCACCTGTAGTTTCCTTGTATTAGCAATTTTCAGTTCTCATGTTGTAGGTTTCTCCCTCTCGCATCATCTGGTTAACAATGAAGTCCGTACCATTGTAACATATCACTTTTTATAGCTGACTCCTCTATTTCCATCATCTGTCGTATCTCACATTGGTCTTTTTTTCAAATCTTCATATTCTCGTTCCTCTACGAATTCCATCTCCACTGTTTGTATCTTATTTTTTTGTCTTCCTATTAAGGTCACTCTTCAGATCCATAAGTTAATATACTCTCTACAACTATTAGGAGAATTCCCCTCTTTGCTTGTCTACTAATATTCCTGCTCCATAAAACTCTATTCAACATTCCAATTGCTCCTCTTGTCTCTATAACTCTATGATCTACATTTACATTACTCTCTGATTCATGAATTATGGATCACATACATTTCAGCTGTTTAACTGCCTTAATAGTTCCTTCAGTTATCTTAGTATCCCTTCCTCCACCCCAATCACTAAATATTCCTTTATTCATATTAATTTTCATCCCTCCAGTAGGAGCTTCCTTTTTAAACCCTCAAAATCAAGTGTGACATATAGAGGCATAGTAAGTCATTAGTGAATTATTGTAAATAGTTATGAAAAAGCAACGATTTTTTGAATTCAAGTTAATTTCTCGAATATTGAAAATTACTGCAATCACTAATGCACTTGGTAGAAATAATCACCAAAGAGGCACAAGGAATAAACCCTTTTTGAGTAGACAAACTGTTCACAACTTAATACTTTAGAAGAACGAGAGCTAAAAAGGAGTGAGAAAACTCCAGTTATCTTAACACTGAATTGTTACAGCTGTTTGTTTAAAGAAAATTGTACTTAAAATGGTATGTTATTATTTGATATCCAGTGCGTCATTTACTTATTTGCCTACTCATTTCTCTGCAGTTATATGACCTGAAATATGCCAGAATAAAATAAGTACCCGATGGCTAGCCGAGCAACCAGATAGTGAGCGGCGAGACATAGAACCTGCTAAATAAACGTCGCCTCAAGGTGTGGGTAGCTAAACGCCTCTATATCAGCTACACCCCTCTTGTAAGTACTTCCATAAACTTTATAATCATAAATTTAGCATCCTCTCGACTTTGGACCACTATCACCTGATTACCGTAAATAGTAAGGAGTGCCTGCCACATACCGTTTATTGGCACTGAATTGTAGACCTGTAAATCCACAAGTATTAGATATATAGGCTGTCCCAGAATTAGACCGACAAACTTTGGGAGCTGACAGACAACACTATTTTAAACACCTTTGGTGAAGTAAAGTTTTTTTGCTGCGGTGCTTCGTTTAAGCGCTAGATGAGTCAATGTCATAGATCACTGCCTCCCACCCAATTTAAGTATTTACGGCAACTTTTAAACCAGAGAAATGGCTGGCGTCTTTTTTTTTTTTTTTTTTTTTTTTTTTTTTTTAAACAGAAACATAGGGGGAAAAACAAGGCAAGAATTCTTAGATCTATTTTCAGAACAGTCTATATGTGGTCTAATTTTGATTTGGCTAGAGTTCGTGGCCGTATGTTTCTCATCTCTTTATCTCTCTTCGTAGATACGTGACGTAGACTATACAGAGCGAGGTCATTCAACCCGATATACGCTACGAGTAAGATTCAATGGGCGCCGGTCACATCATTCAGAATTAAAGCTGTTGTTGGTTTAGATGACAGCAGAGTTACCTTCGGTTATGACGATCAATGTTGATTAATTTGATGGCAGTGTGGAACATCTATGCTAACGTTTAGCTATGCGGTTACAAGAATAATGATCTCCTTCCATAACAAGTAGTACTCCCTAGGACCTGTTATGAGGCTAACTGGAACTGTTCTGTCCACCTTCTTTTTATTTTTTTTATTTTTTCTATTTATTTAAATTAGATAAAAGAAGCAATACATTGAAATTACAATCGGGTGTACAATACTAAACCATTTCTGCATTTTGTAATGTTCTTTCACTTGGTAAAGCATATTACTGTTCATTGCATGAGGTCAGTTACCTTTGCTGGTCCTCCATTTGGTTTCATCTGGCAACTGGGCGATGACACTTCCGAGATGGTGATACCTCCATCCAGCTGGCACACTCCTTTACACAGAAGTTCATTGCATGGTGTAAGTTACCTTTGCTGGTCCTCCATTTGGTTTCATCTGGCAACTGGGCGATGACACTTCTGAGATGGTGATATCTCCATCCAGCTGGCATAATCCTTTACACAGAAAGGACATCTATGTTAGGGTGAAGCATCAAGAGAAAGTCAAGTTTTTTCCTTTTGAGGCGCGTCCTATGTTCTGTTAAAAATCTCTCAAGGCCACGGACACTAGGAGATGGATCCTGCAACATATAGTGGATATAGCCCATAATAAGCCATATTTGGGCAAAGGCGTGCTTTTTCACCTGGATATCTAGCTGCAGGATCGCCGTGCGAATGGTATTTGGGTTATCTGCCCTGGTAATGCAGCGGATTTTATGTTGTATCCAATGCCAAGTTTCGGGAATGCACGTTGTAAGACGGTGTTGAAGGGTGTCAAGGTTGTGGCATCGAGAACAATACGGTGAATTGCAGATGTTGTGGCGATATTGTTTTTCTGCTGTGGGTACTATGGCATTGAGCATCTTGTAGGCAGAGGCCTTCCAGTCCGTCGGGATATCAGCGTAGCGAAAAACTCTCCAGATATTCTTCCAAGGAATATTGGGATATTTTCCCTCTATTGTGGGAGTAGAAGGAATCCGTAACAGCAGATGACGGTAGAGGATCATTGTAGTAGGAATTGGATCCCCAGAGACGAAATTCGCAGGTAAAGTGGTAACACATTTCACCATCCGGCGATAAATGGCATGGTTCATTAATGTTCCAGTGCTGGAGTGAAGTTGTTTGTTGTCCTTGAATTGTCCCATCTGTAAAGAAGTTCTAATTAACAGTGCTGAACATTTTTCGGAAACCTTAATGAGTCCTAGGCCTCCATTCATGATGGGACGCCACAGCTGAGATTTTGCCACTTTATATACATGTCCATTCCACAGATAATATGACACTGCCAGCTCGATGCGCTGGGAAATCTCTAACGGGATGGGCAGAATTTGGGCCAAATACCAAATCTTGGATAATCCCATGAGGTTAACAAACCAAACTCTCTGGAGAATGTTGAGGTTTCTACTCAAGTTGCGCTGTAGGGAGTAACGGATGCGATTGAGTAAAGATATCCAATGTATGTTGACCATTTCTGTGACGTTCGTGGTGATTTGGAGGCCTAGAATAGTGACGTGGTCTTTAATGGGCACATCATCCACAGTTAACGTCCGAGGCCAGGTCCCAAAAGGTGTCAAGGAGGACTTCTGATAATTAATCTTCGCACAAGATGCCTGTTCATGAAACTGTAATATGTGAGGAAGTAGGAAAACTTGATGATGGTAGCGGAGTAGCAGAGTCATGTCATCGGCATAAGTCTTTATGGTGAGCAGTCTTGTCGGCACTGTAGGTGAAAATATGTGTTTCTTCATCAATCCCACCAGAGGTTCGGTGCAAACTGTGAACAATAACATTGATAATGGGCAACCTTGTCGTATACCACTCAAAATGGGTATTGGCCTAGTAAAATATCCATTGATATGGATTCTGGAGTATGCAGACTTGTACACTAGTTTAATGGTTTGTAGGATACGATCAGAAATACCCATGTGCTGCAAGACACCAAAAATGTAATTATGGTCAATATTGTCGAATGCTCTCTCGAGGTCCAATGGGAACAGGATGTTCCTCGAGATATACCACAGCATCCCTTAATTGTATCAAATTTTGCGAGATTTTCCTGTCTGGAAGTCCACAAGTTTGTTCCGGTCCAATCAAGGCTGGCAGTACTTTACGCAATCTGTTGGCTAAAATCTTTGTAAAAATTTTAAAATCAGTATTCAATAGTGTTATCGGCCTAAAGCTGTTAAAATGGTGTGGTTTTATACATTTTGGAATTAAAATTACAATTCCTTCATTAAACCCTGTCAAGTGGTCGCTCATGGCAAAAGTGGCGTTCATCAGTTGCAGCAGACGGTCTTTAATGATCGTCCAAAATACTTTGTAAAAAGTATAGCTAATACCATCTGGTCCTGGTGCAGAATTGTTGCTGGCTTTAAATATCACGTCCCGAAGTTCATCCATGGTGATAGGTGCGTCCAATCCATCCTTATCAGTAGGATTCACAGTTTTATTGATAGCCTCATAAAGTACTCTTTTTGAGGAATCAAGAGTAGGATGTTCACCATATTGCTGTCGGAAGTGTTCCTCTGCCCCTCGGAGAATTTCAGGCGTTGTGCGTAGGAGAGTAGCATTGGTAGTAGAAATATCACATATGAATTTACGTTGGTGTCGTTTCTTCTCCGAAGCTACATGGTACAAAGCAGCACGCTCATCATCAGTAATTGAGAGGGCACGAGAACGCACCCGTATACCATCTAAAATGGACTCCTGAATTTTACGAATTTTTAATTTTATCGCAGTTATCCTGCCACTGACGTCGTTGCCGGTACTCTGTTGATTAGTTAAATCATGTAACAGGGCGTAATAATAGTGTTGGCTATTAGCTCGTTCGGCAGCCTTAGCCTTACCAACACATTTGAAGAAGGACTGTATCGCTGGTTTATAAATCAAAAGCCACTGTTGAAGCTCCTGGTAGCAAGACCTGGACGCTCGTACGTTAAGGCTTTCCCAAGTTTCACGAAACTGTTGTTGTACGTCCTCATAATATAATAGAGCATTATTTAATTTCCAGTAGCTTCTACCAAGGATGGGCAAAGGAGTGGATGCTGTCATCTTCACAATTACGGCATGATGGTCGCTTATTGCGGCAGGTACAACAAGGACATTCCGGATGTTGGTTCGATGAAGGCCATTAACATAAATCCTATCAATTCGTGAAGCGGAGGTAGCACGACAGAAAGTGTAGCGAACTTCATTTCCATGTAGATATTCCCAAGTGTCAGTTAACTGCAATTCCGAAGACAGGCGCTGTAGTGCGGGTGACGGATTATAAGTTCCTCGTTGGTCCTTGGCATGTAACACGCAGTTAAAGTCACCCCCCAGCAACAAGTAATTATAGCTGTGACGAAAGAAATATGGCATATCATCTGCAATGAGAGATTCACGGTCTCGTCGTTTATTGGAGCCAGATGGCAAGTACACATTCACCACTAAGATGTCATTGTCTATTACCATAGCTAAAATGCGTCCACTAGGATGTTCCTCATGATGGGTAATTCTCAAAGTCGATCTGTATATTATTGCTGTGCCCCTATTGTCAATGCCTACATTGCAAATGTAGTTATACTGAGGACCAAGGAAGTTTAAATTATCGGTGTTCACCTCTTGCAGGAGTAGGATGTCAATGTCATGGCTGAAAATGAAATTATTGAGAAGTTGTTGTTTAGCAGTACTGCGTACACCATTGACATTTAAGGTGGCATAAATACGGGTATAAGTCATGCAAATTAAGTAGATGAGGTAGAATAGGAACAGCCAAGAAGAAACATCAGGCATTATGATAGCGGTGTGGGAGTACTCGGGTCATTTTCGAATGATTCTTCAGTTTTCTCTTTCTTTCGGTTACCCTTGCTACTCTCCGTACGTCTCTTTTTCACGCGGGGGTCGCGGCTTCTAATATTATTGGAAATTGTGGGCACTACTTCCATATCTGTCGTTATTGGAGAGAGTGCACATGTTTCTGAGGTTATATTTGAAGTTTCTGGTGTCACCTCGGAGGGTTCCTCTGCCATTGGAATAGTGGTAAAGTTCGTTATCGGGGCATCACTTTGTGCATCATCATCATCCATTAGTAAATTTTCAGCCTGTTCAGGATTGATTACAGTTTCCCTCTGTGTTTCGACCACGGTATCTTTTCCTGAAAACTGAGCTGCAGTTACTTGTTCTTTATCAGTAGTCGTCATTTCGACAGAGGTCATAACTGTGTCTTGTGGCAAATCCACCGGTACCCGTCTAATGGGGAAGTCTCCCTGCACTAGTTTAGACCATGTGGGCGGGTCTGTTAGACGTGGTGTCTGCGTGATTACCCTCCGTCTGGGACAGTTGTTTCGTAAATGTCCTGTTTCACTACACACCGCACATGTAATTGGTTGACCTTCATAGCTTATAAAGCTTTTATATCCGGCAATATCTATATATGAGGGAATATGCCTTTTTAAATCTATCTTTGCAGTGCGTACTCCGTTACTGATTTTGTATCGAAGCGTGGGCCCCCAAGTATCCATTGATAGTGCTAGTACTGTGCCGTAGTTTCCTAGATGTTGTCGTACAATTTCTTGGTTTAAATCCTTGGGTAAGTGGTATAATTTAACAATACGAAACCCTAGACCTGCCGTTGTTATTGTGACTTTACTTCTTTGTCCATTACTATAGGTAAAAATTGACTCACCGTTAGTGTCCTCTATGGCCCTTTTTACTCGCATCGCTTCCTTACACTGGATGTATATTTGCCGGGTGTAGTTATTTATCTGTATCATTTCCAGCTCCTCTTCTTCAAATCGAAATATATCGTGAATCCATTCATGTAGTTCGTATGGAGACGGTTTCGGCACATCACGATCCACAAACGTTAGTACTAATGTGTTCTTTCGTTCTATATACATTTTTTACTTTACTAGAAAATCACACTTATTTAACACACAAAAATGTGTAATGAAAACCAGCAAGTTATAGCTGGTGCAAAGTCACGTAAGGTGAAGGTCGAAACAAGCGAACAAAGCTCTTGCCAAAACACGACCTCTCCCTACACACGCTGCTGCGCGACTGACTTTTCGAGAGTATGGCAGAATATGGCACGCAATGGGTGTACGTTCCAACATTTGCCCTACACGAGCACAGCTGTGATCAACTGTAAACAATGAGATGTGTTTCGTTTATGTATTCTGTGTTTGTTTCTTGGATTAAGATTGTGTGCCTTACTAAGATAAATGTTGTACTACTTTTCATTGTTAATTTTGCCGTAAATACTTAAACTGGGTGGAAGGCAGTAATCTATGGCATTAACTCGTCTAGCACTTAAACGAAACACCGCAGCAAAAAGATTTCCTTAACAAAAAGTGTTTAAAATAATGTTATTTATCAGCTTCCAACTTTTGCCGGTGTAATTTTGGGACACCCCGTATATCTTATCCTTTAGCATATCACTTTTCACTAATTTGTCTAAGGGAAAATACGAGTATATTCCATACATACGATTCTGAAATCTACCTGATCTTCTGAGATTTTCCCTGCAATATCGTTCTTCAATCTAATCTAAGTATACTACTCAAGACCCTGCTAATTAAAGCTATTAAACTAATTCCTCTATAGTTATTTGGGTCTTTCATATTTGTTTTTTTAGATAGCTGATATATACAGGTTTTTTCGAAACGATACCGAACGAACATAGCCGTGCCGTAATTTATAACTTAACTAGTCTGGTGTCGCAGCTTCGAAATTCTTTTGGGCATAATTTTATGCAGCATTAAATATTATATTATTTTTTGTTTGGACAGCACAGGAACCACTAGTGTGCGCTGTCTAAATAGCTCCTTTATTGTGGTTTCATAATTCAAATAAATTCGTAATAGTGGCAAGCTACCCTGGAGTATGCCGGAATATTTATAAACTGCTACTGCAGGTGGCACGCTGTGTCATCTACCTGTGCTACTTCCGATAGCGTTGTTCCCGTTACTGCCTAATCCACACTCATTCTGGAGCGTTTTTATGCGACTATATTGGCGGTAAAAACTATCTGTATGTGTCACATAGAAGCTGAGCAACTACTTCTACATATTCGGTGACATTTCGAAACAGCCTTTATATATACCCTGACGTAATTGCCAGTCTCTATAAATCCTTTGCCTAAAGAATGGGTTCAAGTATTCAACTTTCATTCCGTGATTGATGTGTTTCACCAAATATGACATCAAAAGTATTTTTATATTCAAAATTGGAGTGTATCTACAAAATGTGAAATTTTTATTGGAGAGCGAAGAGAAGTGCCATGAAAGCACATGTAGAAATCAGGATTTATCGTAAATAATAGCTCAAATTGACTGTATAAAAACCTGAGTATGAGGTGTCCAGAATTGTCATTTTTTTATCTTATATCCAGAGTGTGAAGAGTAATGATTTCATTAGATTGGACATCTTGTCATTATCGCATTCTAATATCTGTGAAAACTGTCTTCCTCTCTGCAAGCATGTCCTTGTTTATCAGCTGAAAATGCTTGAAACATGTTGTTAGACAGTTTTCATGAGGTGATAATGTTATAAATCTGCTTATAGATGAAAGTCTGTTAAAAGAGACGTTGAACATAAACGTGCCAAATAAAGCAAGTGTTGCTACAAAAATGGTTGTAGCCTTTCTAATTAATGCTTGCCTTTAGTAATAGAGGTGATAGACTTATGCTAATAGAATACTTTAATTCTTCTCATAAAGGAATATTTCACTCTCTACTCAGATAAGTCAACTATGAACGTCCATTTCAGAACTCTCCAACAAATAATACAGCTCCGACGACCTCCTGCAATTCCCTATATAATTACACACCGATATCATGAGATCCCATTGAGCCATTGTCTCATTTTGGCCATGACTAGCCATGTATGGTACACTATTATTCAGGTCAAACCTCCCGCATATGACCCTTAGTCTCCATGGCTGAAACGAATCGTAGGCGTGCAGCATCGGCTGACTTATCAATTACCATATTATCACTCGGACATTATTACTTATTACAAGCTTAAAACTTATGTTGGATTAAAGAGAAAGATCGTGCAAGCACGTGTGCTCAAGTAGAGCGTCAGTTGTTTCTCAGAAACAGTGCATTAAAGTTATGGGGATTGAAAGACTTATCAATGAAGAACTTGACAACATAAGAACATAACTGTTCAACATGCAGAAGAACTACGGAGAAGACATTTTATTAAATAAATAGGAAGAGAAGAAATTTTAAATCTGTTATAAATTTTAAAACAATAGGCGGTAGGAAGAAAGCAGTGCGACAAGTGACTGATGGTGGTGAGGACATTTGCTGGAGTGACAAGAGGCTCTGTTTATCCTGCTAGAATAATCATGTACGTTCATTCCTGTTGTCATTTATTTAGGTTTATTTAGGTTTCAATTTACAGTTTCTAGCCCTCGGAAAGATACACAGCGAAATACTATTCCTAGACAGCGCTGCATGCGTCCAAGAATGCAATTTTGTAACGTTGTAGCGCGCTTCTATTGTCAATTGTCATATGCAGGAGATAGCTTAATATACAAGTATCCACTCACTGAATAATGTACTTCTAAATAACTTTAATAAAATCCTGTGTTCCCATTTTTTCTGTTTGTCATTCCCTAGCATCTATGATTCAGTAAACCTGAATGAAATTGGAAATTCGTTTCGATGAACTGAGTTTATTACAGATTCTTGATCATCATGCAGTGACTGGCATTATTTTGGGTTGCCACTGAAGGGAATTGGCCTCAATTTTATAGTCAGTATTAATAAAATATAAACCCACTCGTTCTAGTCCTTATCTGCAATAGCAGAATGATCGAACCTTTTAATTGAAGAAGAAGGGTACCCTTCACTCTCGTCGACGGCCATGACCAGTTACTCGCAGCTAAAACCTCTCCCTCTGGTCAGAATTATTGCTTCGACTTCTTCCTTGGGCACTTAGGCTAAGGGATTCTTCCAGGATGTAAAACTTCCGTTCGACCCACCTGAATTCTCAGTTTTTAGTAAGTCCTCCTGGTTCAAATGGGCTCAGTCTGTTTTAAGCAAATTCCAGACAGTAACACTTTATTTATTCCGCCATTAATCCATGTGTTGTTTCCTTGATTAGACCATGTACTATATCTGATTGATTTTGGGACAGTAATAAGGAATCGGCTAGAATAAACATGATTTAATTCGCAGATGTTCGTTACTACAAAAATGTGTCTAAAATAGGTTAGAAAATGGGCGTTGTGCAGACGGTCGAAGGTGAGAATACCTACCCTAGGGAGTGCCTTTGAACCCTTATATATTCATTGCCAAACGTTTAATTATTTGAACTGAAAAGCGTAACGCCATAGCCAATTATGTATTTCTGGAAAACTTCTATCTGAAGTCATACTTTATATGCCCAATTCACCCTTATTGTAGGTACTCTATTTTTACAAATTAGTAATAAT
The DNA here is from genome assembly GCA_030765045.1 of Tenodera sinensis. Classification (NCBI taxonomy): domain Eukaryota; kingdom Metazoa; phylum Arthropoda; class Insecta; order Mantodea; family Mantidae; genus Tenodera; species Tenodera sinensis. Next base: position 399,936 of record JAUKNM010000038.1, read on the forward strand.
AAACAAATAGCCTTAAATCGCTTCCCGGTAGTAGCTGAAAAACATAACTAATATTGAAAAATCAGAATGAGTTTACACAAGTACGAAACACATGAGATATACCGTGTCGAAATGATTACAAGCAGTGTGCCTCTCAATACAAGTAGAGGAGGAAGCTCAATAATAAGGTCCAAGAGTAATTATATATTTTCGTTTATTTTCTTGATATAATACTAAAATGTTGTATGTTGTTCCAAGTTCTGTTTGCAAAAAAAATAAAGCTTAATTCGGAGCAGAGCAACTATGTGCAACCGGGAAGAGTTCCCGATGTTTGTACAATTCCTTTGGGTTATAATGAGAATAGGTTATAAGAGAATGTAATGTTAACGTCTCATAGGAGATTATACTTTCATTTCTATTCTATTGGAGATTAATTAATGCACTTAGAATCCTAAATTAAACTAGTATAGTTGGAAATCTTATACATGTACTTCATGATGCGACAGTGAATCATGTAGGATAAATATGTGGATTCAGGACAGTCCACGACGTATGAATTCCGCCACTGTACCTGATACGGTCGCCAACTTGACTTGGGTTCTCCCTTTCTTGCAGTTTATGGTTCCCCGCCCCGGGCTCGATGGCCGCGTGCCAGAGGCCTCCGAAAAGACGACGCGGGAACAATGGCGGTTCATCCATTCCAATCCCTTAACTTCTGCACGTAATGGGTCGCCACCGCCATCCCGATGAGAGCGGAGGACGGAAGAAAGAAGGAAAAAAAGGAAAGTAATTCCTTGCAGGAGGCAGAGGTCGAGACTGATGCGGGGTTCAATATTGCTTCCATTGTTTCCGCTACAAGATGCTGCCACCTTTCGGCATAGGTGCGTTCGCACTGGTCTTCGAAATATCATTTATAGAAACCACAATTGCAGGTGCAAATTATATTAATGTACTTCAAACTTTTATGAAATGCAAAATTTTTGTCCTGAACTAATTTAATCTTTGTGTTACACAATATCTTATGTATAAGCCTAAATAATGTCCCAAGATTTGTTTTATCCGTCAGTAGAATAGCAGTTTCTTACGCGTAGTAGATTTAATCTGAACCTATGGTGCCTTTTGGTATATCGGTCGATTATTCAAGGAACAGCTGGTTATATATTACGGCTTAAAATTTGCGTTTACCGCAGATAAGGAGGTTCCTTTGTACTGCAAGTATTCGTGCCTGGAAAGTTTTTTGGTTCTAATTGACTTTACTGTTACGCATAGATAATTTTTAGTTGGTTTACACTATGATTGCTTTCTTTAATACATACTGTTTACATTCAGATGTATAAGGATGACTGAATAATAATTTAATAATTACAACAGGTGAGTCATCTGCACCTTATTTTCCAGTTTTATGCAATCCGCATTCATTCTAACATGAAAACTTCGGACCCTATGCTTAGTTTCACCCAAATATTCAACATGGAGCTGGCTCAGTTGGAACGTGTGCACGATTCAGAAGTAACCCATGTGTTGTAAAGGTGGTTCGAATCCCTGCATGTTCTCATCTTTTTAATTCGTAATATTTACATATAATGTTAGTTGATCAATTTTATTATGTGTAAAGTGTTATTATTTGAATTCGTAAATTTGTTTTCTACTTGTGTATGAATATATCTCTCCCGGTATAGATTTTGAGTTGCTTGCACTTTGACTGTTGCTTCTCCGTAGATCAAAGGCACATCAACGTACTTGTCTGTCAAATACATGGTGAAAGATTGGCACAAAATATCGTGCGGCAGCATACATGTGGAGAATAAAGGGAGTTGGCATTCATAATAACACACTACATCATGCCAGTCCAATGTGACAGAAGTCCTGTTCTATTACAAAATACAGACAACTAAAAACGTTTTAAATTATATTCTGAACCTTCAAAGACTTAAAAGCAGATTATTGTGAATTCGGTTTCCAAGTTTTGATTAACAGAAAAAAAAAATGTACAACGTCGAGACGCGAACCCGTGCCCCATGGGTTAACGCCCAGAATAGGGTCATAATTCTTTTCAGTTATTTGGAGGCTTGACCGAAAGTTCAAGCACTAGAGCTAGTAGCCAGGTGCTTATACCATTTCCACCTCGCGGCTTTTCGAGCCCTCTAAGACAGTTTTAAGCCTTTGCTGTACGTTTCAATATTATCACTTAAATGGCAAAAGCTATTACGTATTTACGTAGTTTACGCCAAAATTTAAATAAGCCTTTATTTAATAATTTGTGCATTTTGACGGGTCCATGACGGGTGTCTTTTTTTTTTTTTTTTTTAAATCCCAACCCGGCTCTAAGTAGAAGAATCCACCATTTTATTTTTACCTGATGTTAATGTACTCATACGGTAGGTCCATTTTATCAGAGGCGTTTACTGAATTGCGTTGTTATGTATACCCTAGTAAAAAGTTTGTAAAATCGGCTGGAAACTCGGAATTTGCTCTAAATAAACGGGTCGTATGTTTTTTAAGTGTACTTTAGCGAGGAGTATGTTATAAGCCAATACTTCTTACCTGTGTTATGGAACCGGTCCAAGGTTATTGCAGAATTAGCTTAACTGGTCAAAGATTGTTGTGAGGACAGTGGACTTGCGCCAGATTTAATATATGGGAAGTACGTTTATCCTTAAGGGATATGGATTTGCGCCAATGGCATGTTTGGCTAAGGACTTTTATTTTTCTTAAGTTCGTTGTACAATAAATCGAATAGTACTTTAGTTGGCGTGTTTTGTTTCAGTAGTAGCCACATTGAGTGAGAGAGCATAACCATAGTGAGATAGACTAGTGAACAGTAAAGGTCAGGAAATTAGTTGAAAGGGGCAGCAACAGAGGACAGGACTTACTTGTATATGATAAGTTCAGTTTCGTAAGGCGTACACATATGTAGATGGACGTATACTTGGCATTGTACAATGAAGAATTGTCCTGCCAAAATAATAACGTTAAACATGGTTACGAAAACTATAGGTGGCCATAATCACCAGTGTAACGAAGGAGATGTCGTACGGCAAAAAGTACGGTGTCGTGTAAAAGGAAAGCGGCTAGTGTCAAGTGAAAAACCAGGCATTATGGTAACTACTATATTGAATGAAACTCCAGAGACTTGTGCTAGTGTCATTTCAGTGATATTAAACTATTACTAGAAGCAATCTACAGAGAACGTCACCATATGCCGAAACTACCCAAAAATATCCACAAATAACACAAATTAATTAGAGACTCACACATGCATTGCATAAAGTGAGGTCACCTGATTATGACACGTATTGGATGTCGAAGCGATCGTTGTGGAAAATATTGAGTGTAACTCAATTTATTATAGTAAGTCCACGAAGCTGTAACTAAAGTGTCCTCTATTAAAGAAGATTTTGTGTCACTAATTGATCACGACAAAGATGTGATCATTTTTGGATGTGAAAATAGTTTGCAAATTTTGTGTGAAGCAGAAACGCTTTATGTAGGTGGAACTTTCAGATGTAGCGCAAAATATTTTATGCAGTTATTTACATTGCATTTCCTTCACAATGGACATTACATTCCAGCAGTTTTTTTTTTTAATTGTTTTACTTTCAAACAAAAACATAGACATGTATTCCTTGGTGCTTCGTCCCATTGTTGAAAAGTGCGAGTGTTTAGGGTTGAAACTTTAACCTAAGAAAAAAGCAGCAGATTTCGAACAACTAGACATGAAGCAATTAAGTCAACATAGAGTGACACAACTCAACTATTGGGTTGTAGATTTCATCTTGGCCAGGCTTGGTGGCGTAAACTACAAAGCAAGTAGCAAGGGTGGACTAGCAAGTGTGTTCAAAGACAACTCGTTTGAAGCCGGCAAGTGGCTTAAACATTGTTTTGGTTTGTCATATTTACCTTCACATGAAGTAGACGATTGTTTTATATTTATATTTGATATGACTGATAAGCCGTTATGCCAAAAGATAAAACAATTTAGTGACTCACACTACAAACGCATGTGAGGCATTTCACTGACACTTCAACGACTTGTTTTACAGTTCACATCCAGATATATGCAAATTCATTTGTTTCAAAACGTATTCAAATGGAAACACATCTGAGAATTAACAGCATGCACCTGCAACCCACTAAAATAATCAAAGTACAAAACAAAGAAAATTAAATAGAAAATTACATAAAGCAATACAGAGAACCACAAATATCACGTATCGCTTATGTAAAATACATTTCCCATTTGAATGTTCCCCCCACATGACAACGTGAAAGCAGAAATTTTAATCAAGAAGTTTTGACAATTTTAATCATTTTATTTTTAAAATCTTATGATAATTGTTAACCACGCACGCATTTTTAAAATGTTATGGCAATTTTTAACCACACCACGCACACTATACGCACGTCAGTCCGCAGTCTGCAAGTGGGACGGAAAATTGTTTCGTTTGACATTTTTATTCTTTCAATCGTAAAACATGTCTCAAAATGTTAACGTGGTGCCAACCTAAGAACAAAAATACACATATTGCCTTGCAATTATTGGCGCAAACGCATAATCCATACACAACAATACATTGTGGCGCAAATGTGGTGACCCGATTGTTGTTCGTGGGCATCAGAAATCGGTATTCTTCTTGCCTAATGTGAATCGTCTTACAATTTGAAGATTCCGTTATATCAAACACAAAAATTTAAGAATAACGGTTAATAATGTCAATAATTTACATTTTACATGTTTTTTATATCTTCTACATAAATTGATAATTTGTAAATATGATTATATCAAGAAAGTGTGTTTTATTTCCTTGATTTTTCGAAGTTCCCCATAAAAAAACCATCGCGTTCACAAAGACAAAAATTAATTGATGACAGAGGCCTCATATGACCCCAAGGTCCCAAAATCTTTTCAAAATTCATTCCCCCCACAAAAAAGAAAGTAATTGGAGGCATCTGCTTCAACCAAGATTCATTTCATGAAAAATACCGATATAAGGAGGAAGAGAGAGAGAGAGAGAGAGAGAGAGAGAGAGAGAGAGAGAGAGAGAGAGAGAGAGAGAGGAGATGGTATCTTTGTTAGACGCTTCTGAATAAGTTGAAACGTATTGGACATAATCTCACAGAACAAACGACTTTTTCCAGTATCGAAAAGAGTATTACATTGTAACGCCGAGCGCGGCGCACAACAAAGGACGGTCGGAGCTCAGCTACTTCACACCACATATCAGGCCGGAGAACAAAGGCGCTCAGGGTCAGGCTGCCTCGCGCGACTGTTTGTGTATACGTGACTAACAACAATGAGCGCGGCGCTTAGGAAAGAATTGCTGGAATTTTCGAGGGGCATCCGGGTGCCGGCGTATTTGTAGAAGTTCCAGGAAGGACCATGTTACAATTACAAACATGAGTCGGTCGGTGTCAGTAAGTGCGAGACAGCTGTGTGTGTGGGGGCAGGTATTGTCGTCGTGAAAGATACGTCGCGTCGAAACGTTGAGTGATTGAATTATCAGAGTTAGTGTGTGAAACGAACGAGTCAAGGTTACGAGAAGAAAACAGTTGTGAGTTTTATCACAAAAAACTAAAGATTGTGTTAATGTCAGCAAAAGAGAAGTGCAGTTTTGTCCAAAAGTTTAGAAGAAAAATAAAGTGGACTGATTTTGTCATCTTGTCATAATATAAACCAGGAGTTCCTGAAAATGTTATACGGTCTCTTAAAGCGCTGGAGTAAATAAGTTAGTTATAAACCATGCTGCAAGATTGTTGAGATTTTTTAACCGTTACCATTAGAACATGTTTAAACAGTAGTTGTTTGCAGATCCCACAGCGCAAAACAAGCCAATTGCATATGTATCTCTAAAACAACAATGAACAAACAAGTTATGCTTTATTGAGTGACAATACGCGGCATATCTATTGTAACAAAGTGAAAAGGAACCCAACACGAAGCATCAGAAATAGATCTTTTACTTAATTTCAACAAAAGGGTCGCCTAAACAATCGTATGTATGTAGTTTCTCAACCGTGGATTCCGACGCACAGGGTAGCGTTGCGGGGAGTGTATTGGGGAGGGCGGGTCAACTGGGTTCTTTATATGTTATGTTTATTTTCTGGAAAATAAATAAATTTAATAACTTAACTACTACTGCGAGAACATAAAGATTGTGAAAAAATCATTGATATGTTTGATGGTAGTGATGTGGCCTCTATCAAAGAAGTTGCTCACCAGGAACGTCTTTCGGACGGAGAACTTGCAGGTAAACTTTTGTACATAAAGTCAAATTTCGGGTTCCTACCTGGTGCTATAACTTGCTTAGAAAACTCTGGAGTTAAGTTAGTGGAGCAGAGAGACTTAGTGAAGAAGTGGCCAGTAACTTAGAAAATGTGAATGGGAATGTGAGGAAGGTAGTAGCAAACAAATTAATTAAGGGTAGAGATTTCTTCCGGGCTTAAAAGCCGTGGTCTGCTGGAGTTTTGAGGTCCAGACGTTTCGTCCATATCTGCGGTGGACATCATCGGTGGCGTAGTCTATAACACGATTAGAAATATCTAATCACACCACTGAAATTTGGTAAAAATCCCGCAAAGATTGACATTTGTGTCCTATGACTTCAAAATTACCTACCATAAATTAGGAATCAATTATGAACCATAAATTAAAATTAAAATAAAAAATGTTTTATGACTTTTCATACCACAAATACTTATTTTTATATAATGTACGTTAAATATGGAAACGAATGTTTTTTATTTTGAAATTTAAGGTTTTTAAAAATGATTTGTTCATCATATTCACTTTCTGAAAATGTTCGAAATTATGCAATTCTTTAGAAATTTGTCGTATAAATTTACAAAACAGAAACAGGTAAGTCTGTTATATACTTTTTTGAACTGTTTTTGAGTTATTGATTTTGAAAGCTGTATAAAACTTAAACAAAACTAGAAATTTCTAATGACAGAATTTTAAAATTATTTTCTTTTGAACTAAGACTAGTGAAACAGACTTATATGACACATTTCTAGCTTATAACCATATTTTAAAACACGGCATCTTTTAAACAAAGGTGCATGGTGTGGAGTAACTCGGAAACTAAGGGAGATATCGTGCTGAAAATTGAAACCCTCCAATGTTATATAAGACAACATTGAAGATGTGCTTTCAGTTAAATTGAGTGAAAACTTTAGAAAGTCACATTTTCATTCCTTAGGTGTTCTTCCTTAGATAAGAATTTTATTTTGGAGAACTCACTACTCCTACAAAACTAAATGTACCTTGAAAACATGAAATAAAGAGGTATTTTCTTACTGGAGGTTCTGTAAATATCACCCGTTATATGATGTTTGTTTAATTTTTTTAAATAACTATACCTATATCTTACCTGTTTCGAAATGTGCTCCTGTCTATTTTACACGCCAGCCTGTTTTTCTTAATTACGTCCCCTTCTGAGAAGGTCCGCATTTCACTCATGTAATTGTACAGTAACTATACGTAATCTAATACTTTTAATGAAGCAAAAGCTTTATCGAAATTGATTATGTAATATACAATATAAACTAAGTTTATACGAGAGTTCTAGCCACAAACAGGCTGAAGAAAGAAAGGAGATAAAAAGTACTTCTAGGAACTGAATTAGCTTACGTTTCAAGTTATTTGTAGTCTCTGCTGGATTCAATGGTTTCAGTTTCTGGAGTAACTACAGTTTGCCCAGATCGTCCTGACACTCCACATGAGCAAGACAGGAGAAATTAGAAGTGACTGGAGTGGTGGGGGACAAACGGGTGATGTCAGAACTCAGGCAATCACATACAAAAGCAGTGTACGTTTACGTATTGTAAACAATTATTGGGTTACCACAGTCAGAGCAAGTGGTATACTAATCCCCACCTCTCCTTTCATGCAAGTGTATAGGTTTCTGCTATTGCGCATCTATGCTTCAGTAGCGATGGAGTACCACTATGACATGAACGCGCTGCAAGGGCAAAGTTTGAGAGCGAGTCACTTACGTAGGAAGGCAGTGGGAGATGGAGAACACTACAATGTGGGACGTTAGATAAACAAGTTCATTCACAGCACGCATAGTTAACTAGGCAGTTTACATCAGCAGTGGCTCTACTCCTTCCCCGCTGTTTTGTAAGGTTCCATTTAGACACAAGATTGATAGATTGTTGCTTTAATTCACCTATAAAGTATGTTGATCTTGTAAAGGATCAACTGTATTGCCACTGAACACCAATATGTGCGACACAACATTCCTCTGAAAATTTTAGATCGTCGTTATCTTGAGTAAAGTGAAATGCAACAACCGCCAACAATAATACGCAGAACAGAAATGGAAAAATTAAAAATATCGAAGATGTAACTAAAAGAAACCAGGTGTCGGGATCCCATCCCTGGCTCCTTCCTAATCTCCATTCGACACACTCATCCAAAACCAAGTGAATACCCTCCACTGTGATTTCATTAAATACGATATTGCCAGAGCTGCAGCCAAGACGGAAGAAGTGAAGAACAAAGACGGAAGCAAATGAAGCGGAAGAAGAAAAGGGTAAGCTGAAGTAGCGGTTCCTACTCCTCCAAGAGAATCTCTCGAAGCAATTAGGAGTGCGCAATCGATTTTATGAAGCTGCTGCAAGAAGCGCTAGAATTATGAGCTAGGAGAAGACACTGCTCGTGCAGACAGAAGATGCCCACAAATTTCTGCATTCTATAGGAAGGGATGGCGCACATTGTTTTGGTTTTCCAAGATAATGTATTCTTAGTGACATCTTTGTTTCTTCTCTGTTAAAACAGATTTTATTAGAATATCAATGTGCCGCTGAAGATCTCATGATGAAAACTCCCAGTTAAAGGGAGTTGCTTTCTACGTTTTCTTAAACTAAGAAAATATTGCATATACATTCCACATAGAAGTTTCTACCAATCTGTTGGCCTAGATTGTAAAAAGCCTGATGGCCTCTAAATCGGCATTTAAGATAAAAAAATATGATGCGTTGTCCTCACATAACTTTCTCTACTCTTGTGCTAACCATTCTTACAGACTCTTATTCCTATAACCCCTTCATGTTATTTGCGAAAAACATTTGCAGAAATTATTTGATTGTTTCTCTTCTTGTAGGTACAAGGAGAATATGGGAATACAGTAGACTTTGAACCACAGTCAAATTTCTTAAACCCTTCAAATTCCGTTCTCTTTGCACGGTTAACATATAAAAAATGAATAACGATGTTCCATTTGACAGAAGCTTAAGTTCTCCAAATCTCACACAGATAACAAGGAATGCCTATCTTCGAAATGGTTCTCGCTACAAAAAAGTTATTTAGACATAAATTGTGTGTTTTAGCGAGCTCTAATTTTTTTTTTTTGTACAGTTAGATCTGGTATATCTCTTACGGTTTACCAGTTATGATAAGGTCATCCAGAGAAAATATGACTACATGGGCTACATGATTTTATTTCCCATACAAATATCACAAACATAAGACATTTTAATCAAAATCGTTAGAGCCTTTTTCAAGAAAATAAAAATTTTCGACAAATTTTCCATGTAAAGAGTTGTCTACAGTGGAGGAATTTTCTTAAAAATCTTCGTGTCACATCCTTGAAAGACATTAAACTAAAATACCAACTTTGGTTTTTAACCGACTTTCCGTTTTTGAGTTATTTTGTCCACAGTCTAACAGAAACATAGACACAAATACACAGACTTTTTCTAAAAATGACTTTTTTTATTCAGGGGGCCTCAAAACATATATTTTCTGTGAAATCTTGACATCAAGATTTTGGGTGGAATGCAGTATTTCCTCTACTTACTGTAGGTACGTAGTAAAAAAAAAAGTAAAAGTGCTTATGTTCTACTATAATGGTCACTCATGTTTTGTTCGTAGTTGTTAGGCAACAAAAGCTATATTTTGTATTCTAGCAAAACACAAAACTCGCTGTAAAAACATGAAATGCAGTTTAAGTAAACGTAAAATACACTTTAACCCATTAATGCCGAAATTATTATTTTGTTAATTTCTATTGCTTTTTTTTTTTTTTTTAACTTTATTATGTCTCTAAGTTATAAAAATTTACTGAATAAAATACAAAAATAAATATTCATTACTCACAGTTTCAAAAATATTTGCTGTTTCCATACGGTAACGCTAGGCAGTTCCACCATCTATTTTGTGGCGTATAATTTTCATTAAGAAATAGTATTCCTAATCTTCAGCACACTAATGTTCTACATTATTATTAGTTATCACGCACTATACACGACAGTTGAAGCCTGGGGAGTTCCTGTCTGGCTAGCTTCTCTTACAAGCAGAACAAAGTTCACTCACGCCACTGACTGGATCTACCCCGGTGATTTCTGCAACTCTTCTAACGCACGGAGGATTATCCACTTGCCCCAATGCCGGGTGAGGTGGGCTTGCTGGTAGATGTTAAACCAAGAACTCAAACACTAATATTGGTAAAATAATAGGCAAATGTAACTGTGTATTGCCTATATATCACGTTTATATAACCTGGTGACAATTTAAACTCATTAAATGCAAACTTTAAGTTGTAATTTTTCGCAGATGTATTGCCTTAAATGCATCAGCTTGTATGAATAGCTTGTATGTCATTCTTGTATGAATAGAAAAATCCAAAGATTTTAACATGGGTTAAGAGCATCTGTTGAATAGCTAATTGTTTCAATTTCAGTAACACTCGATAACACTCTGTATCCACTGGGTAGTTCTGTTGCGGACAACGGGTCTTAAAGGTGCTGTTACAAACTCAGGGTTCCCCCTGGCGAGAGGGTTTGCATACAACCCAAGCTTTCTCTCTCACAGTGACCTACATCCTCTCAGAGAGCTACTGTGTCTCGCGTTTTGAATATTATTAGGAAGCCCTTCGCCTTTTGTGATCGTGGCTGGAATGTTAAAGGTCGACTTAGAAACAGCCCTCCTCTCTTTGTGCCGTCTGTTCCGTGTAGCAAGGGTAGGGGAAATGTTTGTGACTCGCTAATAACATAGGTTCTGCTTCCCAACTTCTCCGACCACTAGGGATGATCGGAAAGTAAGTAACTGTGTACAACGTTGCTTATTGATGTTATCGAACTCAAAGACATGAGGAGAACTTTGTAGATCATCGGCACGAACACGTCTGTCCAAATTCTTCTTTCTTTGCAGAGTACAAGTACTACCATCCTTCAACAGCTTTACCTTTAAACCAGATGTAATACTATACATATATTAACCACCTTTAACGGTCAAGATTAATGTCTCAACCCCAAAGGAAACACTACATTGAGATGTACATGTACACACTATGATTACATAAATCTTTGTTTTATACAGCAAATAAAAAGGTTAAAGTGATCAGTAGTTATAGTTTTCGCTTGAGAATCTGTTATTGTAACGCGAAGGTAACTTGACATTTCTCTGACCAGGCACAGGAATAGCCTTCAAACCAGGAAGAAAGGAAATGAGGCCCATCTCTCACAAAAGGTAAAGACACAGAGGGGACACCTCGCTCACTTCGACCTACACAGCTCTACTGTGGCTACCACCTTCCAGGAGGCAGGGATGAAGTGAGGGACCGGAAGGTGCCACACAGGGTTGCAGCGAGGCAGGCCACAGAGACGCGCAGAAGTCCCTAACAAGTGCTAAGATCTCTTCATCCCGGCAGCAGGTCCCGCCAACCAGCCATCACACCGCGGTTCCTGTGTTGTACCGAGCGTCCCCCCCCCCCCCCCGAGGGAGGACAAGCCCATTCAAACGCCACCTAGCACCTAGAACAGCAGTCACCATGCGCAATCATTCGCGCCATCTGCCGACACTACACGCCTAAAACTACACCTGAAAGATGATAAACAAATAGAATGAAGGGAAATGATGGAAAGGAATCCGTGGTATGAAATAATGCACCCCAGCATTCGCCTAAGTGACATGGAGAAACTATGGAATAACCTTGTCAGAGTGGGCGGCCACGGGGATAGAACCCGTGACCTCCCGAATGCGGGCCACAGACGTTACCACCTGAGCCATTCTGCACGGTCCCCATTCCTGATACTTTCATTTGCAAACAGCACTCATATGGCCGTGTTTAGCTGGCCATGTGTGATGTGATCACTAGGATCGAATGTTTAGGTGGTAAAAACTTCGGAAATATTTCTTTTTATGTGCTAAAAATGTCAAAAATATGTGCCACAACAAATAAAGTATCATTTTAAAGATCTGAATAGTTGAGTACATAGTGGTACTCGCCAGATATTGTTTCTGAAAGGAATCACCAAGTTACAATATACGACCACATGATTCATCAAAATTTCCGTTCCCTAAGTTTGACGATTTTCACTAAGAAGGATCTTGAATTTCGAAAATGATCGCTCCACGTCACAAGAAATAAGTCTTAGCATAATTATAACATGGAATGTCACTCCCACTCACATCAGTAATTTCTTTACTTGCCCACCCCAACACATTTACAATTTTAGACATTATGTGAAATCCACTATTATTTACCAACACTTCCTTGTATTTTCTTTTTAAATCTTATGCTGAAGGTGTATTTAGTCAGGAATGTTTTAAACTGAGGTTGGTTCAGTTTCGAAATGGATAAGTCCGCTGAAACGAATGCTCTGCAAAAATCCTCACAATACACTGAAAATTTGGAAGGTCCTGCTGAAGTACCCGGCACTGGATCATAAATAAACGGTTTTTTTTAAAGCGTGAAATAGCTGCCCTATGTTAGTTACCACTTAAATGTTGTGTTACTTGCGAACGTTATTCTGCCGTTATAGATACCCATGATATAGATATATAGATACCCATGAATTCCACAACATATTGTTGCACACGGTAACTTCACTCTGGGCATGTTTGTTCCAGTGTTAACTCAAAACATACACATGTAGCCTGAGAAAGCAGGATTTCCCCCTCCAACTGAAGGGGTACTACGGCATTCTGTTCTTCCAATAATGAATGACAATCTGACTTGTGTAACTGATTATTATATAAATGGATGGTGACTTGTCAAAAGTAATTCTGCAGCTGCATGTATGTGATTTGATATAAATATGTGAAAATTATTTTTAAAATGCATTCTTTATACGATTTTTGTGTAATTTACCTGAATATCCGAAAATATTTATTTATATAAAAAATCAGAAAGTATGCGTTTTTATGTGCAATAAAACTTAAAATATTCGATCCTGTGTAGAAATCCAGAACATTAAACTCAGTTTCAAGTTAATATTAGGATGCAAACAAAATATGTATTTACCTAAAAATCTGAACCCTAATGATCTGAATAAGTGTAGATAATTGAAGTCTACTACTTAAGAATTTCTATGCCCTTTTATGGCACTTAAAAGATGGTGGCTACCCGTCCCAGACAGTATAGTCCATATGTTTCATAAAATAATTGTTATTTAAAAGTTTCGCTACAGAGGAGGCCAAGGGATTCCGTTTTGTTTAACTGTAAAGTTGATTAATGAGCATTATATGCACATTCGAGCTTTACGCCGGGACATGTTGGTTGGTGTGGTTATATGTCGTACGAGAGATTTTAATTTAAGATTAATTTTATGCAGTTAGTAATTATTCTTCTTACGAAATACCTAGCCTCGGCTTAGCTACAGTTGTATAATTTATCTTATTCTTGTTGCGGTCTCGAAGATGCTGTGCTTTGCGTGAAGTTTGAAACAAATTCACGCGGAAGCAATTATAAACTTCCTACCTTCACTGGTAATTAACTCTTTGTACTTTTTAGTTAATACATGAGTAAGTTCTTCTGCTTACGAGCAATGTTCGTAATAAACTTTTTCACTTCCTCTTCACAAGCTTTGATAATCACCCATAGCAACATATTAGTTTGCTGTTGAAAATCGCGCACAATTATAAAAAGTTTGAGCACTGCGCTTGTTTGACGCAATGAATCTTATATTTTTAGCTGGCTCATTACTTTAATTTTAACATATTAATTTAATGTTTCACATTATGTATCTATGTACAGGCTGTTAGGCATATAAATGCGATATTTTAATAACTGGCATACCTTGGTATACATCCACTTCCGTGTGTTGGTTGATTTTTCTCTTCGCATAACAATCACAAATTTTACTACCTGATGTTTTTTCCATGCAAAATGAACAACGCCCTCTTTTTCTTCTCAGGCGAGGGCATTGGGCTTGCAGAAAATGTTGGAAGTCGGTTCCGGTACACCATCCATTATCACTAGACCGTCATGCCTTCTATGTTACGCCTACTTAGAAGCAGCCAACCCGAAAACATACTCCTCTTAATAAATAAAATTCTAAGTTTGTAAATAAGCAGATATTGATCTAATATAGGTCATCACACTGTTCACAATTACCAATTTACCAATTAGAGTGTCTGCACTTCAACCCCTAAGACCGTGCATGTGTGGATGTATGTATCCATGTACATGAGTATTACCCGGTGACAGACTTAAATTAACACAAAGGATTGCAAAGAATGTGCACAATCACTAATAATGCAATGGATAACTAATAACAGTGTGAATAAAACGTCTCCATCTAAGGATCAGAGTATTATAGTTAGCATTTTATGGTTTCTAATGTAACAGCTAAATGTGTTTTAATCACCCCTCTGTTTATATTCACTAACTACCTATCATGTCAGTCAATCTGTACGTTACCCCTAGTATTCAAGTTTACAAAATTTCAAACATATAATTAAATAACTTTTATAATAAATTATCAGTATTTATTTTTATTTGTCCTACATTTCCTTACAGTCACTAGATAGACTAGACGGCTGCAATAGGCAATTCCTGCATTAATGAATTATGAATTATAAATCAACAATAATTCTTTACAGTAAAAACAGTTTGATTGACATATTTCCTTTTCACCACATTCACATCTATTACCGTTGCATTCTGAGATGAGGTATAAAGTATGAGTTTCTGCAACGGAGAGGGACATCTCATCGCACCACTTGTTGTGGACGCCCGAACCACTGCACTGACTACTGGACGTGGAAGATGACAATGGAAAGGAAGTGAGAAAGCGAAGGAATGGATGCCGTGGAATGAAAATAAGCACGTTCACCTAAGTAACAAGGTAAAATCACGGGAAAACCCAAGTCAGAGTGCCGGGAATCGAGCCCGGGACCTCCCTAATGCAAATCGCACACGCTGCCATGATGCCATCAATAAATTCCAACTGTCACTATAACATTTTGTAAGTTATTTCTGTATATCGCTTATGGAATTTGTGTCTCTTGATGTTTCATCGCCACATTTTCTAAATGTCTAAAAATAGTGGAGCAATCAGAAGGAATAATAAACAGGAAACAATTTATTGTGGATATTTTACCGTCAGCAGAACTAATGCGAAAAGACCTACAATAAGTAATAACGGGGAAAATTAAACAAAATGAGTAACAACTAAAGGCCGGAGGAATGTGCACTCGCATACAATACAGGTTAGCTGGACGCAGAGTGCGAATGACGTCAGAAGTACACCACGACCATCAATGTGTAAACAACTGCCACTATAGAAGTAAGAGTCGAAAACAACGTATCGTGGTACTCTGCGACTAATGAAGCATTGGCTTGCAAGTGTATGCAGACGCCAATAATTACTTGAATAGAGGCTGTCACGTATTATGCGGTGCATTACAATGAAATTGTAAATGTTATTAGCCCTCTATGTGATGCAGATTCATCTGTTATTGCAAATGCAAGGTCTCAGATATCGCATGAGCTATCTGAAAATATTCAGTTCATATCCAACAATTTTGCAGCTATTAAGCAATTAGAAAAGTGGGGTTTGAAAATGTCCAGGAGCATAAGCGAAGACTTAGCTAATTCAATTAATAGGTACTTCTTGCGCCAGGTATCGAAAAGGTGAAAGCAAAATTCCAGAAAGTCGTAAACAAAAATATTGGTTATCAAGCTGTGTGTGAAATGTTGAAAATGAGTACGCCAGACGACAGAGTGGAATTCTTTACATTTGCACCTGTGACATCGTGTGACGTATAAATAAGTTTTTCATTGTTTAAACACTGCTTCAGTGATAGGCGTCGAAGTTTCACATTTAATCATTTACGAACGTACATTGTAATCCAGTGTAATGCACTGTGTGACATAAGTTAATAAATAGCAGTATGTATCAGCGATTAAATGCAATTCAAGTTTATGATGCTTGTAGGTTGTGCTGCAGTGAGGCGGTTTTCATGGTCAGGCTGTACCTACCTGCAGTTGTTTACATGTGCGAGCGATAACACTGTGCAGTGTACCTATGGAAAAACGCACACGCCTCCGGTCTTTCGTAACAACAATAAAAGTTAGTGCAAAGTGAAAGAAAAGCAAAGAGGATGGACTTGTAGCTTCACAGTAACAACTAGACAGTAGGATAGGCTTTAATGAGGCCTGGGGTAAAGTACTTCGAGAATACGAACAGAGTAGTCTCTCCCCTCCTTTACCTATACCAGCTACTAGCGCACGCATATATGCATATAACCCGTATATATATATATGTATGTATGCATACATACACATATGTGTTAGGTGAAACTGCTTTTCCGCTTTGCTAGTCACGAAGGGAGGGAAAGTAGGGAATGGTTTGGCAACTTGGGAGAAATGTTCCCCAGGTCTAGTTTAAATGCTTGTGTTATATTGCACTGTAACTTGTGCAACACAGCCGCCTGAAAGTTCAATTAGGTTTTAAACTTGCAAAGCCTCAGCTGGGACTCGAACCACAAATCTTTGACTTTCAGTGTCAATGCTCTTAATGAGCTTGCACAACAAGATGCCTGCATGCGCCTTATATTTTCTTATCAGATTGAAGCATCCTGTAATTATAATGCTTCAAAGCGATCTCAAATGTGAGAAAGTGCCATTATATACACTTATACTTTAAAGGTGACTTGCAATGTTGCAAGAGCTTTAATATTAGGGTTTGATTCTAAGGCAGCTCAAGCGGTGAGAGAATCAGCAAGGAAACCTGAAGAACAAACCGTGACATTGATGCAGTTTTACGACATTGTGTCTACATACGGCTAGTGTAAAACGATGTAGACCATTTTCAGGAACTCTAAAACGCAATCTTTTAATAGAAACATAAATAGGACTTGTAGAAATAATTAGCTTTCTTAAACTTTAGTAAGATTCTCTGTTGAGTGGAGAATCGCTTAGATAAAAAGCAAATTCAATTACGACTAAACAGACAGAAGCGACTGGAATTATTTAGCTTCAAATGTAGAGAAAAATGTATATCAGCGATGTCCAACGCGTATAAAAAGGGGAGGTTGGATTTACCTCCTTCCACCACACGTGGACATTGCCCCTCTTTAACATACAGACGTGTATTGCGTTACAGTGGCAGTCTTGTTATATTTACGCTGCTTTTGATTTACAAAAGTACCTTCAAATCACATGCGATAAACATCTAGCCATTACTGACTTGTTTGATGCTAATTATGTTTAAGAAGTCTATCAATATTTGTCGACAAAGCGCCTTAGAAGATATACCAAGTGATCGTCGCGTAACCTACCGCAGACTTTCAGTATAGTTGCAGTTCAATTTGGAGAAACTCTGTTCACAAATATATGTAGAGTTGTACTTTTATACAAATTATTCTTGCAAATGCTTATTTCTCTATCTACTTCATTTTAACCCACATAAGTATTTTCAAAAAGCATCTTATTGATAATTTTCTTGTACGTGCAAGGGGAATATAGGAATACAGCAGGCTTTAAGCCAGACTGAAATGTTTTAAGAGCTGGTTGCTATGTCATGCCTTTGAAATTCCTATTTGAGAAAAGTATAAGTATTAGCACATTCACATAAATAATAAAGAGTACCACGGAAATGGATCACTCGAAGAAAGGAAAAAGGAAAAGAAACGGAAAAATCTTATTGCACATAAATGTTGTATTTTAACCGGATGCACATTTTTATTTAGTAAGAATGTATCTTACTGTTTACCATTTATGTAAAGGACTACAAGAATGAAGAGGTCTTCTGAAGACATTCCCAGGAAATTCAAGTTACACTTAGAGACTGCCCTGGAATCGCCTGTTTGTGTCCGTCACTGGATACTGACTCTCTGGTTGTCTTTCTACATGTCACAGTCAAGAGCTGATTCACCCTCCGACCGAAAAAGTGGAGTGGGGAATAGCCGCTAATCACGTAGGCGTCTCCAAACAGATCATGTGGGACATCGCTGGTGTATACCTACTGAATAAATAGGTAAAATAAATAACTCATTTTGAGACAGTAAACAGCAATGGCGGTAAAGCCTAGGAAATTAAAATAAAATTTATTATGGTTTATAAAACAAGAAGCTCCTTGCTTTAACTACGTATTGGAAGGAGTATGTATAGGAAAATGTTTGGTGCTGTTAAGACAATACTAGGATAATAACTGTGGAGAGCATGAGGAAAGCGAAAAAGAGGGAAGAATGAGCAAGACTCATTTAGAGTGTATACTTGCGGAGAAAATTATATTCAAAAAGTAAAATCAATTTGTACAATAGTGTACCTTTAAAATAAATTACAAGGACAGCAGCACGAACGTTCTTAAATGGTATACACATTAAGGGATGTCTATCGCAATACATATTTATTCACGTCATGCACATTAATAACTTGTTTGTTCTTTTCACTGTTTTTCCTTTGTATGAGACAAAAAAATCACAGTAATTGTCTTTTACATCATGGTACAATGAGAAGGAAAAGCACTGCTTATCTTATAGCCACACCTGCATATAGTGCTTACGATGCTGTACGCACACTATTCTCCTTGCTAAAATCCTGATGCCCATAAAGAGAAAGGAAGTTAAAATTTAAGAGTAAAAACACAATGTTGACGGTAGAAGGTAAGAACAGAGAATGAATATTAGTTGGATTTATCTCTTTCGGGCTTGTAGACCGTGGTCTAGATGGTATTGAATATACCGACGTTTCGCCAAGTACTGCGCTTGGCATCTTCAGGGTAAGATGATCTGTTATCTGCGCTGGTCAGAGTTTGAATGCAGAAGCAGTTAAGCAAACGACCGTTGGCGCTCTTGTATAGTGGGGGTGGGCGGGGCATTGTTGACGACCGTTAGCTCTCTTATATAGTGGGGGGGTGGGCGGGGCATTGTTGCACAGAAAGCAGATCATCATACCCTGAAGATGCTGAGCGCAGTACTTAGCGAAACGTCCGTATATTCAATACCTTCTAGACCACGGCCTACAAGCCCGAAAGAGATAAACCCAACCAGTAGTCAGGACACCGGCCGTAAAAGCCTTAGTTCATACAGAGTATGAATAGTTTGAAAAATGTTTAGTATGTCACCTAGGTAATATATCTAGCATGTATTATTATCATCATCGTGAATACGTGCACTCTCTGTCCCAGCAGAATCAACTTAATAAAACTTAAACATTTTGTTCATTCCTTTAATTCTACCGAAAGGGATTAGTTTATGTTCAAACATTTTGTTAAGTGTATCTTAGTGAAATAATCACAACAGTTATAATAATAATAATAATAATAATAATAATAATAATAATAATAATAATAATAATAATAATAATAATAATAATAATAATAATAATAATAATAATAATAATAATAATAATAATAATAATAATAATAATAATAATGATGATGATGATGATGATGATGATGATGATAATGATGATGATAATGATGATGATGTTGATGATAATAATAATAATAATAACAATAATAATAATAATAATAATAATAATAATAATAATAATAATAATAATAATAATAATAATAATAATAATAATAATAATAATAATAATAATAATAATACTAATAATAATAATAATAATAATAATAATAATAATAATAATAATAATAATAATAATCAATAACAACAACAGCAAGAGCAACAGCGATAACGATAACGATAGCAATAACAATAACAGCAAGAGCAAGAATCCAGTCTGGTTTCACAGCATCCATTATTACCATCCATGTTTCTTTTATACTATTATTTTAGATTTAAGATGAAACTTTGGGTCGTGGTATTAAATAACGAATCCCGTATGTGCCCTTGCGACTGATGGAAATCACAAAAAAATCTAGTCAGATTGTTCGACCTACGGGATTTGAACCCGCAACTTCCCCAGTCCGGGCCACACACATTACCACCTCAGCTATCTTGCTCGTTCAAATCCTGCATTGTTTGTTACATTTGCACGGGTGGATAAATTCTAAGTCTGTTAGCCCTTTAATTGGGAAGTTATTTTGCTACATATGCCGTTCTTCCTCTAATTCCTAAATTGGTTTTCATATCCCTTTCGGAGGCACCTTAGCCGATGCGATTCGAATAGCTGTAATCGTTAGAGCGATACGTAATGGACTGGCCCTCCATTCAAAGCCAAACGTCGCGAGTTCAAATCACAGTAACTGCTGTCAAATGTATCTGTAGTAAAGCAAGGGGAGGCCCCAAGTAATATAATCGGTGTAATGGCTCACTTGGAAGCTAACGGGGTTACATTTGACCTCAGTTGCATGGATTTTGCTTCTTACTGTTAAAAAAGAGCACTACAGTTTTACTGAAAGAATTTAATATTTTTACAATAGCTGAGATAGCTGAAAAATACTTGAATTTTATCTACTTAGATTAGCACACTAAGAAATTAGAAAGAAGGATCCAATAAATCTTAAACTTAATAAATTTATATGTAACCTATAGACACACTGCCAATTAAAGGGTATGTGAAAGCTGGCTTCTGTTACCTGTCTGTCTATAAATGCAAGCCGAAATAAGAAGCCCGTGTACCGAGGTACAGCACAAAGGTAAACGAAACAAAGAACGAATTTCTTGTGTATTCTCCTTTGCTCGTGGTCAACCACAAGCTTTTCTGTCAGTGAACGCACCAGCGTGCTTTGTCACACCTTCTTAACCGGATGAAAGTGTGGCGATTTGCATCAGATAATACGAGTAACATGCCAAGCGAAGAGAACTTCAAAATAGGAGAGAAATATAGTGTTGGCCATTCCCGAGGCCAAGGGAGAGTGTCTGCATTTGGCTTGTGCGAATAAATACATAACTAAATTATCTCATCTGCCGTAACTAATGATAAAGTTTGTGGTAGCAGTCGGTGTCGAAATATGGGAATTGTCATTATTAAGCCAACATGTATACCACCAATCAACACACACCGGATGACTTTGTCTACTCAATCATGCAGAATTACTGAATTTCAGATAGTCCGAGATGAAACAATTACAACTGGAGTCAATTTATAGACGCAAGCTATTTTCAGAATTAATACCATTACGGAAACGATTTACTTTATAATTCCTTAGTGCTTGGAGGGCAGTAAACCCAAGTGTTTGAAAGGAATTGATCGATGGATACAAAAGATTCAATTATTTCCTGCAATACGGACACATTTTAATCACATGTCGTTTTTGCACTACAACACATATTTTATATTTCACGAAATGGCATGGCTTATCGGAAGAAGAGACACCTCTGATGAATCTATAAACTTTAAATTAAATTTTGAATTTTTCCGCACGAAATGAGTGAATGGGACGGTTTCTTTAGACAGGTTTAAGATTTGTTAATACTCCTTTGCTATCGGGAATATACATAAATATTGGGACTTTGGACGCGGCGCAAAACAAAGGACTGTCGGGGCTAAGCTAATTCACCATATACCAGGCCGGCAAGCAAACAAAGGTGCCCAACTTCGCGCTATTGCTTGTGTGTACATGACTAACAACAGAGTGGCAGAACCAAAAGGGGCTTTCTCCACACCCTTCGAGAAAGAGCTGGCTATGTTATCAAAGGCGTATTTGAAGGAGTTTGCGAAACGTCCGTGTGACGTCATCCCCGCTGTACAAGAAGGTGAAGGTAACAGCAGAGGTTACAGCTACAGACATGAGTTAGTCAATGAGTGCGAGACAGTTGGTGTGCGTGTGGGGGGGAGGGGTTACGTCGCGTCGAAGTAAAGAAGATTTAACGGGCGTCGAGTGATTGTATCATCGGAGTTAGTGTATGAGACACAGAGAAAGACGCTGAACGGACTGGGTCAAGGTTACGAGAAGTAAATAGTTGTGAGTTGTTATATCACGAAAGACTGTAGACCGTATTAACAACAAGAATAAAAATGTGCATTTGTACAAAAGTCTAGAAGGAAAATAAAGTAAGAAAAGAAAACAGAAGTTGCATTGGTTTCTTCATGTCATAATATCAGTACGTTTTAATGAACAAATGGAAACACGTGAGGTCTTGTCCTATAAAGATACAACCTAGTGTGACATGGTAACGTAAAGTATCCCCAACTAGCGCATGTACTCCTGCAGCTGTGTTTGCCAACATATTTCCTACCAGAAATTAACTTGGGAACATCTTCAAGTAATACTTAGAGTTAAGCAGGAAACAGAAATAAGCATAAGTCCCATAGGATGAGTTCACATAGTATACTTTGGTTAAAATGTATGTGACAGGTACTGTGATACTGTTTCCTTTATTGTGTGTGTACGTGACGATGCTCTCATCCCCAGAGAAGTTGTTCTCACCCTTCCAATGCCAATGTGAAACAACTAAAATACCCCCGATCAAGAGCAACGTCGGTTACTTTACCTTTGACTGTTGGTATGTTACGCTGGCGGATCTCCAGCGAAGATTTACGAGTACACAATGTTTTTAATAATAAACTTCCTCTCATCTGTAGCTTGTGCCTTCTTATTTGCTAAGCTGCCTTATTCTCAGCTAAGGTTCAGATTTAAGCTACAATCCCGAAAAAGCTCCAAATCTACAATGATGTGCAGAACCCGTTTGTAGGTTTAGTCATTACAGTAATTGTATTTCTGAGCTGTGTGCATAACAGAAAGAGTCTCACAGAGTTGAAAGTTAATTTATGAATAAAGGTACACATTGAGGTAATTTGAAAACAGCTGAATTAACTAAAATAGAATGTTCTTCAACATAACCAAACGCAAAGGAATTTTCTATACTTGTGTACATTTAAAATATTAAGCTACCCATGAAAATAATGGTGATATAAAACTTGAAACAATAAATGTTTGAGACATGTTCCGCAAAGAGAATATAAATACTGCATACGTTACAATTACTCCAACCATACTAATCAAACAAGTAAAAACAGCTATAAATCTAAACAACTTAACTAACAAATAGATCGCCTCCGTAGCACAATTGGTAGCGCGCTTGGCTTTTGCACGGAGGACCCCGGTTCGGTCTCCGGTACCAGCATGGGGATTCTATCTCCTCTGGGAGGTCTGGTATGTGGTGCACTCAGCCTGGTTAGGTTCCGAGTGTACCAATTGAGGAGCTACTTGATGGAGAACTAGCAGCCCCAGGTCGAGAAGGTCATATAACTGGCCGGGAGGGCTCGGGGCGCTGACCACCTCCCATCCTCCAGTTCTTCACCCCACTAATGACCTCTGTGGGGGACGATGTGGCTGGGAGGGAAGTTTTGCCCTTCATGGTGGCTGTTGCGCTAGTGGTTTTAACTAATAAATAACAATATCAATCAGGTTGACGCTCAGGTTGACATATTGATAATTCTTACGGTATAAATTAATTCATATGTGTAATATGGTGTTTTCTGTTGCTAGGTACAAGGCCTTCGAAGACTTCCTGACGTTTCATTGCAAGCACCATGGACGATTTCACTAGCATCTCAAATTTCATATTTCGTATCTTAAAATAATGAGAACAAAATAATGAGAATAGAAACATTGCTTAAAGTATGTGAACCTAAATGAAGCCATGCCTGCTCATCGCCCTAATTGACATTTCCTAATCAACTGATAAGTTGATTCCTATCAACTTTATCTAACCCGGAAAAGTTGGGTATGTACCACCAAGCCACCTGTTTTCCTGCTAACCATTTGTAGCATGAGTTTCTCTCATATTTCTTGGGAAACATTTGATAAATGATATCCAAATGAGTTCGCTGCTTAGCGCAGTGATTGTGCTGCTGCCTAACAAGTAGGAAACCCGGGTTCGAATCCTAGTACTGGCACGGGTATTTTCTCCTGGTGTGGGGTGTACTCAGCCTCCTTAGGTCCCTGAGGGGCCAATTAAGAAACTGCTTGATTGAGAAGTAGTATCCCTTGGTTTGGAAGACCGCGTGCCCGGTCAAGAGGGAACAGTGCCCTGACCACGTCCTACCCTCTGGTACTAACTTCACTCATACCACCTGTGATGGACAGAAGTCGGGAACGCTGGTAGAAGAGGGTGGTTGTATCGCGGGATTAGTTATATCCAAATGAGATATGTTTTGACTTGGGCCCTAATGACCAAGTTGTCGACGGGCCCTTAAACCCAACACACTCACTCACTCACTGTTTTGACTTAAACTGAACCTCAATATGTATTAGGTGATGCATGTGAGGAACCAGCAAGTTTCTGTGACAATAAGCTGTTCGCAAACATTACAGGGTTAGAGAATACTCTACTACATTTGAAAACTCTGTAAGCACACAAAATAAAAATGGTTGTGCGTTGCAGTATTAAAAAGGCTGAGGTAGCATTCCTTAGAGGAGCAATTTAACTAGCAGCTAGCGGAATCAGACATCGCCTAGTGTCCCGCTGTTCGATGAGAGCCAATATAATGTTAAGCCTAACAACCTATTAGAGCCAAATACCAATCTAATGATCTTCTTTTGGGAAGAACAGTGCTGAATAGCAAAAATCCACGAAAGGACATGTCTTTTATGTAATAAAGGAACACATATACTGCAGCCGAAAGCAATTCTTTCAAAGAAAAGGCCGGCTTAGGCAAACCTCAGATGTTTAATCAATACATGAAGCGGAAGTAATGATCGCAAAACACTGGAGCTTACGAACAGTTCTCATATTGGTGCAATAGTGGTAATGCCTTTGCTTCAGTTCGAGAGGGTAGAGGCAGTGAAGCCATTGATGGGCAAAGTAAAATGTGAATGAAATCGTTTGAGGAAAGAATAGTAGGTTTAAAATAAAAAATAACATCTCTGAATGTTTCGCATAACCCCGTCTCGTGGGAGGGGCGACAGAGTGGTGAAACGAACTACTAAAAGTCCATTACTGGAGAAGGAAAAAGCCTTGTTTGTGTCCCTTCTCTCGCCATCTCCATTCCCCTCTTCCCTTTCCAGTTTTTCTCTAGATTCAATCTTTTTCTCCTTTTCCTCATACACACTTACACACGCACACTGCTAGTTTCTTTTGTGTAGGATAAATAGGTTGGACAATGGAGATGGGTGGGGTTGATGCTCATTGTGTTAGATGTTAAAGCTTTTTTTTTTCTTATTATACTCCTCCGCCCTTACATTTCTACTCCTTGGAACGGTATCTTATCCATGCCGCCAAATCTCGCACACCTCTCACGACCTCCCTCAAACACCACATTATCGCACCACAGACACAAGTTCCTTCATCTCATATAGACATTTTTTCTGCTTCCTCTCCCTGTTTTCCATTATCTGATATGAGACAGCCTATCCATCTTTTTTTTTTTCTGCCCCTACTGCTCTTTTACACCTTAAGCTTGCTGTGCAACAAACATATCCCATTGGGTTAAAAAAACAGCAAGGTCAAGGGTTAATGGTTCAATACCAGTATTGCACCAGTTCTTAATTTTCTACACCAGTGATGTCGAACCCTGGCTTAAGTAATGAGTGGATTTTCTCCACTCCATTCCTTCAATTGGAGGGTCAGACAGAAGGTATCCATTGACGGACACAATGGCCTTTTCTGGGAATGTTCTCAGAAGACCTCTTCATTCTGAATGATTTTTTCTGAATGATTTTTGCATAAATGATAAACAGTAAGATGCAGACAAAAGCTTACCAAATAAAAAAAAAAATGAGGATCTTGTTAAAACACACAGTTTATGTCAGATAATTCCGTTTCTTTTTGAGTGAACCATTTCCGAGATAATCTTTTTGTTTGTTTGAATTAGCAAATATTTATATTTTTCTCACATAGGAATATGTTGTTGGTTTTTTTATCTCTTGGCTTTGTAAAGAGAACGGAGTATCAAAGTCATGCTAGCAGCCAGCTCTTAAAACATTTCACTATCACTTAAAGCCTACTGAATTCCCATATTCCCCTTACATCCACAAGAAAATTAGCAGTAAAATAATTTCTGAAAATGCTTATGTCGATTAAAATGTAGTAGATAGAGAAATAAGAGTTTCCTAGGATAATGTGTATAATAGTGAACATAGTTCTATATGTATTTGCGAACAGAGTTTCTCCAAATTGAACTATATTAAAAGTTACGCGACGATCACTTGGTGTATCTTCTAAGGCTAACCACACAGTACCAAAGAAGTTACTAATGAACAGACGTTTATCGCATAAGATTTGAAAGTACTTTCGTAAATCAAACGCAACATATATATCACCAAACCTCCACTGGAACACAAAGCACGGCTGGGGATTAAAGAGTGGCAGAGTCTGCATAAAGTGTAAGGAGGTAAACCCAAACTCCCCTCCACCCCAAACGTTGGACATAGCTGGGTTAGTGATTCAATTTCAGTTACGTGAAGAAACGAAAATGTGTTAGTTTGAAACCACATTCAATGGTGACGTCATTCCTTTCTTATTGCCATGGTAACTACATCATTCACTGGTGCCAGAAATAGGGTAATTTTGCACGATTAATGCCGTCATAATAAGCCGTCAAGAGGATTGCATAAATATAATTTTATAGTTTCATACTTCAATACATTTTTGTTGATATGTGTACAGTCTAAGTAGGTGTGTGAAAATGCTATATTATCCCTAATGTATATCGTCCTGGTACATTAGAAACACTCAATTTGACATGTTGAGGATAAAATACATATTCTCTCTTTAACAAAGACTGAGAGATGGCTTTTAACCTCTAGCGAAACACTGAGGTACCATTTGTCCTGAAATAAAGGAGTGACCTGTCACAAATGAAATGTCAGAAACCTACATGTCATATCCCACAACAATGGTCATTATCTTTTCCCTAATGTTTGTGAAGGGAGACGCAATTAGCTTCCGAGTACACAGACAGTGGTAAACATGCCCACACAATAGAAAGAAAGCTTTCACAGCTAATGTCTAATCAATTGCTTTCAGCTCCTTTTTCCTTCAGAGAACAATAAGCTCATGGCAAATGATGACGTTAGCACTCGCGACGTTAATCAGGAGTTGCTTTCTAACTTTCCACTCACCAGCTTTGTTCATATACTCCTACGTTAATCCTTGTACACATACCGAGATAATGTAAATCATATTTACGACTCATGAACGAACATTTTTACTTTCTCTACTACGTTTAGTAAAGTAGAGGAAGTATTCTATTCCACCCAAAAATTCGATGTCGAGATTTCACCGGAAATAGGTTTTGAAGCCCCCTAAATAAAAAAAAAAGAAAAGCATTTTTAGAAAAAGGTTCGTGTGTTTATCTGTGTGTCTGTCTGTGGACAGCTTAACTCAGAAATGTTCTAGCAAAACATGTGTTCTTTCCGAACGTACTAGAAAATGGATTTGCCTATAAATACTTATTTCCCGCCGTTCTTGCTCCTGTGGCACAATGTTTTTGAACAGGGAACAATTCGAACACATATTACAACCATATGAAAGAAACAGGTAGGTAAATAGTAAAAGCTTATCTGTGTGATGGTCCGGAATGATGTCACCTATCTATCTAATTGGCGTTACAACCCGTTCAGGGTTTTGGCTTCCTTGACAGTTCTCCTCCATACATCTCGAACCTGTACTTTCGCCTTCCAGGCTCTTATTCCAATTTTTCCATGTGCTCTTCTACAACCTGTGGCCACTGTTAAATGCATTACTTTGGGAACAAGAGAGGTTATCCACGATAGAATATGGGATTGCAAACGTTATCTAGTTTGTATATACGTGTGCATCTTGTAAACTCTAAGAACACTTTATTGGAATACTTTTGTATGAAGAAATAGCTTTATATAATCAAATATTATCTAATGATGCCTTCTGTTTGGAAGTTATAATTAAAATGTTATGCGTTTACTTATGATATTCATAGTCTAACAAGTAACAATGTGTTTTCATGAAATTCACAAAATTAAAGTAATTCAGTGAAACGAACCTTCCATGCCAAACTATCAGTTCTCATTAAATTTATTACACATAAGAAGGAACTCCAAATGGCGGTATTTGAACCTGGGACTTTTTCCAATGAAGGCCAAATGCACATATTGTTGCACTACCAGAGCACGTCACTTCAGGTACCGTGGTACTAAACAGCCATTTCGGTGAAAAGTGATACGACTGGATGCAGTGGGCAATGTTACGGCATAACCTGTAAAACGGCGGGACTGCATAATTTCTCAATTCGCAGGATGACAAGACTTAACCGGTGTTCTGAGTGTGTGGAAAAAATTTAAAGCAATCAGAAAAAAACTGCGCATTTTCTTAATTTTCAGAAATGCATTACTTTGAAAGTAAACAACTTAAACTTAGATTTATTTTCACAGCTGAGACTACAACTAATCCAATAGGCTGTGACAATAACAACAATAATCTTAGCATTTAATCCAAGGAAATGAGGACTTAGACATAATTATGATGAATATAAATGAACATATTTCACTAAAGGTAGGTTGCTTAAAATTACAGTTGTTGAAGCTACAATTTTCAAAAGTAAATGAAGAGGGCTGCTGTGTTTGCTGTATGAAATTCACGGATGTGCACGTTACATTTCCTAATTTAATGACACCTTTTGAGGGATGGTCCTCATTTATTTGTAAATATGGCCTTAGATATAATACGCTGGAATGCCCCATAATTTTTATCGACTACTGTACCAATCCCCAACACACCTGAAACAGCTGTTGAGCGTGTTTTTACTGTGCATGGATACTTCAGATGTTCAGAAACGCAAGAAAATTTTTAGATTGGTGGAACTGCAAGGAGGAGATGATATAACTAAAGCGATAACACCACGACCAAGTGGTGATAATCTGACATGAGTGGCACAGTGATAATATTTCAGCCATTAACCATTCCGATGATGTTGAATTTATAATTGTGTTGTCCATTGATTTTTATTTTTGCTATTTTATTTATTTATTTATTTGTGTGTCTACAGAAAGAACATAAATTAACCACCCTTATTCATTAAAACCACGGCGTTACATTATTTGTACTTGAAAGTGAATTTTACTTTCTCTGTTACGTACAGTAAGTAGAGAAAGTATTGTATTCTACTCAAAAATTCGATGTCGAGATTTCACATGAAAAATATGCTTTGAGCACCTCTGAATCCCCCCCCCCCAAAAAAAAGCATTATTAGAAAAAGGTGTGTGTGTGTGTGCGTGTGTGTGTGTGTGTGTGTGTGTGTGTGTGTGTGTGTGTGTCAATGTATGTATCAGTGTGTCTATGGGGAGCATAACTCAAAAACGAAAAGTCAGTTAAAAACTTTGCGACACAAAGATTTGAATAAAATTCTTCCACTTAAACTACTCTTTTCGTGGAAAATTTTTCCAAAACTTTTATTTTCTCGAAAATGGCTCCAACGATTTTGATTAAAATGTTTAAGATATTTTTATGACAAATGAAATGTATACTTTGAATTTTCCGACTATAGCCCATGTAGTCCTGTTTACTCTGTATGACTTTTGCATAGCTTACCGTAAGAGATAGACCAAATCTTACTACACATTTTTTTTTGGTAGAGTGAACCGTTCCGGAGATGTTCCTTGTTATTTAGGTCTTTTGAAATACTTAAACTTTCGTCAAATGGAACATCGTTATCCATTTTTTTATATCTTAGCCATGCAAAGAGAACAGAATTTCAAGGCTTTATAGGATCTGGTTTTCACTCAGAGCCTACTGTTGTATTCTCATATTCCCCTTGCACCTCAAGGAAATAAGCAATCAGATAATTTCTGCAAATGTTTATCTCAACCAACACGAAGAAGAGATAGGAATAAGAGTTTGTAAGAATGGTTGGTGCAAGAGTAAAGAACATCATGTGAGTGCAACCCATCAGATTTCTTTCTTTTTTATTTTTTTAACCTCCTTTTACGTACCTAGGTACAGGAAGTAAAGGAAGCACTGCATTCGAACCCAAAAATTCAGAAGAGATTTTACTGGAAATGAACATTTTTAATGATAGTGAATCCAAAAAGAAGCAGTAAAATAGGGGGGGGGGGGGGGGGAGGTCTTCTATGTATCCGTTATCTGTCTGTAAACAATATAGCTCTGAAAGTGAAAGGCTGGTAAAATACCAAACTGTTAGCAACAGCCCTTAGCAACAGACCTAAATTCAGTATTAGAATAAAAATATCTACTTTCTGCCTTTCTTTCTCCAGGCTTTCCATTGACTAACCTTCGCTTTGGCCGATAGCTAAATGTTAAAATCTCAGAAACCAACTACAGCGTATTGCTGTGCAGTTTGTTGCAAGTGCTCCGCTCTCCTAGCCACGGTAGACAGTTCGGTAGCCCTCGTACATACCTGCCTAGGATTGAGGCTGGTACTCACTGATGAGTTGTTCTGCTGCTGTCGGGCTCCGTTGTTCTTAACTACGAAGGCCGATCAACAAAGACTGAGACTGATTTTTTTTTTCGCAGATGTTTATTACTCCAATTCAATGTTTGCATGATCTTTTTCAAAGTAGTCCCCTCCTACTTCAATGCACTTTTTATAGCGACTCTGCCAGTCCTTGAACACGTGCTGCAGACCATTCTTTGTCAGGTCCTTGAGAATCGCCTCACTTTTCTTGAGCAGTGCTTCAGAGTTCTCAAATCGAATACCCCTAAGCTTTGCCTTTAGTTATGGGAATAAAAAAGTCACAGGGTGCAAGATCGGGGCTATAAGGTGGATGTAGTACACAGGTAATGTTGAATCAAGCCAGAAACTGCATGACTTGATTTGCGCCGTGAGGCCGTGCATTGTCATGATGAAGTCGTCACCCAGTCCGAGAAAGTCTGGTCGTTTCTTTGCAATGTGCTTGCTCAGTATAACCAATACTGACGTGTAGTATGCTGCTGTAACAGTAGTGTGAAGGGGAACTGCATGTCGGTAAATCATTCCATTACAGTAAAAAAATGTGATCGCCATCACTTTCCCTGCTGATGGAACAACTTTTGCCCTTTTTGGTTGGAGAACCTGGCGATTTCCACACTGTGCTGGCTTGTTTACCTTCAGGATCATAATGATGCAGCCATGACTTATCACCGGTGATAATCGATTTAAAAAATACATCCCCTCCATCAGCAAAGAGACGCAGCAACTCACGGCTTGTCTCCATTCTGAACTGCTCCTCTCGCGTCACCTCCATTGTCTGGTATGCGAAATGTACGTAGGGTATACAAATAGAGCATTACTACCAACCTATCAATACGAGAGTGCTGCCGCCTACCGACATTATGCATAAAAACCCGCTCTTTTCAAATATTTATGTTACAGATACGAAATTATCACGGAAGCTGCAGGAAAGAAATAGTTTTTCGTAGGCATGATATTGAATAATGGGTTGTGTCTCAGGCGCGAGACAGACACCAGGTATAACTTTCACTCGTTTATGGCAGCCTTCAACATTACTGAGAAACTTGCGAGTATCGCAATTGGTTTATCAATAAATCGCCTCCGTTATTTGCGATGTGATCATTTTGATGCCGCGTTCGTTCGTGCCACTTCGCGAATTAATCTTGAACTTTGACTGTCTCACGTCCTGCTATGTCACTGCATCACTATATCTTCGCGGCTCCAGTCTCTCTTAACCCCCTACTGGCTTTACTCTCACAATTATTGTGTTTCCATTCACGCCTTACGTTGCAATATTTTGTCGCGAAAGTGAGCACTTCTCTTTCATAGATCTGGCGTCTGCAACTTCCAAAACAGTGTGTCAGTGTTTCAGTTTTCATTATTCAAAAGAAGTTCTTGCTCTACATGAGCCTCGGCTTACAGGCTACAGTTCTCATCAGTTTACAATTAACAAATTTTTGTTTGTCTTGTTTTATTTAAAACCCATATGGTGACCACATTACGGCCACCGAGAACAGTTTAATTCGACATTAACATTATACATCTTAATAAGCTTTTTTTTCTGTTAACATATTGACACTCCACATACACGTACACACTCACACTTGAGCATCCGATATACGTCCGATACAAGCACACACACATACACACTGCACTATGTACACTATGTACGAGTATATTGTTTTACAGTTTTTCACTTTCCGCGATTTTGCTGTGCGGCAGCGTGCAACTAGTAACCTCTCAAGTTGCCAGTGGAGATGGCCTCTGCCGTAGTTTATTACCTAGGGCCAGGGTGGATGGGCGCGCAGATTTGGTGAGGCGTGGCTGTTCTATAACATTTTGACCCCCTCATGTTTGCAGTGTTTCGACTCAGCCAATATTGGATATTGTTAGGTTATGGTGTCTCTTAATACGCACCCAAATGGAGGATGTTCTCGACACTGCCTCTTGGACCATTAGTAAGTTGGGTTTCTTGGTGTAGGATAGGGCTAGAGGTGTGGAGGGGAGTGGAGTGGATTTTACGGAGGGGACGATTTTGGATGGTTTGGATTTGTTTAATTATGGTAGTGGTGGCGTACAAGCGTACACGACCAGCGAAAGGATGAAGGATTTATATAATATGAGTTATGATTTCAGTTGGCTGCAGAAGATGGGAGCGTATAACTTCAATTGCTGTCTACCTTTCTTGGCGGTATTTTTAGGTGGTGGACCAGCACATTGTAGGGTTCATGATGACGCCTAGGTACTTGACTTGTCTACGGCAGTACAATATTTGGCCACCGACCGTTAGCCGCGTAAGTATCTCCATGATACTTATCCGTTTTTACGGACTTACCCATGTGATGTTAAAGGTTTCACAAGCTTTTGTGTTTTTGTCAGATAATGGTGGTATTTGGTTTTTCTTGCTTGCTACTGACTGTGTGCGGGAACGCCTAAGGCGTGTCCATCCAAGAGCGCCCAGTGTCCAATACTGCATGCTTGGCCAGCCCTCTTGGCCAAACTAGCAAGTAGAACAGTGTCAGCGAGAACCCGAAGCAGGTGAGGTGTGGGAGGTGAGGGTTCTCCAAATGTTGCATTCGAGGGTGAATGACTGCACGGTCGCACGTGAGAAGCAACACAGCCAATATCCATTTCATTTGGGAGAGCAGAGTTTAAGGATGAATCGCGGACGTCACCACCCCAAGGTATCCTTGGGCAAGCAGTAGCTTTTGCATCTTCTGGGAAAGTGGTGGTCATATAGTCCCAATGTGTTTACCTGCTGGTTGGGATGTGCTGTAAGTTTGGCGTACATTGTGCGAGCTCTGTCCCGCTCAACATCCACAATGTATTGAATAGCAGAATGGGTGTGAAGGACATGGAACGGGAATCTACGGTCGGTATCGTAGATCATCCTTAGCGCCCTGCTCTGCACGTCCTGCAATCTGCAGATGGTGGTTGTGTCAGTGTCCTGTTGATCTCTCCACATTTAATTATTGACGCCCACGCCAACTTGACTTAACAAAACCGCTGATTGGGCAAATCACCCGCAGTAGCTCTAAAATTATAGGATCCCGGTTTTGTGATTGGATGAACTTCGACTGGAGCCTTTGAATTTCGCGCAATACATCCAATGTACCGTTATCTGGGATATTTTTCCTCCCGTTTTGACCTTTAACGATACCATTGTATTCGGTACAAAAAACTGCCCCTTAACAGGACATAACAAAAGATAGCCCCCCTTCGCAACACTTACGAACAAACATCTACGCCAAAATATGCCCAGGTTTCTCCTATTTCCCATCCGCAAATAACTTTAGCAGTCACTTCCGTTATGGACCTACATATTCTACAAAAAAGATAACTGGACGAATTTACATAAGAATACTTTATTATCAGGTTATTATAAACAGGAAATAAATGAACATCATGTTGGCAAGACGGTTACAATTTCCGTCACAAATTATGTTTTTCTTCATTGTGAAATTAGGTCCCATCAACCAATGCGTTGGCTTCCAACACAAGCAGCATATTATTGTGTTTGGGAATAATGCACAAGAAAAGGGGTATATTTTTTACACAGTCGTTAGAGCTTACACACATATGCGTTCATAATGAAGTGCACTATCATCATGCCCTGAGGCATTTGGATGCAAGTGTAGAGTGTAAACTGTCTCTTAAACCGAATATCAGGAATTCGCTGTTCCTGCTGCAACTCGATAGGGAGTTTGTGGTTAGATTCCCAGCTACAACTGTCAGGTCTCTGTGGACCGCTTTTGAACTGCGAACATACCACTAGGAGTCCATTGGGACTCTAGAGCTCCCCACATATTCCGCAAAGAGCCGAACCCAGTTTCTCTTGCTAAATTTTAAAGGCTGGAGTTTCATGAGAAGCGCAAATTGATTACTAGTGACTAGAGACAGGCAAAACAGAAATTTCATATTCTAAACCATACTTGTTACCTACCATTATAAGAACAAGTATATTGACGTTTTGCAGTATGTAGAAGTCAATGATCTTGATAAAGAATTTATACTTCATAATATTTTTGTAAAATATTTATTTTATGAAAATCGTCATACTTTTTACCATTTTGTAAGCTTATGATTTTTCTCTTTTAAATAATTTCCATTAGCAATGATCAGAACTTTCAGAAATTCTTTTCGGTTAAAAACATTTAGAAAAATGAAGTCAATTTATCCACCTTATCTACTTTTTATCTTTAAGAGGTTTTCCTTTATCAAACGATGAATTGTGGCCGTATTATATAATACGTGTCAACAAGGACAAACAAACCAGTGGCATCTTACTTTGCTCTAAGTTTAAGTTCTTTTTAATGATTACAATTTGTAAACTCCACATTAATAATTTCTTATTAAATATGGAAAACGTGGAAAAAACTTGTTTTAAGTTAATGAAGTAACCGTGCTTCAAACTCTTAAAAGATGAGGTTTTGAGTGACTGATTGATTGATTGATTGATTGATTGATTGATTGATTGATTGAGTGAGTGAGTGAGTGAGTGGGTGGGTGAGTGAGTGAGTGAGTGAGTGAGTGAGTGAGTGAGTGAGTGAGTGAGTGAGTGAGTGAGTGAGTGAGTGAGTGAGTGAGTGAGTGGGGTTTAAGGGTCCGTCGACAGGTAAGTCATTAGGACCCCATATAGAGTTTTGAGCTTTAAATATGTATTTATTAATATTTAGAAATTTTTCTTTGTATTTTCATATTCTGGCTATCAACTACATGTTTTGGCAAATTGTTCTTCATATTTTAACAAAAGATACAAAGCCATTCCGGTTACTTTTCCATCAGTTTATTACCTTCTAAAGTTTCAGCATAAATGCACAGTTTTCATCTCGTCGTTAAGACAGTCTACAGTCTTTCGGGCTATCACAGCTCACAACCTTTTACTTTTCATAACCTTTGCGGAGTCCTTGTAGTGTCTTTCTTCACTTCCTCTGTCTCTTATATTCTAATTACGTTACAATTACTCGCGACGCTCGTTGAGTCTTCTTACTACTTATTAACAAGACGACACGCATGCACAGCCGTCTTGCACTCACTGGCACACTCACCGACTCATGTCCATAACTCAAATCTAAAAACCTTTCTTATTTTTTCCAAGTGGAGGAAAAATCTATTTATGGACTTACCCCGAAATATACAGAGATGGCACAGCCGGGATTGTGAGTTTTGCCCGAAGACACTACCCATTAAAAACCCTCCACCGGAAACGAAGTGTATAGAGGTAGAAAGGAAAGGAGAAGAAAAGACCTAATTCAGGGTGAAAGTGAGGCAGTAACGCTATTCCTCCTACGGATTGGTGATACGGATATATTGACTGGCCACAGGGGACCAAAGCAGGGTGAATGAAAGCTGCTAGGACGCAATGGTGACCGAAGTGCTGGTTACGCCCTTAGATATTCATAGTAAGGATTTGAAGGGAATCGGGTGACGGATTAACGAAGTTTCCGACGTCCACGGTTGTGAGCCGCCGGAGCCAACCAGGTATGCCCCCGAGGAAGGGGAGCGGCCAGCCTGTACGGGTAGTTGTTCGTCCAGCATCATCTGAAGAGCTGCCACCTCCTTCACGATGAGCCTACGGATGGAGAGATCATGCAGCCGTGTAGAAATGTCTTCATGCGTGGCTAGACGTTGGAAGTCCAGTATTATTGGGAATACCTTGAACTCTGTGTTGTGGATAGTAAGATCGTGGCTGAGTTGACACACTGCCTCCTCGAGCACTACAACCTTGGTGGAGAGGTTAATTATCTCAGCCTGAGCATCCTCCAGGTTCCCCAGGATCTCAGACTCAGGTGTGGTATGGCTGGCACCCGCAGTTGTCGGCGCATCCTGGGGTGTAGTTGGCTTTATGCTAACCCGCGGCAGGCGAGCCTGCTCCTGGCGCGTGTCGGCCGTGGCCCTCGGCTGCGACGGTGAGTCGTGACGGCGTGGACGCATCGGGCAGCAAACTTGCCAGGTGAAGTGGTCCTACCCCTAGCTGGTTGCGCAGAAGCGGCGTCGTCGTTTAAGGTCGTGCCGATGGCAGGTAGATGTCTTGTTCTGTGCACCACAGACTTGTCCCTAAAGACAAGCCACACGGGAGGAGTTGGGCCCTTGCGGTGCTGATCCTGGTTACCTTCCTGACTGAAGGTCAACGTGAGTATAGTAAATAAAGTGCCATCACTTAAGACAGTAATTACCAAGACTTTGCTCTTTTATTGTGAGTAATGCTAGAATCAGTACATCAGTTTTAATCAAAAAGGTAGGTACAAGAATTGTTTTCTCCATTGTCCATAAATATATTGTTAAGGTTCATTAGGAGTAATGGTATAAAGGTGTACCAAATTAGGATGTGGAGAGATTTTGACCTCTGCAAAGTAACAACAGTTGGAAGTAACAACTCTGGAAAAAAATTATGTTGAAAATTAAAATAGCATATTTGAGTTTGCAAGGTGGGAGGATATACCGGTTTAGTATGTTTTTATAGGGTTTAGCTGTGTTTTGTTTCCTGTGTAGGTACTTTCTTGTCCTGGATTCAAGCGTTCTATTGCAAAAACAACTGAACTAATTTTGTGTATGTCCTTTGAAATAACAGTGAAAAGCTGTAATATTTATTTTGTGTTAAAACTAATGTTTTCCTCATTTATCTCCAACTCATAACAAAAGGAACACTAAACGTGACATATGATTATTCACTTTACCTTAGACACAGAATCTATATCAGAAAAGAGACTACTAAAGATACCCTTATATTAACATTATGAAAAGTAATGGAATTGCTGCAAAATGTGAATTTCTTAGGAAATACCACCCGATCTGTTGATAATACTACACTTCCTAGCTTTACATATTTATATGTTACTATCTGGACTACAAAATGTAACAAAATACCACAGTCTTATACTTTACATATGACATATTATTTTTCAAATACTTTTATTTTGCTAACTTTGCATATGTAGCATATACATATTTTTCTTCCTTTAAATACAAATATAATATAAAATATCCAACTCATTCAACAGAACATTTCTGCATAAAACTTTAAATTAAAATGGATTAACGCAAGAAACGATATGCTAAAATATTCATTAACCTTCTCGCCAAACAAAGCATTTGCATATGTTTTGGTTTGTCAGCAAAGCGAAGGTTCGTCATTATACATTGTTTAACCATATTAAGAAATCTCTTCCAGAGTACAAAGATTTTTTAAAGTGAGGACGTTGAATAGTTGCTTCAAATTTCTGAACCGAGAAACCACAGAGATAATGCTTTTGTCGGAGTACAGGGCTCATGTCAAAGTCATTGATGCCCATGGCAGGCGTTTGTTTGGAAAAGGACCCATTGACCAAAGTTCCCACAAAACTACCAGAAGTTGTGGACAGTCAAAGAAAAGCAACCTCAATGTGGCATTCAGAGATTAACATTTCAGGTTTATCTCGGGGACAGAGACTAGCTGCTGCAAGCGACCAGTCTTTGATCTGCTAATACAAACACACCACATAGCTGCAACAGGACTGCGGTTTACACCAGCTGTTCTGCGGAAAGGGGTGTTTCTGGAACTCTCTCTCTCTCTCTGACCTGTCATCTCGTCGTATTTTAAGACCGCGCTGCGTCCGGCAGGTCCACCAAGGAACCTTACTTCTGCCAAGCTTCTCAAAAACTACAATGTGGTTAGATCTAATAAGGATCTACGATAATCTTAACCCCATAATTCAGTCTCTTCGGGAGTTCATGAAAATACAATGTATCTCCTTTGGTTTATTGCCTTTATTACTGTGAAGATAACAAGAGTATACCACGGAATAATGTTCCAAGTTGAAACACTTATCAACCTGTAACCCCATGGCCAAGGCCTAACTCCCGACTGCTGCGTCCTCTACCTCTACCCATTACAGGCGTAATTTGTGGGGTGCGGTAGTGGAGACTAAATGTGGTCAGTGTCCCGGATTCAAACCCGGTTCTCCCACTTGGTAAACAGGAGCGTTACGACCGCGCTAAGGAGACTACTTTATCAATTTGTACATCATATTAATTTATTTGTAAGGAGTATTTCCCAATACAACTTAGTGCTTCATGTGATTATGAAAACTGCTATTTTTATTAATTTCTGAGGAAGAACAGGCATAAAACACCCATTCTTATACTTTACTTTGTAGTAACAGATCCTGTTTGAACCTATTTTCAAACATTTTCACGCAATATCATGGGAAGTAATTTCAAATATTTCAAATGAATTACATTGTAAATTCTGAAACTTGATAAATTATAATGTATATTCTGAAGCTTGCTAAGTAATTATGCACCCATTACCATCAATGTTTCGTAAAACGTTCAGGTCTTAAAGCATTGTAATCATACCTTCATTTCAAGATGTCGTATAATGATAAACTTTAGACATTGTGGGGTTTGAGTGTGGCGTCACGGTGGATTTAACCATGACGACGCCTCTGCCAGATGGGACTTAACAAAGGCACCTATTACCAAATGTGGTGTAGGTAAAGGTCATTTAGCGTCTCCATCAGATATCACATTAAAAAGGACGATGGGTGTCTTCAAGAAAAGGTAACCTTCCATGACTGGAAGGAAAGTACAGGAGGGGTAGCTCAGAGTACAGTTTCCTATAAGTAGATGGAAATGTGAAAGATTATTTCCAGAATTCCACATGTAACTCTGGTTTAAAGAAGATTTAATTGTCATAAATAGGCGTTGGGAAGTAGCGACTCCATCGCCTAGTGGGAAACCACTGCAGTCAGCCCCCCGAATACTGGCGGGAAAACCATAGTCTACTTATAGGGTCAGGAGGATGTGCCTACTATTGTCTGGAGATAGAGGATGCTTCCCTCTACCAGACTCAAGCAACTGGGGGCTCATAACCCACATTACCTTAAATTATTACATGAAAGAAACTGATACAAAGCAAAGCTGTCCTGATACACTGTTGACAGCTGTGAGCATGGAAAGGAAAACGAGAATTGGATTTTGGAATGTACGAATATATCATCTGTGATTGAATGTTTACTTTCCTTGTAGTCAATTATTAACTGATTATTAACTTCCCAAAACGTTCATTCTTGTGGGAAATTTTGACAGTGTTGTCTTCTTACTTACAGACGAAACAGGCAGAATTGTTGAAGAGTGATAGCAAACAGCATAAATTCATTTTATTAAATGTAGCAATCGTTACCCATTTAGATATCAATAGTGCATTGGAAAGCCCTGTAGATTTGAGCTTTGCAACCAGCGATATTGCAGCAAGATTATCCCAGTCTTCAATTATTCATATCTGCGATAGTGGTCTGCGCTCTCACAGTTAGCTTTTCTGCAAACTCAAAACTCATCAGAAATGGGTCATTAATAAAGTGAATTGATCTTTGTTCTAATATGTTTCAACCATAACATCAATAAAATTCCTAAACTAGTTCCACCACAAACGCTTTCTATAAATAACATCATCTGTGAGTTTAGCATTGCAGCTCATTTATCAATTCCTGAAACCTCTGTAACTATAAGCAAACATCCACTTCTGTGGTGTAGAATGAAAAAATACCTATGCATCGTCTATAGTGGCATATAAAAGTTCTTTAGAATATTTAAGAAAAATAAAACCCTGGCAGTGTATGAGGTACACAAAGGGAATGCAAAACCATTCTTTCTTAAGTATACAGAAAGATTTACTTCCTCAATAATTGTAAGCAATACTTGGACTCCAATCATTTTGTCCCAGAAAAAGTTTAATAAGCAGCAGTTTTCTCTTTAAAAATATTGAAAAATGAGAACGGCATTAAGCACAAAGGATTCTTTCTCTATTAGAACTCGCCAACTGTTTGTCCAATAACTCAGGTAACAACAACTTTTCCATAGTCCTTTAATGATTTAACTCTTTTCTTGCACGTGTTTATGTGATATCTGTAGCAGTGGATTCCGCACAGGTGGCATACGCAAGAGCATAGTCTCATGAAGATAAAGGAATAAGAGCCTGTAAGAATAGTTAGTACAAGAGTAGAGAAAGCCATGTGAGTGCAACACGTCAGATTTTTTCTTTTAATTAAAAGTTCATAAAGGATAAATTTCATATTTGCTAAATAACCTAAAAAACCTAAGCTACGTTCGTTAAACGCAATGTAAGCCTGAGCTCTGGCAGTTTGAGAGTCGTGATCGATCTGCAGGTTGCAGTGGAGTCCCACTGTACGTACCCACCTCGGGAAGTGATGGATGACCAGGATTCAGTGTTACCGCAAGATTGAGTGCGGCCCGCACTACAAGCTTCTTTCGCTCTGCTGTCTTAGCCTGTAAAATATATTTATATGGTCTTGTCAGAACATGGCCAGAGTAGAAACGAAACCCCTAATAACCCAGCCATTCTGGCTAATGGCGTCTCATTAGTCAAGCCCCATATGGTCCTGCTTCCTGGGATTGATTCCAACTAATCAAATGGCTCATTTAACCATTGGATCATTCTTCCTGTTTCATGTACAAGTGAAGACGTGGCTCATCCTCTTAAAACTATATATATCATGTAAGAATATGCCTGCAAATGAAACAAAGTTGCAGTTCATACGAATGTAAATCCATTAACTTGTTATTTTCTTAATTTCACGGCTATTATAACTTTCACAAATGCTCCATTTGTGTAGGGGATTTCCCATGGTAAATAACGTTTACCATAAAACAAAAGATGTGCTGTGAGTGTTTCATGCCGATGTGTTTAACCCGGCAGTGCACGCGGGTGTTCTCTGAGATCAAGGAGGACATTTACACATTAATACAATGTCTGACAATTTCTTCCAAGTAGCTATCTTCTCAATAGCCTTAAGTGAGCCTATTAGCAATAGTTTGTTGTGATTTATCTGGTATTTTAACAATAATACTTGCAGTTAGCTTACGACAAACTGGTATTACTGACCATCTGCGTGCACTGGGTTCAGTTTGTTAGCTCAGCATAATTGTTCTCAGGAGCACATTTGTGCGGTATTGGCTTCGTAATTTGTAATCTGGTACCTTATTTTAGTATACGAGTGCTCACATATAAAGTAGTAAAGGGTTCTGGAGACCTTTGTGGTGTGAAGAATTCTGAAGTGGAATCAAATCTGAGCTCACGAGGACGGTGTATGGACTGCGAAAGCAAACACAGAAAAACCGGATATATTTCTAAAAATTGCTAGAAATATATTTGTCTGAAATATTATGATATTGTGTGCCAAGATTGTATCGACAAAATATACCATTTAGTATGTGCATCATTTTGATTGCAGCTCTGTATTTTTCGTAAATGCTTCTGATCAAAATATGTTTTTGGGATCTAGTGGACAGTAGGAAAGCTACACGAGTGAAGTTATTACTCTGCACTTTAATTTGCTGTAATCATCCAAAATCAAACTTCGTCTGTGAAAACGGCAACTGAGTATGATGCTGCAAGGTATGTGAAGCAACTGTGAGTAGAGGTAGAAGTGGGGCTTACCTCTACTTCATTTTATTTTAGTTGTAAAATCAACTCCGTTGCTTTTTAGTGTTAGCATAACCTAAATAACAGAAACAGAAGCGAATCGCTTGCATGGCCACCTCTAACAGGGGTAGGCGAAACGATACCAACCTAAAGAAAGAAAATGCAGCTAACATCGACTGTCCTACCCTGAATGGAACCAATACTGAATGTAACAACGTTACTTATACTAATAGTTCTAACAACGTAAAGATGACATCACTGAACACTGATAATGATACTCCTAATAACCAAACACACAGAAATCCAAATGAAGTAAAGAAATCTCCCACTAATGAAATTGTGCCACCTACAAAACCAAGCTACTCCGACATAACTATGTCAAACCCTTCAAAAGAACAGGCAATAGTAATTGAATCTCATGAGGGCATTACCATAAAAGACTACATGCTTGCGCTAGGGAACTTATTAACCCAAGCAATATACGCTATGTTTCCCGTATATCAAACGGAAGAATATTTATTTTCCTATCCAGTGAAAATTATGCAGAAGAAATTACCACAAAGCACTCCAAAATTCTCATCAATAATGTCTTATTAGAAATCAGACCCCTACTAACAAAGAACAAAAGAGTAATTCTGTCCAACGTATGTCCGGTTATCCCTAATTACACTATAGAAGAAGAATTAAGCAAACTAGGCATAAGAGTAATGTCAAAAATATCACCAATCAGAGCTGGTTTATCAATCCCAGGATTTTCTCACATATTAAGCTTTCGAAGACAGATGTTCGTCCACAATGAAGACTTTGACAAGCTTCCGGAAATTCTTCAAATTCAACATGATGGGACGAATTACTTTATTTACCTTTCGTCTGACATTCCTTCCTGCTGTCTTTGTAAAAGTGAGGGACATTTAGCAAAGTTCTGCCCTAAAACCAACCAAATACCTGAAAGTGCTCCTTCTGATGTCTCCCATAGCACATCTGATGGAAATCTATATTCTTCTGAATTTCCCATTCTTAACAAGAAATTACCAAAATCAAAATCTATAAATGACGAGAACATATCCATACCTTCATCTCCAGTAAGGGAAAACACCTCCCGATGCACCCAAGATACAAATCCTGTGGACAGACCAGATGAAATTCAAGTTACTTCTAACCTCTCTGAAACAAACACAGAATCTAGTCTCTCTGCACAGATAGAGAGCTCCAAAACTCCTGCTCACATGGAAACCCAGCCTCACAGATCTAAAAGACCAATTTCAGTAACCAGCAATGAAACTACCGGGACTGATGAACAACGGAACCTTCCAATTCAATCTGGTGCAAATAAATAGATTTCTACATCTAAACCTAACCGATCTTAAGAGGCCTAAAAAGGAAACACAAACGTTATTAGACGCAGTACTTCAACCAGTAAAACAGGTAATGGAAGGCGAACCAAGTTCCTTTCCAATCAATTATTTACAACTACTAAGTTTCTTTGAGAATACAATAGGGGTCGCCGATGTATCCTCAGTTGCAGCTTACTATACAAACGACCTAGAAGGCTTAGCTCGTGCGATTAAAAAACTACAACTTCACCTAATAGTGGCATAAAAACAGAAGCACGCGCATTGTAAAAAAAAACTACTTAAGGCTGCAAACACAACAATGGAATATTCAAGCGATGAATCTTCATATCTTACACAATAATGACCATAAAGCTTCTTGTAATTTTTTTTTTTCTTTTTTTGTTCTTCTCTCTGGCCTCATCAATAATTCAGTGGAATATTAACGGTTTTCAACCACAAATCGAATACTTACAACTTCTTATAAACCGCCACCTGCCTGATGTCATTTGCCTTCAAGAAACAAACTTTAAAAATACTTTTGTTTCCAATTTAAAACAATTTAAAGTATACCACAAAAATCGTAC
Source organism: Tenodera sinensis (assembly GCA_030765045.1). Lineage (NCBI taxonomy): Eukaryota > Metazoa > Arthropoda > Insecta > Mantodea > Mantidae > Tenodera > Tenodera sinensis. The sequence goes on from JAUKNM010000038.1 coordinate 443,710, forward strand.
AACCGCCCTTCATGCAAGCGGAGGTGTGGCAACGTACGTAAAACATAACTTCACTACCAGAGAAATGCCACTAATCACAGACTTGGAAGCAGTAGCCATTGTAGTAAATCTGCCCTCGCCAATCTGCATCGGTGATGTCTACATTCCAAACAGCTATGCATTCCACAGTGATGTTTTAATTGACTTAATCCATCAACAACCAAAACCCTTCATATTATTGGGAGATTTCAATAGCCATAAAAGCTTATGGGGAAGTCGTTATACCGACAGAAGAGGAAAGGTAATTGAACGATTACTACACGACTTTGACTTAATTATGCTCAATTCCAAAGAACCAAGCCGTTATAACTTAGCTCATGGAACATCAAGCAGTATCGATTTAACAATTTGTTCACCTGAAATTTATGAATTACTTAATTGGTCTGTCTATTCATGTTTATTGGGCAGTGACCATTCACCAATAACAATTTCTTTGAATAGTTCCAAAAGCACATACACCTTCAATACTAAGTGGAAATTTCAAAACCTTATTAGAGAAGGCATCCGAAAAAATCCTCCACTCGCTGATCGTTCTTCCGGTGAAATCAATACTATTATTGCTGAAATTGCATTAATTGTTGCATCTGCAGAAACTAGCATCCCCCAAACCACAGCATCTAATATTAATAGATGTGTACCATGGTGGAACGAATCTTGTAAAATTGCTCTTAAGAAGAAGCATAGAGCATTTTACAAATATAAGAGACACCCATCCTTGGAAAATAAAATTAATTTTCTGAACTTAGATCAAAAGCACGCAAAGTTATAAAGGAAAGTAAAAAGCTAAGCTGGTCAACCTTTCTATCTTCTTTAAACCACAATACTCCCTCCTCTGTTGTTTGGGACAGAATTAAAAAAATATGTGGTGTATACAGATCTCCTCATATAACTAGTATCTGGAATGCTGAGGAAAATAAAAATTCTAGTTCTTCTACCGACATCGCAAATATTTTCGCAGATACCTTCGCAAGTATATCAAGCGATTCTAACTACAACGAAAAGTTTTGTCAATACGAAACATCTAAACCAGAATCAGGGTTGACTGCACTATCTGAGGACTATGTAGATTGCTACAACGAAGAATTAACTATCCACGAACTAACGAATGAACTACAGCTATGCACATCAAAAAGTTCAGGGCCTGACAACATACCATATGAACTGTTAAAGCAACTTCCTCTAGAAGGACTTACATATCTTAACGAAATATACAACTTTATCTGGACAAATAAAACATTCCCTAATCAGTGGCGCCTGGCAACAGTTGTTCCGATACCAAAACCCAACAAGGACCTTTACTTTCCACAAAACTTCAGACCTATTGCTGTCACAAATACAATGTGCAAACTAATGGAGGAAATCATTACCCGAAGATTAAAATACATGTTGGAACAACAGAAATTCTTCACCAAAATTCAAAGCGGCTTCCGCCGTCACCATTCGACCACCGATACCCTAATTATACTCGAAACAGAAATCCTAAATCCATTCTCAAAATCACAGCATCTCTCCATGATACATTTAGACGTAGAAAAAGCATATGACATGGCATATAAACCGCACATTATTAAGACACTGCTGGATTTCAACATCAGAGGAAGAATGATAGCATTTATTTACAATTTTCTTCATAATCGCAGCATCAGGGTAAAAGCCAGACGGCATACTCTCCAAAGAAATTAAAATTAAAAATGGAGTTCCTCAGGGCTCCATGATCAGCGTGACCCTTTTCCTTATAGCCATAAACAATATTGCAACATATATTCACCCACCAGTTAAGGCGTGCCTTTATGCTGACGACCTCATAATTTTTTGCCAAGGTAAAAATATAATCACCACTCAAAAACTACTTCAGTCAGCTTTAGATGATCTCCGAGAATGGTCGTCTACTACTGGTTTCAAATTCTCCAGCACCAAAACTAAATGTATCACCTTCACAAAAAGACAAGTTCCTGAACAGGACCTTGAACTATATCTCAATGAAGAGAAACTCAACGTAGCTACGACCACAAAAATTCTGTCATTTTCGATCAAAAACTTTCATGGAAGCCCCATGTTAAAGCCTTAAAAGAAGCTTGCACAAGACGACTCAACAATATCAAAACTCTTGCCGCAAGAAATTGGGGTGCTGATTTATTCACACTTCTCAAAACCTACAAGGGTCTTATTAGATCCAAACTGGACTATAGTGCTATTGTGTACAACTCCGCAAACCGTTCAACTCTCAAAACCCTGAACTCCATTCAGTCTACAGCCCTAAGGTTGGCATTAGGGGCACTTGTTACCAGCCCAATCTTAAGCCTCCAAATGGAAGCAAATGAGCCGCCTCTAAATATTCGCAGAAAATTATTAAGTGTAACATATGCCATAAAGATTGCCTCACATCCATGTCATAAAATGCATAACTATGTTTTTCCACTACAGAAAGCTTGCCCGATGCAAACAAAACGACACAGAAGTCCGTCTCACATTAGAATTCTCCAATACTTGAAATAAATAGATTTAAAAATTCCTATGATCCAACCCAGCTATATTAATTGCTCCACACCCTACTGGCAGATACAAAGTCCACCAATTGATACCAGCCTTTCATCTCACTTGAAACTTCAAACTCCTTCCTGTATACTTAAACAAACGTGGAGTTGTTTACTGGATGAATATAACTCTAACACGAAAATTTTCACTGATGGATCAGCATCTAAAGAGGGAAGAGGAAGTGCAATTGTGTATCCTGATCAAACAATGCTCTACAGTTTACCTCGCCTGTTTAGCATTTTCTCCTGTGAAGCATTCGCTATTAAGGAAGCGCTTCTATATATAACCAATTCATCCATTAAAAGTCACTGTACCATATTCACCGATTCCTTAAGTGTACTACTTGCCATACAAAACTCCGAGCCAAACCATGCACTGATCCATGAAATTCCACTTTTGTGTCACAATATAAATAAGACCGATAAAAGGTATCCTTTGTATGGACTCCCTCTCACGTTGGCATAACAGGTAATGAAACTGCAGATGAAGCTGCAAAAGAGGCAGCTAAACATCCCGTCAGTGATGCCTCGATCGCTTCTCCACACCAAGACGTCATCAATGGTACTAAACATATGTACATGCAAAAATGGATACAGACATGGTCATCAGTTAGCAGTAAACTCCATGAAGCTCGCTTAGGCTGTACAGAACCTTTTCTGCATCTCCAAAGACTGAAAATAAGAGATCAAGTTAACATTACTCGGCTTAGAATTGGACACTCCAAACTAACACAGTCATCTTCTCACCAAGGACCAACCTCCAAATTGTGCCAACTGTGATATTCCTCTAACCATCCACCACATCCTTACAGATTGCCCACAATACAGCAGATATGGACAGCAAGCCGGCATTTCCAGTCTTCATCATCCAGTCAATACACCGAATATGATCAGCAAGACTCTACAGTTTATGAAGAACATAAAACTTTCAAATTTACTGTAAATGTCAACATAATGTAATATATGTACCTATAATTGTAAATTAATATTCACAATGTATTACTATGTATGGTCGTGATAAGACCGTGCTGTCAAAACGACCTTAAATAAATATTTACAACAAAAAAAAATATGTTTTCCTCTTAAAATACTTGTATATATTAAAGTGATCGATAATTACACTAATTAATTTGCTAACACTTCCCTCCATAATATATATCACAATACAAATTGGAAGCGATAGAAACTGTATGGGTCTGTGGCACCAGCTGCATGTAA
>JAUKNM010000038.1:1062500-1122500 GCA_030765045.1 Tenodera sinensis
AATAAATATATATATATATAAATAAGTAAATAAATAAATGAATAAATAAATATGTAATTAAGTCAATAAGTAAATAAATAAATAAATAGATAAATAGAAAGATAAATAAATAAATACATAAATAAATAAATAAATAAATAAATAAATAAATAAATAAATAAATAAATAAATAAATAAATAAATAAATAAATAAATAAATAAATAAATAAATAAATAAATAAATAAATAAATAAATAAATAAATAAATAAATAAATAAATAAATAAATAAATAAATAAATAAATAAATAAATAAATAAATAAATAAATAAATAAATAAATAAATAAATAAATAAATAAATAAATAAATAAATAAATAAATAAATAAATAAATAAATAAATAAATAAATAAATAAGTAAATAAATAAGTAAATAAAATAAAATCTTTCAAAACCAAAGTCTGAGACTAATTACAGGTGCTATCAAAACCACATCAGCTATGGAAATACTAACCAGCCAATACCCCATTGAATATGAAATAGAGAAAGCAGTTCTTATTCAACAAGAAAAGTTTATTAGACTCCCATTGAATACATGGAACAAGAGAAATTTTACACGTACACTAAAGACTCAGGAGAGCTTTCTTTCCAAAGTTCAAGACATCAAGAAGAATGTATACCTCCCTAATTCAAAGGAAAACTTCATGTATAGAGTCAATCCGACACAAACATTAGACATCACATATTATTTACACCTGACAGAAGAAGTTAAGAGAACTGATACTCCTAAAATTATTGGTATTAGAGACAATCCATACTGGATTTCCGGAACACGAATGGCTCCATATATACTGATGGATCACTGATATCAAACCGAGATGGAGCAGGGGATGGAGTCACGTGTCACCTCTTTTCCTATTACAAATCTTTAAGTTATGGAACTACAAGACTTTGATGGAGAAATTGAAGCAATTGGAATGGCCCTACAAAATCTTTTGTATAGAATTTCACATTTTCATCAAGCAGTTATTCTCTCAGATTCCAGGGCAGCAATTAGAGCAATTACTTCCAAGTTGTCGCCAAAAAACCAAACAATTATAGAATGTTGGAAAATCCTTACCCATCTAACAGCATTTCAAAAACACCTAGTCTTCCAATGGATACCAGCTCACTGTGGACTGAGTGGTAATGACAAAGCTGATTTTCTTGCAAAAAAGGGTACCAGCAGTGTACAGAAATCTATAGTTAATCTGCCATTTTTTGCAGCTAAAGATTAGTAAACTCTGAATTCAAAAAAATTATTGCAAAATATTACTATGAAAAATCAAAGATGGGAACTACAAGCATTCTAACAGTAATTCCTGAGTATCCTCAAAAACGGCGGTTGCAACCATCAGGTTAATTAGAGGACATGATTGTCTGGCAAAACATTTAAACAGAATTGGGATATATTCTTCACCACTCTGTCCTCTATGTGATCTGCAAGAGGAAATGAACCGAGACCACCTTCAAATATGCCCGGCCACTTCTAGCACCCCATCCTTCAGTGAAAAATATTGGATAGCAAGAGGATTAATGACTTCATTGTCAGAAGTCCAGCATTAACTCACAACAACAACATATCTCTTGTCATTTTTTATGACTGAAAATTGATTCTTTACCTTAGTTCTCTTCACCAGCTCCATCCAATCATCAGGAACATAAAGATAGGATACCTTTCTTTTCTTCTTCGTAATGAAAACGAAGTCTCGATCACAGGACAGGTACTATGACCTGGAACTAAATATTTATGATAATCACATCAGCCTACCACTTTCTGTTAAATATAAGAAGAAGCTAACTACAGAAAAGTTCTTATTCTGTCCAAAGCATGAGTTGCAATAGACGATAAGTTGGCGTACCGCAGATGGAATAGAGGCTATATACTGCCTTAAACATGAAACATCATCTGACGCTCTAACAGCAACATCCTCCGACCACATGAGCATAGATGTGTTATTATTGGCAACATTATGCGCACCAAAATTGCAGGTCCAAATCTGGCCTTTGTAAAATGTTACTCCAACAGTTAAATGTGGGGTTGGAAGACATTGCTGCATGTCAGACGCAATCACACGTAAAGAGATGTTTTTTGTTTTTTTTTTTTTTTTTTTTTTTTTTTTTTTTTTTTTTTTTTTTTTTTCAACATTATTTTCAGAGCAAATCTGAATTTTTAGATTATCACATAGTTTACATTTACCACTACGTGGTGATTGAAGGGACAGGTTAAAATATTTATAAAATATCTTACGCTACATAAACAGACTAACAGGCTGCATATTCTTACTTTCGCACTTCTCTTTATGTAAGGAGTATAGAGTGTTTAAATTTAATTCGCTGCTCAAATACTTCCTGTTGGGATTGCATGCTCTTGAGTAGTGACTGGATTACACCGGAAAACTACCGATGTGGGATTTCAAAAAATCAAGGTCGTCATCACTGATTTTATTAGGTCTTCTGAGATACCGTCTGATAAATTAATAAAAAAGAATGACTATCAAAATTATGGATTTATTATTTGGGAGCATTAATAAAATTTTCAAATTAACCTAACCTAACTCACTATCTATAACGTATCGTAGCTAACTTTTGGCTCACTTAAGGACTACCTTGTGATTTTTTCTGCTGAATGACTCGTTCCAATCTCCCATTGCTTATTCCAAATATAGATAGAAATGCTCTTTTACAAATTTGTGTATCTACCTCATCCAACACAACTCTGTAAACTGCGATAACGTTTGACCGCTACTCTTCTCAGGCTCATCGGTATATCTACGCTTAACACCCCTGATTTCTAGACACCCAAATATTCACATGTTTTGTAAATCATGATTCCCCAAATTTCAAAATTCCATAAAACGTTTTTCCTGGTCATTGCAAGGAGCTATTTCAAAACACTTTCTTCGACACAGTCTGGGCCGATTTTTTTCTTTAGTTTTATACCCCCTTTTTTGTGGTGTATACTTCACCATTATTTAATTTCTTGACTCTTGTTTCGCGCTTCCAGTTATCACGGTTGCTTTTCCTCTTGGAATAGTTACCACCGCTATTTTTTTCACTCCTTTCATGTCTATCATATTTGCAAACCACACTGCATGACGCCATTTTCCTTGTTTATAGCTTAGCCAGATTGACCAACATGATGCCTTCATTTCTCCCCAAGATGCAGGTCATACGGCTGTATAAAATACCTACACCTTTGCAATTTAATTAAATATGGTTTGTAATAATTATCAACAAAATATAACAGAATAATGAATTGGAACTCATAAGGAATCAGTATATTAAATGACAGTCTGCATAATAAGTAAATGACAAAATTAAAAAATTGGCAATCCTACCCTAGTTTCTTTCTTCTGTTTTAAGACAATTTATGCGCTTCAAAAGATGAGGCAAAACAGATCGCAAGAAATAAAAGTCAAATCATTCAAATCAAGCTTTTTGATGTTAGACCTCCCATAAACTGTTAGTGCTTGTTTCAAGCAAGAAATTCCAGCACCAATCAGATTTTCTTTTTTGTTTTGAGGGTTAGACCGTTTTACGCACATACATACCTTCGATTGTTTATGATACGAGTAGTAATATAAACCACTTTAGCCTAGAGGTGTTTAATGGCTGATTCGTACTTAGGATATGACTCCCTGAACAGGATTGAATGCCGCTCAGCTTTCAAGGTTTGTTTTTGATAACGCAAAATGTTCAACACCTCACGGAAGGGATATTTATCTTTTCATTTATTGGTAAGATCATTCGTTTTCTAAACGGTAAGCTCTAATGTAATTACGTTTGAATTTCAGAGAAAGAAGTTGGGAGTTTCAATTAGCCACGGAAACAGAGCGTTTAAACTAAACAAGATGTAATAACAGTATCGCGATCGTTAACAAGATTTCCAAGAGGCAGTGCTGCAGAGAGGAACAAACCAAACTGCTGAAGACCATAAACTGGAATGGGTTTCTCTTACAGAGAATGAGGCCCTTTCCCTGTGCTTTCCAGATGAAACAGCAGAAATTAAGAATCGAAAGCAAGACGGAGAACTTCTTGAAACTCAGTTTTATTACTTTCCTTAGTGCAGAAAATACTAAAAAGTGTCATCTCTAAGAATTATCAGAACAAGTCTAACCTTTAAAACAGACAATTGTTTGCCTAAGATGATTTTAAATGAGGCAATATAAAGTAGGCTGTATGAACGAGAAGCTCTCTGCCACTTATACATATGGGGTGGAAGGAAAGTCATTAAACTAATTTAAACCAGTGATAGATATCGATATTTGGAATACATTTTATACCTTACACTTTTGTCTCTGACCATTTCCTACGGAGATATTTTAGTTTTCTTGAAAACAAGCTAGCAACACTGTAGATTGTGTGGGTGTCACTTTCCCTAGCCCAGTATATAAACAAACACAATAATGGTGCTTTTCGAGAACACAAACAAATACCCTGCCTTGTCCTTCTGTGTTTACTGCGTGAGTGTGGCCAATCACAAGCGTTAGCTCCCAAAACATTAAAGCGAAAGCGGAAGTGCCCGAGCTGATTACATCTACAAACCAGGCCAACTCCCTGACCAACTCCAACGCAACGTTGTCGACTTACCACACTTGTGGAAAAGCTGCTTGGAGTATTCCTTCACATGTTTAAGTGTTTAATTATTTCGAAACCCGGTGTGATGTCGCATAATTACTACCGAAACTATGTCAGAAATAAGTTGGTCTACTCATCTTACAAGTAACAAACTACTATCTGCGTACATTCCCGTGGAATTATGCATCCAAGTTGGATCAAAAACCATTTATTTTTTTCGCAATCCGCTGGTCATAGAACAAAATGAAAGTAGACTTTTTTGTTTGTAATGCTTCTATGAAGCACATGTTAGAATGAATGTAATGACTTCCCTTCCACCCTGTATATTCGTATTGTCTTCAAGAAAAATACCAAAAAGGCGTGAAGTACTCATTGTCTTGTATTCTACACACACGTCAAAGCAAACTTCAACTATTGTGCAAGAGTAAGTATATAAAACAATTTGTAAATTGGAAGCCATTCGTAAATCTTTCGCGATGACGTTTTGTTGAAATTCCAATATCTATATAATGGATATTTAAATTGTAAGCATTCGAAATTTTTAGTAAGCTCCGCATTATTGCATTTATTTATGGTTAGTTATGCATTAGTATGACACAAATGCCATGCTAAGTGATAATAAGATTCAAAATATCAAAAGCAAGTGAATTTAGTATATTACACATCGTATGAAAGTGTTTAATGGCGTAAAAGACGGTTTTAATGGTCATGAAAATGCATTGCTTTAAGATCTGGATAACAGTAAATAAAGTACTAATAAATGACACATGTATAAAACGGAACACAATGCACTTGCAGATTACTTCAACGTGAAGTAATCTTTGGACCTAGCAGCGTTGTGATGTTGTTTATTTCGGAGCAGTTGTAATGTCCCCATTAACTCAATTTCTACAAGTGTGCCTTTATCCTGATTCTCCATTCCTGATAAAAAGCTATAGAGAATTAGACATCTGTTAATACTGTGTTTCAGAAAATAAGAATGCGGGAGCCCGCGATCGAACCCCAGGCTAGCAGTTGATGATGATGATAATGATGATGATGATGATGATGATGATGATGATGAAGATGATGATGAATGTGGACAAATATTTGTAAACTCTTGTAGAATCCGCATGATGCTCAGGCCTTAACTGAACAGCTGTTTTAGACAAATAGGTGTGGAGATAATTTTATCGTTACATGGAAATTGCCTGAAAATTTTGAAGTGACGAAGGTGTTTTCCAACGGGGAAGGTTGTCACCCACACAACTGTCATTACTAGGCAGCAAACAATCCACATAAATGTGTTGAAAAGTCTCAGGGGTGTATTAAACTGACATTAGAGCGACCTGACAGCCATGAGAATTGCGATCCCTTTGTCCTGTAATATGCATTCAATACAGATCTACACCAGGATATTGGGATAAGCGAATGATGCCAATGATCTATCAGTGTAATAATAATAAAAATCCAAGAGTTTCTTTGTGCTGAGCGTCAGTTCCTCTGCTTTGCGCTTTGAATTCAAGGAACAGCTTGGCCAACCATCATCCATTGGACAGCCAAGTTTTCTAGTCTCACTCTAATCAAGTATAATAGTAACTTACGGAGCTCTGTTAGCACAATGAATGATAACAAGTGAGCCCTAAAATAATTGTTGAATGAGTGTGAAAGTCTTCGTGGTTATACGAGATATTAGCTTCTCTTCCTCCATTTTATTTGTAATTATCTGGCGTGTTGAACCGATAAGATAGCCACTAGCTCACTTAGAGAAAGCTTATCACAAATTGGTTTCAATTTTTCTCTATAACCCATTGTAACTTGGAATACCAATATTACGTCATTGCCATAGCAAGTGCTTCGTTGCTATTAGACTGAAGCCGAAATTATAACTCGAACATTAATAATTAATTACAGAAACACTAAAAGAAGATTGTAATCAATATTTAAGGGGAGATACAAAATCACAATCAATAAAAAGAAGACTGTGGACCTGTAAAACTGGGAAAGTTAAAAACAACGTCTATATTTACAATAAGCCCTGCACAGTCGCGTTACATAGACGTTAAGTTAATACTTGAATACTAACATGTTACAATTTGCAAATTTCATATACAAACATGTAATATAATAAAAAGATAAATTTGATGTACGCAACAGTTGTCATATTTGATCAATTGGATCAAAAGTGTACTACATGCTCATAAACGTAATAAATATCTGTGAAATACGTAGGAGTTCTGGTGTGAAATACAACATGGTCTGTTGTTAAGTTCAAAATAACCGACTACATGTTTTGAGGAAATACTTTCAAAATTGCCCTATTAACTTAACCTACTTCCCTCCTTTTTCTGGGCATTGTGTAGTTTTGCACATATAAAAAATATTTGCTTTAGAAATTAGTTACACCACTAAGTTTTTAAAAACAGTCAGAAATATAGAAAACCCGTACTTAGGTTATACTAATGTTAAACAAATGCTTATACCTCATATAACACGTAACCCCGTGGCACAATAGCTCTCCCGAGCCAAAGCCTACCGTTCGACCGCTGCGTACCCCACCTCTGCTCACATAGGCGTCATGAGTGGGGTCCAGTACTGAGGTGGAACGTGGTCAGCGCCCCGGTCCCTCCCGCCCGGTGTGCGTTCCTCTTGACCAAGTCAGCATTAATATTTACATAAGAACCACGACAGGAGGTTTTAACCAAAAATCGGAGTCCTTTTCTTTTCGCTTAAGTAATGTTTAACTTCCGTTGTCACATATGGTGTCATGGATAAAGTGCACCGATGATACATAGAAAGTAAGAATATATATGGGAAAGACAATTTTTCAGACCTAGCTTTAGGGTACTTGGCATTTGCCAATTATGAGGACTGAGAAAAAACTTTAAAAATCCTCAGTCAGGATTGTTCTGCAGGGATTTGAACCCCATACCTCCGTGAGCGTACACATTGGCTCAGTAAATCGGAGTCCAGCATGTGTAATACCGAACGGAATGACTCCGCCGTACCACCTGAAAGTCGCATTCGGAAGGTCCCGAGTTCCATTCCGTCGGACCAGCCATTCCGGCCGTTTTTTTCCTTGGCAGGTAGGCTAATGCTGGGGTTGTTCCCTTATGCATATTTTGCTTCCATCATTTCGTTTCCCCTTTATTGCATTTCATCTGCCATATGTAGGAGGTCGTCCTCCATGTTCTAGTGCTAATATGCTAGTCTCTGGTGTCCAAAGTCGCAGGTTCAAACCCCACAGAAGGCGATTAATTTCTTCAGCCGTAAAAGTTCTTGGCGCCTTTCTTTCGGACGGGAAGTAAAGCCGGTGAAACCGTGTCCTATATTTATGGCACATAAAAGAATCTCAAGTCCCATAGAGAGGCCTCTCAGCAAAATTAAGCTATCTTTCAAGCCCAATGTAGAACGGAACGGTAAGAAGCACAGCAATTAAAGAACGTCGTTAAGCAACTCTCAATTTCAATTTAGGCGACGCTGGTTGAGGTTTTGTGGCGCGACGTTGGCATTTGTACTGTAGAAATATTTATCTGTAACACTTAACGGTAATATTGGGACTCCCTTCTTTCCGGGAGCTGTCTGGTCAATTCCCGTATCCCCAAGCTGTGGGTGGCCCATTCACACCCTCACTCAGTCACTCACTCACTCGTCGTTAGGATCGGATAGTTCTTCGGGTCTCTTCATCTCTTCCTCACAGGGACCACGTTGGCATCACAAACGTCCACTATGACCTACATGTTTGCCGTTACGGAAGTCCCTCTATCTGACTGTTCCTAACTCTTATGTAGATGATTAAGTTAATAACTGTTTCAAATATTACCAAATTACTTATCTATGTCAGGACAAGAATCACTAGAAGAGCAATTGGATTGTTGACAGAAATGCCCAGAGAAAAGAGTAAATGTAGTTTGCGTGATTAGGACGAGCACAACATTGAGTTCTAGATACATATAAGGTTGTATATAATGTTACAAAATGTTCGCTTATGACACAAATAAGACAAAAATTACAGCAACAGCAATATGCGTGAATTTTTAGTGTTAGAAATTGGGTTCTACTTAGTGGGACTTAAAGGCTTTGTTACCTTTCTTCGATAGCAATCTTGTAGCATTCATAACAGTGTACTAATTGAGCTATTTTCGTTTTGACAATATTTGCATTTTATATTCCATAGTAGGTTATTAACAAACTCCACTTCATCCACTATTGCCAGATATGCTTCCGACCGGTTTTACCTATCCAACTCTCAATTTACATAACAGCTTGTTTCGTCAGGGAACATTGCATGTTACAATATTTCAACTTAAAGCAAGGAACCTGTCGTACTTATCTAATCAGGATCTTCTTAGTTATCTTCTTGATACAAGCATACGGACAAAGGTTTATTTTTCTTTATGGACTGCAGTGTCACTAGAATTCGGCAAAGCACAAAGGGGGTTCGGGATAAACTGCGTTCATTAAAGCCAATTGTCTGCAGGATTTGTCAGGAGTGATGAAGTGCTCACCGAAATTCTCCAGTTCTTTAAATAGTTAAGTTGTAAAATCTATAAGAATGCACCTGTCTATTTATTATGCCCATTATTCTGGAAAAGCACTTTCCTCCTTGTGTCATGTACCAAGTAAACTTTAGGAAGCCCATCTATATGCTAAGTTAAGTATCAGGTGTTTTGTAATGTCAATAATACTGATGTTATTAATTACATACAGCAGAGTGCATAAAAACATTCCGACGATACGTTTGTTTTCATGTATTGTTTTTCCTTATTTAATGCTGGTAAAACTTATCTATGTCCCATGCGAGTTGAACAAAAATACTGCCGCATCAACTCCGCAACAGAGGCGCTGCATTCTCAAGGTGAGAATTCTCTTCTCCGCAGAGGAACTAAGTTAGAACTGTACAAACACTTAACAGAAATATTAACAGGGAAACACAACACAAACACTTATACACTGTGCATCCGTCTGGATGTACGCAAATTACTCTGCACTGCCTTATCTTGTTCTGTCTGGATGTACGCAAATTACACTGCACTTCCTTATCTTGTTCTGTCATTCCACTTAATTTTTGTCTTATTTCTTCCCATTGCCTCTTCTTTGAGTCTAAAACCGAGAGTCCAGGAGTAAGTTCAAGTCGCCTGCGTTAACCCAGGCGTATGGTAAAGGGGTCACGGTACCTATCCGTTTAGTACGAATTTACCCGTGTGGTTTAACAGATATTATCTAGGTTTACAAGCTTTGGTGTAAATGTCAATTGATGGTGTAGGTTGGTTTCTTATGTTGTCACTGGCGGCGGGATGTGTTCGACCTTGGATGTCTGACCATCCGAGCGACTATTGCCCTACTGCTTACTTCGCCGGCCGCTTGCAACGCTGGGTGGCGCAGAAGCAAGAGCAACAACTATCCCTTATAACGCCGCAGGAAGTTTACAAGCTCATTAGAAAATTACCTAATGGGAAAGCTGCCGGCCCAGACAAAGTGACTACTCAGGAACTTAAGCATCTTCCGAGAAAAGCCCTGGTGCAACTGACAAAGATATTTAACGCTTGTTTGTAGCACAGCTATTTTCCCTCTACTTGGAAGTGATTCAAGGTTATTATACTTCCAAAGCAAGGGAAAAGCACCAGACAGCTACAAAATTAGCACCCCATTAGTCTCTTGTGTACTATTGGTGAAATCAGCAATTTTACGTCCAAGTAGGCCACTCCTCCTCTCAGGAGCGAGTGATGCGGCCTGGCGTTCCACAAGGGGCAATCATGTCGCATTTTTTGTACATATTTGTTTACTAATGATTTCCCAGTGGACGCCAGATGCAAGGTCGCCATGTATGCTGACGACACTGCAATATACAACCACCATAAAAATCCTCGTTTCGGCCTAGCAGAAATGCAAAGATATGTAAATAACTTCCTCTTATGGATCCATGATTTGAAAATCAAACGTAACCCCAAGAAATGCCAGCTTATCCATTTCTCAACGGGGCAGCACACTTTGGCAATGGACCTAACGGTCGGCGGTCAAATATTGCACTGCCGTCAGCATGTTAAATACTTAGGTGTCACCATGGACTGCACAGTGTGTTGGTCCACCCACATAAAAGATAGCGCCAACAAAGGCAGACAGTGGTTAAAGTTATGCGCCCCCATCTTCCGCAGCAAACAGCTGCAACTGAAGTCCAAATTAATACTGTATAAATCATTCATTCTGTCGGTGATCCTATATGCATGTGTGGCCTGTGCCAATGCCTCCAAAACCGCCCTCAAACAACTCCATACCCGTCAAAACCTCTCCCTTCGCAAAATCCTCTCTGCTCCCCTCCTAACCACTAACCAAACCCTTCACCTCGACACCCAGATTCCATTCATCCCCGAGGCAATAACAAAAGGAACCTCCGTTGCATGAGCACGCATTAGGAATCACCAAAATGACGTGATCGCTAACATTGGCAAAAGCGAGCCGAAGCACTGTAAACATGGCAGAATTAAAATATTTTAGCTGTGGCATGGCTCGCCGACTAATGTGCGCCCATGTAACCCACGCTCTAGGCCATACACTCGCTACAGTAGATGCCTGTGCCGCGGGAACGCCAAAAGAGCTCCAACCTGGCCTCACAGGAAAGCTGCGGAAAACGGTATATAGTGAAGTGAAGTGAATTGTACATAGTGCAGTGAATGTGCTGGGACGCATTTTTCTGGATTCCCAATGTGTGTGTGTATGTGTGTGTGCGTAAGTGTTGTTGTTGTTGTACTGTTTAACGCCCGCTTTTACTACTACGGCACCGCAGGCGGTGACACTGATGATACATGGAATTAAGATGGAGCACCGGTGGAATGAGATGGCGGGGGAAACCGGAGCACCCGGAGAAAACCCGCTCTGACGCCGCTTCGTCCATCACGAATACCACATGCGGGTCCCTGGGATCGAACCCGGGCCGGCTAGGTGGTAGGCGAGCGCGCTAACCGCTCAGCCACGGCACAGCCGTGTGCAAGTGTGTATATATGAGAAAGCGCATCTCGTGCAACAGCATGCTGCATACTTATGTACATTCTGGTGCAAAAAGAAAATATTTCTTCAAAGCCTTTGATGCCAATTTGACAACATATTACCGTTAGAAGCGCATCTTCCAAGCGTAATTAGGAATTGTACCTATAATTAATCAAAAGTAAGTGAACTGTAATACAAAAATATGTTGTGTTGCACTCACATGACTTTCTCTACTCTTGTACTAACCATTCTTACAAATACTCATTCCTGTATCTTCTTCGTGTTAAGATAAACATTTGTAAAAATTATTTTATTGCTTATTTCCTTATTGGTGCAAGGGGAATGTTAGAATACAGTAGGCTTTGAGCGATAGTCATGTCTTTTAAAGCTTTGAGATTCCGTTCTCTTTGCACAATTAACATGCAAAACAAATGAACAACGATGTTCTATTTCACGAAAGTTTTAAGTTTTCCGAAACTCACACACATAACAAGGAATATTCCTGAAATAGTTCACCCTACAATAAAATTTATTCAGACATAAATTTTGTATTTTAGCAAGATCAACATTTTTGTATACTAGACTTGGTCTATCTCTAACGGTTTACCAGTTATGCAAAAGTCGTCCGGAGTAAATACGACTACAGGGGCTATTGCCAGAAAATTCAAGATATACATTTCATTTGACATAAAAATATCTCAAACATGTGACATTTTAATCAAAATCGTTGGAGCCATTTTCAAGAAAATCAAAATTTTCGAAACATTTTCCATGTAAAGGCTGGTTTAGGGTGGGGCTATTTTCTTCAAAGTTTTCGTGTCACATCCTCGAAAGACATTAAACTTAAATACCAACTTTGGTTTTTAACTAACTTTTCGTTTTTGAGTTATGCTGTCCACAGGCACACAGACAGACACACAGAAGACAGACACACACACACGGACCTTTTCCTAAAAATGTTTTTCTTTTTTTTTTTTTAATTCAGGGGGTCGGAAAACGTATATTTCCGATGAAATCCCGACATCAAATTTTTGGGTTGAATACAATACTTCCCCTACTTACCAGTAGAGAAAATAAAAAGTACTTATGGACTCAACTCATTTTCCATTTTCCTTTTAGAGACATGTTTGCCAAAAATGCAGTTAATACTATCTTTTAAGATTAATGTATTCGTTGTTTAGATATGCAGAGATCCTGATGCGTGGAATAATAAAATGAAATTTAATGGAGAAAAAAACTGGAAGTTAGATTCAAGCTAAAACCCTAAGAATAAGCAAGACAAGGCTAAATGTTCTGTAACTGTAAAACAGTTCATAAACGTGATATATAAAGCTCAATATTACATTTTAAATCCTAAAGCAATTAATTACAAAGCGATAAACCGTATTGCAATTCATCGTAATACCCGATTATATTAGACAAAGAACAGTTAAGATAAACGCAAAACACTGATAGTGAATAAAAATTTGATGAATTGCACTAACATGATTTTCTCTACTCTTGTAGTAACTTTTCTTACAAATTCTTATTCCTCTATCTTTTCATGTTAGTTGAGGTAAATGTTGTAGAAATTCTTGCTTATTTCCTCGTAGGTGTAATGAGAACGCAGTGGGCTTTGAGCGATAGTCAAATATTTTAAAGCTGGTATAAAGGCCTTAAATTCCGTTCCCGTTGCACGGCAAAGATATTAAAAAGTGCATAATGACCTTCTCTTTCAGAAAAATATAAGTATTTCAAAACTCACACAAATAATAAGAAATGTCTCCGATATTGTTCGCTCCACAAAAAATTCATTTTAACATAAATTGCGTGGTTTAACGAGATCTACATTTTCTGTATAGTAAGATTTGGTCTATCTCTTACGGTTTACCAGCTATGCAAAAGTCATCAAGAATAAACAGGACTACATAGGCTATAGCCAGAAAATTCAAAATGTATATGTCATTTGTCATAAAAATAACTTATACATATGACGCTTTAATCAAAATCGTCAGAGCCATTTTCGAGAAAATCAAAATGTTCGAAACATTTTTAATGTACAGGATGGTTTAGGGCGGAGGAATTTTATTCAAGATCTTCGTGTCGCATACTTGAAAGATATTAAACTTAAATACCAACTTTGGTTTTTAACCAACTTTTTGTTTTTGAGTTGTGGCAGACAGATACAGTCACAGACACACACGCACACACACGCGCGCGCGCACACACACACACATAAACACACACTCGGACCGTTTTCTAAAAATGCCTTTTAGTTTCAGGGGGCTTCAAAAGACATTTTCGGCCATATCTCGATATCAAAATTTTGGGTGGAATATAATACTTTTCCTACTTACTATACGTAGCAGAGACAGTAAAAACAACAAATAGCAACAAAACAAAGCACTAACATGTAGGTCGGTACACTTAACTCTACCTAACATCATTTCTGTCTTTTCAGATCTCAATTGTCTCGTCTTAGCTAGAAATTTACCTATCCCCTCCACGTCTTCCCTGCCTACTAGCAACGTTCAACATGCCCTTAATGCTGCACTCCTGTTCGTAGGCATTGCGGTAAACATTTTTCCTCCTCGTCTTCCTCTTCCTCTTACTCTTCTCTGTCCTCGTTCATATCCTCGTCCATCTCCTCGTCCACCTCCTCGTCCAGCTCCTCGTCCTCCTACTCTTACCCGTCCTACTGCCCCTCATCCTCCTCTTCCTCGAACTCTTCTCCGCCCTCCCCACCTCCTTCTCTCCTCCTCGTTCTCTTCCTCCTACTTTTCCCCGCCCTCCTCCACCTCCTCGGCTCCTCTTCCTCCTACTCTTACCCGTCCTCGTCCACCACCTCGTCCTCCTCCTCGTCCACCTCCTCGTCCTCCTCTTCCTCTTACTCTTCTCCGTTCTCGTTCATCTCCTCGTCCATCTCCTCGTCCACCTCCTCGTCCAGCTCCTCGTCCTCCTACTCTTACCCGTCCTACTGCCCCTCATCCTCCTCTTCCTCCTACTCTTCCCCGTCCTCCTCAACTTCCTGGTGCTCCTCGTCCTCCTCTTCCTCTGCTTCATCCTGTTCTTCCCCGTCCTCCTCTTCGTCCTCCTCCTCGTCCTCCTCCACCTCCTCCTCATCCCTTTCCTGGTCGTCGTTCTGCACCTCGTCCTCATCGCCTTCCTCCTCGGACTTCCGCGCTTCTCTGTAGCCAGTCTGCCTGCCTGCTGCCCTAGCAATACATGCACCGCTTTAAGCCGCTACAATGCTACAGTAGTAATATAGCTTTACTGCTATATTACTGTTAGCGCGCGTACCTCTGGCGCGGAGGCCCCGGATTCGATCCCCGGGACCAGCATGGGGATTTTATCCCCTCTGGGAGGTCTGGCACGGGGTGTACTCAGCCTCGTTAGATCCCTGGGGACGAATTGAGGAGCTATTTGATAGAAAAGTAGCGACCCCAGGTCGTGAAGACCGCCTATCTGGCCGGGAGGGATCGGGACACTGACCACGTACCACTCTCCAATACTGCACCCTACCAATGACGCCTGTAGTGGGCCGAGGTGGGGAACGCGACGGCTGGGCGGTAAGACTTGGCTCTTCATCGGCTGTAGTGCCGGGGCTTAGCTTCTTAGTATATTATTGTAATAAAAGCAGGCTATTGATATTGATTGCTGTTTAAGTTTCGAGAATTGAAATGGCTCTAATTGCACTCGCAAAATATGAGACAGTTATTGCACTGATCCAGGGGTGCATAGTCTGAAATACTCAAACTGACAAAGTTAATGCAGATAATGCTTCTCGGGGGCTTGCTAATGGACTGCTTTCATGTGGTATCTTCTTACAATACATGCAGCGCTTTAAGACATAACTCCAAATACGTTCCTTGTTAATGAAGCATTTGTGAAGCTGCAAGTAAAGCAAGCTACAACCTCGTAACATATTCCTGGAGATACTTAGCACAGAGGTAGACACCACTCTTGAGTTTGTGTGGTATAGTGCATTTCAGCAATTCGTAAACGAGAGAGCGTCTGTTGGTTGCATAATTAAGTGGTGCAAAGGCATTCCAAATCACAGGCTTCTTTGGCTGTAAACATTTGCATCTCTACTTTCAAGTTACCAACTTATAAGCACTATTAACCTGCTTTCCTCAAAAATTAATGGCCTGCTTAACATTTTATAGCACTTCACTTTGGTATATGGGAAGAATTTGGATTAGTTTAAGCTAGTTTATGGGTGAAATAGCACACAGTTGTGGCGAGGCGCAACGCTTCGTGCCAACTATACAGCTATTATTTGGAGTTCAAACTGTTAGCTTCCGCTTGTCCTCCTTGTAAAAACGCTGTAAAAACTTCTATTACATGCAATGCAGTCTCTTCCGTGTTGTTTGAAATCAAATATATGGTACTATCTGATTTACTGGACGCAGCACGATTAGCTTTTTAAATTCAAATGACAGTTTAACTGATTTTATTTACCTCTCCCCATACAGCGATCAAGAGGATTTTAACACTGAATTCGCTATAACCCTTCCAAATTCCTAATTATGGACAAAAAAATCTTGTGCTATTCACTCTAAAGAATGTGAAACATGTATGCCATGTCCATTCCAACAAAATATTAATAGTAATGATATTGATGATGATCATAATAATAATAATAATAATAATAATAATAATAATAATAATAATAATAATAATAATAATAATAATAATAATAAAGGCAATAAAGGTAATAAGAATCCTCAAATAACAGTTATAATAAAAAATTATAATAAACAACAAAATGATAAAATTAATAATATTACTAATGGTATAATAATACAATAATAACTATAAATAAAAGTGAAAATTACATTAATATTCATAAGAAACGAACAAATGTCAATGAAGCATTACGTGCCCTCATGTTTGCATGAATTTTGTTACAGCAATTTACAATCCATAATGTTAGAAAACGGCAGTATATACAGAAGTGAGTTTATTCCCTGAAAAATAAAGACCATATAGGTAAAGGTAAAACATTTTTGGTTCTTTATACTGTTATTGTCTATCATCACGGGCTACACACGCTAGTTCAAGCCTGTCATCGCCCTTCTTGGTTGACAAGCAAATCGAAGTTAGCTCATGCCACTGCCGTCCTCCTCTTAGGGATTGCCCCGTTACTTTCTACAACTGATTTAATGCACGAAGGAATATTTACTTGCCCCAAAGCCGGATGAGTAGGTCCACCTGGTGTATTAGGCGTAAAAGGCTACTTCATTATGCTCAGAGGTCTCCTTATCAGGCTTGACTTCTTTTATGTAGCGTAAATCTACCACACCGGATCATCGACTTTATTCTCTTCCGATGGAGGCCACGGTAAGGATACTTACGCTCGAAAAAATCCATCTTCCCGATTTTGGGAACCAGAGGCTAATATATTACTCCTAGACCACGGGGGATAATCCCCTTTGAAACGGTACTTTTAGACCGGGAAGTCTCGATTAATAATTTTTATTCACTAAGCAAAAAAATAAGGTGTGTGATTAGGTATAACTAAGTAAAATGTAAGTATTGGTTTCTTGGCATATGCTTAGTTGTATTTGTATTTTTAATTGAATTAATAAGTCTTGAACATATAAACTGTAGAAGTTCATGTTAGAACTGTCCGGGACCTGAAGTTAAAAAGGCTAGAAATGTGTGCATATTAGGGAAACAAAGCTGTTAGGTGCTCCCTGTACCCACGAATCTATTGTTCCTTCTTGAGGGGTGTCTCGCCTTTGTCTCATTGTCCCTTGATAAACCGTAACCGAAAGAGTGAGACGGAACATCTCACTGGATATAAGTCGGGGAATTCCCTGATCCAAGATGGCAGTTTGAAGGAGGAGATGGAGAAGCTCCAATGAAAATCTATGATTTTAGTATAAAACGCCAAGGCGGGTAAAATCGTTTGGAAAGTCTACTAATCAAAATAAAGTAAACTGTGGAGGTACGCGCGCTTAAAGGCACAGGAAACCGGAGTATTCACACAGTCCTCTTACCATCGTTATACCGCCTACCAATGTCTTCATGTAAAGGCCAGATAGTCTCCTTACCGTCGTTATACCGCCTACACATAGTCTTCTTACAGTCTCCAAACGGTCGAGTCAGTGCGTCAAATCAACCTAGAGTAATTATTGTGGCATAGAAGTGCGTCGCTTAGTAGTGCAGTTCGTGAAAAAGAAAAGTGCGCGGAGATATTGTTTCTTCCTAACAGCGTTGGATCATGCCGTAAAAACACAGTATTTTAACAAGGTCGATAACGCTCGACTTATGTTGGATATGAATGTAAACGAATTCAATAAATGTCGTGAAAGCTACTCCTGAATAAAATTCCACAAACTGTTTTTGCTGCTTTTTCTACCACCTGAGATCGTCTCTGCTTTTACCAAAGGATAGGGTCAATGCTACATGAACGAGCCGATGGTGACACTAGCCGAGGACGGACATAGAACCCAGGACTGAACGAGAGAAGAGACTAGCTGGAGCCATCGAGTAGGAGAGCAACGACCACTTCAGTGGGTTACGAACCAGGTACTGTCTAACATTTCCGGATGGAACAATCATCGAACGAAATGGTCATGTAATATTTTGGATAATCACAATAGGTAACTCTTTAAACCATTGTACTTCTTCTTTGTTCCTATAGTTATTTAATAATGCGAAGGCCAAATACATAATTTTAACACAATACAAAAAACAAACATTATAAGCAAATTTGATTATTTTACGGAGACTCTCTTTTCTTAGTTGTCAATCGTGACATTTACAGTATTATGTAGTTAAAAGTCCCAAATAAGTTTTGAACCATGTGAATGTTTTGAACAGAGTTAACACGAAACTCGGTGTATGGAACTGCTCATATACAGAAAATGAGCTTTTGCTCCTTCCGATTTAACTGAAAATGACTGTAACTTTCTTATTTTAAATGCAACTTTTACCCACATATGGATAATATAGTGCAATTTACTGTTGAATAATACACCATACCTAATGTAGTTCTTTTTCCTTTCATCGGACTGTGCTTTTGTATTCACAAAAACATGTTTATTTAACTTTTGTTTGTCAGTGAAATTTGTTTATTGACACTGATTGATTTATGAGATTGAATCTGACATGTAGTGTGTTGAATAACATTTTATCTGATGCTGAGTGTAAATAAAAGGACTCTAATTTTAAAGTTAGTTGCCAGGCAACATCAGCGAGGCATCAACTTTATTTAATACTGTTCACCTCAATTTACTGAAATTTGATGCGTAAAGGGCTTACCAAGATCAGATCACGTGAAAACTGCAGTTGATGAGAATGCTTCACTGGATGATGTCTTCAGGATGCCAGAAAACCCAAACGCATCTGCATCAAATTTGGCGTTAGAATCCAATATAAGATAAAGTTTCGTGATGAAAATCTTTAGAAGAACCAAACAACATCCTTAAAAACTTCAACTTTTGCATGACCTTTCAGTGGATGATCCAGAGAGAAGAATACACTTTTTGGAGTATCAAAAACTCGGTAATATAATTTTTGAGTTTTCTGTTGCTATCTCCGCACACCAAGTTTTAGGTTAATCTGCCACATGCTTTAAAAGTTATTTAGGTGGTGCGGGACTTTTAAATAACTTGTATACTCTTTGGAATGAAATATCCGCGGTACTTGTCTTAAGGGATTTGAGAAAATTACTACCTTTCGCTCAATTTTCATTGTGGTTCCACGCAAAACATGAATGATTTCCTTCTTCCCTTAGGTTGTACACAGTGCATTTCGTATATGTTAAAGGTGTGAATTCTCTGTTCGATCTTCACAGGAACTAAATATTCCTTTGTTGATCCAAACGCTGCGTTCAGGACAAAGAAAACCAGATGCGCCAGAAATTAGATTGGCTGAGCTCCAGCGGAAGGTAACAGGAAGAGAAAAGAGAGCGAGATGTAGGGAGAGAGAGAGAGAGAGAGAGAGAGAGAGAGAGAGAGAGAGAGAGAGAGAGAGAAGGAGGGAGGTAATTAAAGAAAAGTCCTACAATCATGGAAACATTCATAATTACATTTTAAGGAGAATATTACATATAGAAACAAGCAAAATACATAAAACTCCCATCTTTGCACTTTGGTTGTGTATACAAAGGCACTATTTTGCATCAACTCTAGGCTTTGTGGTACTCTCTACATTTGAATTAGAATTTACCCACGCTGAAAAAGATGCCAAATCTGAGAGCAACCATTTCAGACCGTTTAGCTTCAGCTTAGTTGTACTGGAACGACTTTAGTAGCAATTGGTCATGGGCATCAATAGCTGTTTCGAATTATAGCAGCGGAGTATTTGAATACCAGGCGCCAGGTCATGTATTATTTCAATTTTCATCGATTTATTCTACTTCTGTACAAAGCGATGCAGTATACTTTCAAACATTCCTTAATATTCATTAATACTCATCAATAGTTCGTGCCTCTAATGTTGGTGCAGACCACCTCTGTTGCGCAGTAGAAGTGCACCCGCGGAGGACTCAGATTCGATCCCCGGTACCGGCGTGGGGATTTTTCCCGACTGGGAGACCAGTTCCGGGGTGCACTCAGCCTCGTAATGACAACTGGGACTCCATATGGACACAATACATTGAGATCCCATCAAATCCTTGGTGGAACTGACAAGGAGATCGAGGATCAGTGACGTAATCTAGCAATCTACGTTGGAAGCGCAATATGTCAGTATAGGCATGCATCAACGCTTAGATGACAAGAGGTGAGTTCAGCCCACCAAGATTAAAAAAATAAATAAATTTCACACACGCGCGAGCGCACATGCACACGCACACATTACAATACAATACATTACAAAATATATACCACGTAACTCACTTCACCCGGCATCGCCGTAAGTGGATGTTCCTTCGTGCGTTAAAACAGTTACAGAACGCCATGGGGCAATTCTAGCCATAGAGAGCCCAATGGCGTGTTCTGCCTCTCAGCGAGGACGTGATCATGCAGTTAAACTAGTGCGTGGAGTCCGTGATAATAGAGAATAACAGTATAAAAAACTGGAGTTGCATTGGGGCTAAAACTATTTGAATAAGGGGCAATTAGGAAGGTCGTTGTTTTCTGAATAGGATGATTTTGCGTATATTGAGGATTTGTTTTATGTTGGAGAGGATGAAGTACTACAATCAAATGTACATGATAGTAACTCTGAAATTGAAAGTGATGAAAGAGCATTTTCCTTTGATACCGAAGTTAATTTTTTTTATCGTAAAGGACAAACAGATAACATAAATGGGAAGTGATATGCGTAAATAACAGCGGGAAGATGTTTCTGAAACGGTCTGTTATGCATTTTGACCGGCTGATGATGGTAAAGAAGATTTTTAGATACATGATATTGAATTAAGGTTTAGATGTGATATTATTTACAGTGTAGCAAAGGCAAAGGAGTAAATAATATGTGTAAATTATTGAGGCTATTTCTGTATATGTCGTTACCGTAAACAACATGTAACTTCCAACTTAAACTACATTTATATTTGTAGCTAGTATTTGCATCCTTATGTAGATCTCTTAATAATAACTCAATAATATGTGGGAATCATTTTGTAAGCGCCCTACCAAAGCAAATCCGTCACTGGAGTTCTTAATAAGTATTTCAGTTCACCTTTTGCATGACAGTAAAAGGTAAACATTTAGTATAAAGCAGATGTAATGTAGTACTCGCTTCTCTCCTTTCCTGCTTATCTAAGTCTGATATTTTTTATAGTCTAAAACGTGTCATTCGGATTTACACCAATAACAGATTAGCTCAGCCAAAGGCGTGAAACACAGATCATAAGGAGTTTCTGCCAGCATTAAATAAAGAAAAACACTACGGGAAACCAACACGTGTGTATACAGCCGAGTGCGACCACAAAGTCTACAGATTTGACTTTAACCTCATAAGCGAACCTACATAGTATGACGTCGGGCTCGGCGCAAGGACGGACGGACGGGACTAAGCTACTTCACGCCAAACGCCGGGTCGGCAAGCGGGCAAAGACTTTCAAGGTCAGGCTGCCTCGCGCGACTGCTACGTGCACGTGTCAACAATCAAAGCGGCAGAAACAAAAGGGGTTTCGAGAACGTTCGCGAGACTTTTAGCTCTGTTAATCCCGGTGCGTGTGTATGACATCATCCCAATATATAAGGAGGCCAGAGAAGAGCAGAACAATGCGTTTTTAGAGTTACAGTTACACTTACAAACAGAGTCGGTCAGTGTGTAAGTGCAAGACAGGTGTGTGTGTGTGTGTGTGTGTGTGTGTGTGTGTGTGTGTGTGTGTGTGTGTGTGTGTGTGTGTGTGTCGTTATGTTGGTACGTTGTACGATGGTTCAATGAGCGTCACGAGTGATTACATATTCGTAATTAGTGCATGAGAGACAGAGAAAGAGAATATAGACACTACAAGGACTAAGCAAGGTTATGGGAAGTAAAAATTGTGAGTTGTGATAGACAGAAAGACTATAGACTGTGTTAAAGACGAGAAGAAAACTATCTTTCTGGTAAAATTTTAAAAGCTCTCAAAGTGATAGAAAAGTAATCGGACTTTTCTTTAACTTGTTCCAATATATAAAACTTGCATAAACATTCCTAAAGTAGATGGATAAACCTAAGGACCTGCTTCTGGATTTGAACAACGAACCCAAAGTTGGCAATCTAGCAGTGGTCACTAACCTCATGTGGCGAAGCTTAATGTGAGCATAGCAGAGCAAATTGAAACAAGTAGGGTCGACCGCTCCGCTCACCGCGTACAACCATTACCTTCATTATAGATATTGTCAAACTGAAAGCTTCCAGCCACCAAATTTAATGTTAATTTTCCTTCATAAGGACCGTAATAACCACGCCCAGATTTAGGTGGAACTGAAGCCATGGGCATATGGAGAGAAACGCCCTGATTTTGATACCTACTAAGTGTTTTAGTATGTTACTGCACGCCGCCACAGCTCACAAACGTGATTGATTGTCACGGTTACTGACGAGATTGTATCACGTGACTTTAGGCTACTCGCTTTTTCAATCAGCTATCTAGTGTCAAAAAATAATCAACGAGATTAATGCAGTACTCGAACTGCATTTCCTGAAAAGCTTTTCCTGACACTGGAAAGGGCACTGAATGTTCCATTGTTTATGAGCGCAAAGCAATAATTATTATTAATAATAATTTATACACCTTTCAAGCAAGCTATCGTCGACTTGCAATAGATATGCTTCCTTCATATACAATAGGTCACCCTTAGCGCAGTGGTAGCGGAGCTGTTAACCGAGCAGGAGGCTCGCGTTTGATTCCCAGTACCTGCGTGGGGATTTTCTCCCGCTGGGAGACCTGGTCGAGGTACACTAAGCCTCCGGAGGTATCTGAGGACCATCTGAGGTGCTACTTGAAGAAAAAGTAGCCGGTCCTGGTCATCAAGATCGCATTCACCGGGAGGGAGTAACTCGGGGCGCTAACCTCTTCCCACCATGCGTTACTGCACCCCACTTTGCTGCTCCCTCATGGGAAACTCAATTGCCATAGCTGGGCAATCGCTTAGTATCACTCTAGCGTTTGCACAAAATTCACGAGTTGCAATTCACTGCTTGATAATAATGTTCGGTACAGTGTCCAGTAATGAATAATGTGATTTTTATCTATGGAGGGATTTAAAATAGTGATATATAGAAAGGGAATATAATCAATCCAGACACTCTTCAATGAAATCAAAAGAGTGTTTAGAATTACAGATATAGAGTTGCAGAAGGTGTTGAGATCTTTGCATTTAGGAGGATGGGCATAATTCTTAACATGTGCTTTGATAAAACTAACGTTACGTTTTCTTATTCTCTGGCACATTATCTTTATAGGACACCAGACCCAATCTTTGCAATTCATCGCACAAGTGCTTACTTTTATATCCTGCGAAAACACGCTCGCATCTCCGTAATGCTGGAGCGCCGGAGGTTTAAAATGCTCTGCAATATATAAGTAGCAAACCAGATGACACAAGAAGGTGACTATGCAACTGAAATCATGTTGCAAGAACATGACTATGTAAATCAAGGTATCATCCTCCGAATTATGAGTATCTAGGATTCTACAGATAACCGTCACGATTTGATCTGGATGATGAAGCGACATTAAACAAAGAAAACTAAGTATTGTGCTTTTCAAATGGGAAGAGTTCTGATCTGCAGTCAGTGAGATACGTTTACGTGCACAGTGTTGTAAGCTCATTACCCCCACTCTTTCCATATATCCCTCTCTCTCACACACACTGTCCTAGTTCATGCAAATCTAGACGTAAGGGATTCTCTTTGCGCGCGTGAAGCCCCGCTTAAGGGGAGAACAATATGACAACACAGCAGGACTCCAATTGGTTGCAGGGCTGGAGGCGCTCAAGGACAAACGCCTTCCCATTTGTAAAGCACAGTAACCATTTAGCTACGATGGCCAACGTGCCAACACATTAAATTTTACAACTCACTCGCATTTGTTCCGGTAAAGTACAAGGAGATTACAAATTCATGAGATAATATACCCTAATGGCGACTTACTGTGCTGCAGGTACGTATGTCCCGGCTTTATAGTTTAGTCTACAAGGTGAACCAATGGAAATTAATTGTTCTTCCACAACAGCCTTGGAAAGGAGTAAATTAAGACTGAAAAATTCAGTGCCATAGACGGGATTTGAACCATAGATCTTCCGGTTTCTGTCCGGCCGCTCTAACCACGCAGCTACCATGGCCAACGTGCGACATGAAATTAAATTCAAAATTACACATTAAATTCTCCAACTCAGTCAATTGCAGCAAAATAAATGTAGTGTTCTCAATGTCAGCTCTGTGTGTGTCAATTAGCTTAAAGTTTGGCAAAACGTAGCTTTTACTTGACCCTATGTTCTTTTATTCAGAAGCTTCAGAGCCTGAAAGAATAAGACAACAAAACATTGAAGCGATGGAGGGAAATTCAGTGCTTCTGATCAATTTGTGGAATGGGAAAGTAAGTCTAACGAGTCAAACGTTTTGCTGCTCAACGCGCGGGAACTACAGTTTTATCTTCGCAAGAAAAAATACCGCTTCAAGTTGATTTGTGCTCTAGAAGAATTCATTTTAATATCTGTAGAAGGACGGGTCGAGTATATAAAGAAGTGAAAAGACAATCCCATCTCGAAATGCTTCTAAGTTGGATAATTTCATTTTTCGTACTCACAACGGAGGGAGAGAGGGGGAGTAAAAAGAACGAAAAGGAAGACTCGTTTGCAATATAAAGTATGGGAGCAAGCGAATGTGTATTTTATATATAGAGTGAATTCCTGCACGGTCGGCTGTAGGTAGAGAAAAGTTAAGATAACTCGAAAGAGACAGGAAGAGAGAATAACGAGAAAGAGAAATAGAGCGCGGTGGGAGTCGTGATCTGACCTCAGGGGAAAATAAAAGCAGCAACTTGATAGCTTCCCCTTATGTAGCGATTTACTAAAAGGCCTAACGACCAACTTCAAAATGTGCTTAGGATTTTGCACAGCACTCATCAAGCACAGAAATAGATGTACACGTAATTGATTCTCCATACACTAGTGTCACTGTGTGAGCATTTTATGAACCGCACTTTGTAATACGTATGCTAAGAGAAAGACAGAAAGAGCCATGAATAAAACCGTCGCTTCATTTTCTTGATAAATAAGTTATTTACTACAAACGTGAAGTGCATTAAGCGATTATACAGTAATACACTTCTGTAGTCTAGACCACAAGTTGCACTTGGATTTTTTTTAATCGGGGCAGTTCATA
The DNA here is from genome assembly GCA_030765045.1 of Tenodera sinensis. Taxonomy (NCBI): domain Eukaryota; kingdom Metazoa; phylum Arthropoda; class Insecta; order Mantodea; family Mantidae; genus Tenodera; species Tenodera sinensis. Next base: position 1,087,821 of record JAUKNM010000038.1, read on the forward strand.
CAAAATTGGGCTCATCTGCAGATATAATAAAACTGTAACCGAAATAAATGAATAGTTGTACCGTTTCTTATGAAACCTGATGTATGAAAATTTTATATTCCACTAAGAAAATAGGTAATATAACATTCTTAATTACTTTACCACAGCGCGGGTACTAATCTGGTGCAAAAGCAAACATTCCAAATTGCTCCGCGACACGATAGCTCATGTAGGGCTAATGCCTACCGTCGACTGTTGTCACCCACTTCATAGTAGTAGTAGCAGCAGTGATTATAATTACAAATATAAATTAGAGAGACACTAAGTGATACAAAAGCTAAAATTCAGTTCATGGGGGAAATTTCTGAGCCCTTCGAAGTTAAAACAGGAGTAAGGCAAGGAGATGGACTGTCTCCACTACTTTTTAATTGTGTTCTGGAAAAAGTAATACAAGGATGGCAAAAACAGAAAGTAATTTAAAAAATGCATCAACCTATCATATTAGGCAGAGGAAAATTAAAGTTAGATTGCCTAGCTTTGCAGATGATCTAGCAATCTTAACTGGTGATGTAGTAATAGCTCAAAAGAAGATTGAATTATTAAAAGAAATTTCAGAGAAACATAGTCTGCAGACACATTTTGAAAAAACTAAATATAGGTCATCTAACATATAAGCACCAAAATACATGGAAAAATTAAACGAGTTAAAAAATTCAAATTACTTGATGAAATAATTAAAGAAAATGGAATTGAAACTAAAGCAAACTAAAATAGATGCCAAAAAATGGAAACACCATATCGGCTTGCTCAAAACATCTACAATGCAAAATGGACATCTGAGTATGCAACATTGAAACACTATAACACAGTAATTAAACCCGAGTGCCTCTATGGAGCAGAAACAATCTTGAATAGAAAAGCGCCTATTGAAAATATAGTGGAAAAAGAATGCAAATTATTAAAATTTAATAAAACAAAATGCGGCAAGAAAAATTTAAGTTAGGGAGAAGTAAAATTTTGGAAAACACTCGTGGTCACGTAGTCGCCATGTACACTCCTGATTTGGAAAGGCAGTATTTCGGGATTGACATTTTATGCATAAAGCTCATTCAGAAGTGATTATATTTTCTTTATAGTTTCCCAGTCACCTAAATAGAATACAATAATTGTAGAAAGACATTCACTATTACCTTTATGCAATACAAACTTCAGGCATATATGCATTGTATTCAATAGCTAATAATTGTGATTAAATAAAACTTAACTAAACCATTTCATGTGAGTACTTATTTCAGATAGGAGATATTCTTGCATCATGCATCCAAAAGGAAACTGAGGCGCCAAACACACACTTTTCTGAGTTTTCTCGGATTCAGTGGGCATCGAAACGTCTAGAATGAACATGAAGTAAGAATGACGAAATGCATGTAATTTTTACACGTATAATAAAAGGATCATAGGACTATTTGATCATGTTTGATTCTGAATGAATAATTCATCACTATATATAAGGGCTTTACTTTGAAACAGAAATCATAATTTTAAAAATGTAGTTTGTGTCCGTGTGTGAATGTATATGTGCTTTACGTTTGTCACTGAAGAAAGGCAGAACCATTATTATAAAACCACATATATAGCATAACAATTAGGAAACCACAAGCAGGTATTTAGAAAATAGGTCACATGACTGCCAATGGGGATTCTAATTAAAACATCTTGCTTATTATTCTTTTTAAATATTACACAATAAAAACTTCTAAGCATACTATCGTAACGTTAGGGTCGGCGTACAACAACAGACGGATGGGGCCAAACTACTTCACACCACGTGCCGGGCCGACGAGAGGGTGGAAACTTTAAAAGCCGGGCTGCCTCGCGCGGCTGTGCGCATACGGGACCATAAACAATGAGGCGGCAGAAAGAAAAGGGATAGAGAACGTTTACGGGACGTCTAGCTGAATCATGACGTTGCGTGTGTGTGGAAAGTTTCTCGAAAGGTCGTGTGACGCCATCCCCAATATATGAGAACATGAGATAGCAGCAGAGCCAGTGTGGGTGAGCTTGAGAGAAGAACTACGAGAATAAGTCAGGCAGTGTGTCGGAGTGTGTGACACTGCTGAGCGTGTGTGTTTCGTCCCGAAAGATATGTCGGTCATCGCCGTAGTTAAGTGTAAAAGAGACAGAGAAAGTGAAGAAAGGCTCTGAAAGGTCAGAACAGCTGTGGGTTGTGATAGCAGGAAAGACTGGACTGTGTTAACTACAAGAAAAAAACTCTGTAATTGTAGTAACATTTTAGAGGATAACAAAGTGATAGAAAAGCAACAAGGCCGTATTTTTCATTTTGATACAGTATTTATGAATTTGTTTATGTTTGAAACATTTTAATATACGATGTTGTTACAAATTATATTTAGGCTTATTGGGGCAACTGCGCCTATTATCACGAGAAATGCTACACTTCTGATCAAGTTTGCTGTTCCCTGTCTTTTTATTCATGTTTTAAGTTTTATTTAACACTTAATTATTAAAACTTTTGATAAGTTTACACGTGAATTTTAGGTGTAGAGGAAGATAGGAAGGAGTTAAATGAAGTAGGAGAAAGGAAGACAGCTGCAAAGAGTGAGAACTGGAGAGAGAAAAGGATAGGAAGAGTTGGAGGTTTTGAGAAAGAAGAAGGAAAAGGAAAGATAAAGTTTGTGAGAGTGAGAGAAAAAATGACAGGAGAAACAATGAGAAAGAGACAGAGTGAGACAGATAAGAACTTTTGCATTTAACACAATAAGAATAGTAATAATAAAGGCAATAGTAATAGCGATAATAATGATAGTAATAATAACAACAACAACAATAATAATATTAATAATAATAATAATAATAATAATAATAATAATAATAATAATAATAATAATAATAATAATAATAATAATAATAATAATAATAATAATAATAATAATAATAATAATAATAATAATAATAATAATAATAATAATAATAATAATAATAATAATAATAATAATAATAATAATAATAATAAAAATAATAATAATAATAATAATAATAATAATAATAATAATAATAAATAATAATAATAAATAGCCCTAATTCCCTTTAGGGTAACGATCTCTCCTCAGTCGAAATGCGCGGGTTCCACTATTTGTAGTACACAATGAAATAACGGAATAAAAGCAACGTTCATAATATGTAATATGAAATAAGTAGGGTATTTCACTGTGATACTCTGTTTCCTTTATCTAGCATACCAGCACAGCCTTTGAAGAGTATAACGTCAAGAGAACATGAAAAAGTAAATTGGATACCTTAATACGGTCTCAGAAGACGTGACTGTAAAGAGGTAAAATATGAAATAAATCCAGCCCAACACCAAGACATCTCATCAATGACTTCTGTGAAAGAGAGAATTCAGTGAAGTGAAGAAGAAAGTAGAGATAGAGAGGATGAACAAACTTCTAACAGACCTGGGCCAATCGATAATAGCAATGAGAAATACAGGGAAGCAGCATTCAGATTTCTAACAGTACAAGTGAAAAGGATGAAAAGCTCATCTGATTAACTTCTTCCTCCTGTACAAAACCTTTCGATGTTGGCATTCTATCTTTGGAGGTAGACCATAAAGAGAGATTACAGTTCAATCCAGCTATTTTGGAGTGCGGCAAAGGGCTTTGCCGCGTTTTTCTTCTTTGTTACGTTATCTTTTCTGTCATTTAACTATGTAACGTATGTTCAAGATGCATATTAGAGCAGAATTCTCTCCTTAATACCATGTTGAAATATGGCATCGCATAACTGCACAAAAAAACTAACTATGAATTATTTCTCCACCAAATATATTAATATAATCTTTCTATAGCATAGGGTCATGCTACAAAATTATAACATACACCCTAAATTACAAGTTCCAGTTGGTTTCATTGTTATTATCTTTAAAAATATTATGCTTCTTCGATCTTTTCTGATAAAATTAAACAAGCATTGCAACAAGATAGTATTAATCATTCATCATACCAAATGATTAAAGGTACCTAATACCCATTTTTAATGTGTTTATTGTATTTGAATTCTTGCTAAAATTATTCTTGTGTAATATAACTCAAAGGTATATGTATGATTTTTCGGAAAATCCACTCTATAACCTTTGAAACTATTCTTCGAATAGTGTATTTTTTTTTTGTGTTTGCGAACAAATACCACATGGTATTTAAATAATAATAAATAATATTTATTATTATTATTATTATTATTATTATTATTATTATTATTATTATTATTATTATTATTATTATTATTATTATTATTATTATTATTATTATTATTATTATTATTATTATTATTATTATTATTATTATTATTATTATTATTATTATTATTATTATTATTATTATTATTATTATTATTATTATTATTATTATTATTATTATTATTATTATTATTATTATTATTATTATTATTATTATTATTATTATTATTATTATTATTATTATTATTATTATTATTATTATTATTATTATTATTATTATTATTATTATTATTATTATTATTATTATAGTTGTTATTGTTGTTGAACTATTGATTTTCTTTATCTTCAGCCCCCTTAATTACCAAAAAAGGACAATTCGCCTTCTTCACTCTAATATCCTCGCATCTACCTCGCTGAGGATTTCGCCCTGACACGATCAATCAACAGCATTAGTATTAACTTGTCATCGCTGATCTAAAATGTCAAGCATGCTACAGGCGAATTTCATCGCTACCTGATGTAGAGCTTCCTAGGGTGGACACCTAGCGCGTATAAGCGAAATCCTCATTAGAGCAGATAATTTGCTAGCCATTTTGCTAAAACGCGGTTGGAGTGGAATCAAAACAGAGCAGGAGCGAGTTTGAATCGAGCAGGGCGAGGGGAACGAGGGTTAGCCTCCTCTGGGACTACCACATTATCGACTGATCACCGAATTGCCTGGCTGGTGTGCTAGTCAAAGTGCCGACACGTCATTCACACGCACTCTGTCTGAGCTTTTCCAGCCCTGGTTTTGCTTTTGCCTATGAATAATAACACCTTTTCGGAGAAGAGATCCATGCAGGAAGCTTTATACCTGAGGGACTCATACGTATAGTAAGTAGAGGAAGGACTGTATTCCACCTAAAAATTCGATGTCCGGATTTCACCAAAAATACGCGTTTTGAGCCCCCTGAATCCTAAAAGAGCCTTTTTAGAAAAAGATCCATCCGTATCAATATATATGTGAACAGCATAACTCAAAAAACGAAGACTCGGTTAAAAACCAAAGTTGGTATTTAAGTTTAATATCTTTTAGGGATGCGACACGAAGATTTTGAAGAAAATTACTCCACGCTTAACTACACTTTACATGGAAAATTTTGTTTTTCACAAACATGGCTCTAACGATTTTGATTAAAATGCCATAGGTTCAGGATATTTTTGTGAGAAATGTAATGTATAGTTTGAATTTTCTGGTTATAGTCTGTGTAGTCCTATTTAATTTTGACGAATTTTTATTAACTCGTAAACCGAGATAGACCGAATCTTACCATACAAAAAATGTAACATCGTTAAAACACAAAATTTATGTCAAAATTAATTTTTTTTCTTCGGAGAACCATTTTGGAGATATTCCTTTTTATTTGTGCGAGTTTTGGAATACTTAAACTTTCGTCAAATGGAAGGCCGTTATTCATTTTTATATGTTAGCCTTGCAAAGAGAACGGAATCCCAAAGTTTTAACACTCAAAGCCTATTGCATTCCCGTATTTCCCTTGCACTTAAAGGAAATAACCAATACGATAATTTCTGCAAATGTTTATCTCGACTAACACGAAGAAGAAATAGGAGTAAGAATTTTTGAGAATAGTTAACACAGGAGTAGATAGAGAAAGTCATATGAGTGCATCACGTCAGACTTTTTATTCTTCAAACAGTAGTGGAGATAGCAAATTTGTGTAAAGAGACGTGTTTTTTCTTTGTTTTAAACCAGTAAACCTAGCCACGTTGCTCATAGTCATACTTTTCTCATAGACTGAACTATTTTTTGCTTAAAAGATGACACTGACTTACTACGATAGTTGTTAACTTTCTTCACTTATTATTTTGTTGAACTTAAATATTTAAATAACTTGTTTATTCCAGTGTAAATGAATACATAAGTAAGTTAAAAGAAATGTATATTTGACACTTAGACAATATGCAGATATATACAGCTAATACAACCAAGTAAATAGCGAATTCTTCCGGGCTAAGCCATGGTCTGCTGTAATTTGATGTCCAGAGGTTTCGTCCAATCTGCGGTGAACATCATCAGTGGCGTGGTCTCAATCTTCTTGGCAAAGGTTTAGTCGCAGCGAAAATAGTCTCCTGCGCATCCTGCAAGCTGTCGTTGCCCTAGCTCTACTTCAAATTTTGTTTATGCTTTTTTTTTTTTTTTTTCCTTTCTTATCTATTCCACACTTCCTTACATTATAGATATTTACAGCTAATTAGTGTGCAGTGTGCATGCTACAGTGTGCATGATTAATTCTAATCCATTATTTAACAGCTTAGATTTTTACATTTATCGTCTCAACTATACGTCCAGAATTCCGTCATTATTCTTCAGTTGGCCACACCCCTAAGTACTCCAGAATTCGTTTCAGAAAAGGGACAATTTAGACCAGATTCGATGGTAACCGTACAGCCTTCCTATATTTGGAAGATGCAGCTAGCTTGTCGGAGGGTATAACGGAGCTGGCAGGTGAGTCAAAGTTATATGACGAAGGTAACTTGAAGTAGCACATCCCCCGCGCATTAACTCTTAGCAGCACACGTAAGGTATCCTCACTTACACAGATATGCCCATTTCTATTACGGATCGTGTTAGGGATCAGCTGAAGATGTTTCATAAGAAATGAACGTACTTGGATCAACACATTTTGAACTTACCAGCCTGGAAGCATAATGTAATATACAGAAAGCGAATTGAGTAAAATGCAAGGCTATCGTGATTATTTAACGAGGCCTTCGTACCCTTCTTTCTTTCTGTTTACCCCTCTCCAATGATAGCAGTATTGATACTACTGGGTGGACATACGTAGTTATAACCCATGACACGTCCGCATGAAAGGGAAGTATTGACTATTTCTGACGGCTCAGTAGATCATTACTCAACTGTTGCTTGATTCACCGCTTGTAGTACGCATCAGAAAGTACACGTAGCCAGGTTGTTGGTCTATGGCAAGCTGGTAGCACAGTTTGACAAGTCTCAGAAACTGTGCAAAATCACAGAATTGTAACTAAGTGTTAATGCCACCCAAGAATGGAGGCATATTCCATAGGTGTCAGAAGAAAACCTTTCATTCGAGAGCAGAAACTATATTATAGTGCAACATATTAAAGCTATTTCGATACGAATTTTAATTCCATTATAAATATAGGGAGAATTTGTAGAATGATTAAGCCTTTTTATATTTTTCAATAGAATATTGCATAATGAGTACTGTAAAGCTTTATACGTTTTTGTGATTCTAAGGAAAAAGTTAAAGCCTTTCTTATAATGCAGAATCGTTTAATTCAATAAATGTTGGTTATTTCAAGCAACATTTTGCAACCTTTTCTATAGTAGGCATTAGGAATTTGAAGATGAATCTCAAGAAAATGAAAATGTGGCTTTTCTACGAGGCCAAGTGTATCTACTCTCCTACCATCTTTCCTTTCCTTATTACAGCACCGTGCCTCGAGCCTCGTATTGCAAACTGTCAGCAGTTCATTGGTCATTAGTTATATCTTACCCCTTGGGAGATCCCGTAAGGCGATAAGAAACTGAGCGATAGTCCCAAACGGTGCATTTTACTAAATTCGTTTGGTATGCCACTGTTAGATTACTGCTAGACTGTGTATGATAATTGTAATATTTTGTGTTTCACGCGTTTACTATTAATGTGAACAACGTTAATTTAGATATTTAGGTATTTTAGGCATTTAGGTATTTCTGTACTTGTGCAAGAATAAATTGGTTCTTGCCTAGTCAAAGTGGATGGCCACCAATGCAAATGATATTCTTTATACTCTAGTGCAAACTCGAGCCTTTCTATTTTCTTCATAGATAGCACCGTCGCAAAAGATGAAAATAGTAATTTAAAGACTATATTGAGAGGCAATTAAAATCCGTGAAGAAAGTGTTTATATCAAAAAGCAACGGTGAAATAAATATTTACAAACATCAAGTGGCAGAGATGTAAAGACATCTAGAACTTTTTCTGCGAATCAATATAACAATAAAAGCTTTCGTACCACTTTCATACCACTACTCATCCCTGCAGAGAATTAAATCTCCTCTCAGAAACAATAGAGTAAGGAAGAGCAGCTTTCAAAAGTCGAGGAAAATATTAAATCTTTACTCCAAGAGTTTTTCGGACATCATAGCTTTATAACGCTACAAATATAATTTCAAATTGTTAATCAAAATGTGAAGCAATTTATTCCTTCAAAACCCTTTACAAACCTATGTCTGGTATAATGAAGTTCATTATGAAGTTTATTATTATTATTATTATTATTATTATTATTATTATTATTATTATTATTATTATTATTATTATTATTATTATTATTATTATTATTATTATTATTATTATTATTATTATTATTATTATTATTATTATTATTATTATTATTATTATTATTATTATTATTATTATTATTATTATTATTATTATTATTATTATTATTATTATTATTATTATTATTATTATTATTATTATTATTATTATTATTATTATTATTATTATTATTATTATTATTATTATTATTATGATTATGATTATGATTATGATTATGATTATGATTATGATTATGATTATGATTATGATTATGATTATGATTATGATTATGATTATGATTATGATTATGATTATTATTATTATTATTATTATTATTATTATTATTATTATTATTATTATTATTATTATTATTATTATTATTATTATTATTATTATTATTATTAAGAAACCAAATCCTACGCGAATCTAACAATTACTTTACTGCATAATGTTTTTTATTTGTACAAAATTAAAAGAATGAATTACACTTTATTATAATTATTCAACAATTATCCCACTAATACCTTACGAAGGAAAACAATTCTCAAACAAAATCTTTTGCACAGCAAGTCAAATCATTTCGGGTAGTAAGATGTACAGTCGAGTTCACGGAAATTTGGGACGCTTAAGGTTCCTAGAGTGGTATTTTTATTTAATTTTAGCAGAAGCTCCTTATCATCCACCTGTGTCCCACAACAGCCCTGAATTGACCAATCTTCTGGTGGTTTGAACTACAGTAACACCCACCTCCCCCCACCCCCCCCCCCCCCCCCACACACACACACCCAGGTACGAAATTCAAAACAAGATGCATGCGAAATGGAGAGAGTGGCTGAAAGGCTAATTTTGAAACTACGTAGCCTCTGAATGTATCCATCTCGTATAGGTTTGATGTCTGCCACTCATGAACATCAACCCAGATCGATTTCAGGCTCAAAAGAGAGGGAAATAGGGGAATAACAGAAGCTTTAGGTAAGATTCTAGAACCAAGAAAGGGATGCGAATCACTGGGCATTATATCGGTACTATTCCAGGCACTCGAGTGTACGTCTTTGCCATTTTTAAGGCATTTTTCCTGATGTAAAGATATTGTACAAGCAAGTAAATGGTAAAGACAAATTTTGTGGCTGTTACTTACAGACGTAATCCCTAGCATTCATATTAAAGATTCCCCTTGTGTGCGTATACCTATAAGAAGCACGACGCGGCACCGTTTACAAAACCTCCAGGGAACAGACTAAAACAATAACATCACCCTTCCATCTTAATTTGCCTTTTTCTTGCTTCAGACGACAATTAAGAAGGAAATTTTCAACAACTTTGGATCCAAGGAACAGGAGTGTTAGAGGAAAGCGCCTTTCTTTCCTTAATGAAATGACAGCGTTCTTCTAATTACGCAGATAACGTCCAGTAATTAAAATTCCTCTTTCTTATATATCTCTTTCGAGATTTCCCTTTATTCCTCACATTCTCCCTCGTTCTGTTCTACATACCGCGCCAAATGAACTTTAAAATATTTAATAAAGCAAAAGTGCTGTGGTTTTTCACTTTGGTTTAGCTAGTAGGAAGCCAAGAAACAGCGTTTGAAATACTTGTAATTATGCTTTATTATTGCAGAAATTAGAAAAGGAGGACATTCGCCACCTTCCTCTCAGGAGTATACCAAAGATTTATAATAACATCTAAATGGGTTGAACTGAGGAGCCTCTAGGTACAAAATGCAGGGTCGGGAGAATAACTGCACTGAACACTCTCCACGATTGATGAGCTAATTTACTTCACTTTTTCCTTGTCTGTTCACCAGCGCATGGTCCTAGGGGAAGGGGAGAGGAGAGACATTCCATGTAGTGTAAACCGAGTTTTGTAACATTCCTCAGAGGTTACAGTTTGTCCAGATCGTGGTGACACTCCACATACGCAAGAGGGGAGAAATTAAAAAGTGACTGGAGTGGTGGGGAGTACGCGAGCGATGTCAGAACTCAGGCAGTCACATACACAAGCAGTGTATGTTCACGTATTATAAACAATTCTTGTGTAGTTATCACCTCTCCTATTACTCATGTACAGTTTGTCCAGATTGTCGTGACACTCCCCCACTCCTGAAGTATAGATGCGCAATGGAAGAGGCGTGCCCACTTGCATAATAGGAGAGGCGGGAGATCAGTGCATCGATCGCTCTCACTGTGATAACTTCACAATAATTGTTTACAATATGTAAACATACACCGCTTGTGTATGTGACTGCCTGAGTTCTGACATCACTCGCTTGTTCCCCACCACTCCAGTCACTTCTCCTTAATTTCTCCTCTCCCGCGCATGTCGAGTGTCAGGACGTTCTGGACAAACTGTACTCACGTCTCTTCTATTGCGCATCTGTGCTTCAGGAGTAGGGGAGTGACACGACAATCTGTACAAACTGTACGTTGGCAACTTCCAGTATTAATCGCGCTATGTTTACTTGCTGTTAATTTCATTTATTTCAAATATAAAATCGTACGAGTCACTAGTTTATGCCGGAAGTAATTATAAAAGTAGTTTAGAAGTAGAAGCAGTGCTGTGAAATCTGCTATGATATTGTGGTTGCAGAACAAAGGGTTTCGCAACGACAGTTCTATGCGTAAAACATATTTATAGGATGATTGAAACTCACAATCCTGAATAGGTCCTTAAAGTAGACACATGTTTGGTTTTCTCGGGTAACACTGCCGTTTGCTTGCCCCCGTACATGTGTAATCTTAATTCCATGGAACTAGCTTGGGCCAAGGTGAAATGAATAGTTAAATAAATGTAACAAATTACTTCTTACAGGAACACATATGACGCTCGAAGGTATACCCAAATAGACAACCAGAAAAAATATAGAAAAGGTAGTAAATGATCCTGGGAGAAGGACGGAGTATTTGAAACCATCTTATACGCTAAATATACTCCATGGACTAAAAATAACATTTAAGTTCCGCTATTTTAGTGAGTTCTTTCCTTTAATTTACCTGAATATACATTCCAATGTTGGCACTATTATTGTAAGCGCGACTATAAGCACGACTCCTGCTTCAGATATCACTGTGTATCTGTAATTGTTTACTGACAAAGTGACTGCCTGCATTCCTGCGGGTGAACAAATAGTAAAATGACATTATGTTACATCAATGTTTGAAACTGCTTCTATATTGCAGTGATGAACGTTCTTATTTCTCAAACTAGAGATTCCGGGTTCAATTTCAGGCAAAGAATATATCTGAAACACCTGTAAAACGCAGTCTGGAAGTATAATTCTGGGACTTCAGGTGAATATGCAAGTTTACTTTCGCAAATACTTTATTATCCCAATTTGTCATCATTTTGCCTAGGTATCAAAGGTGTAAATCAGCCTATGAAGAATGTGAATTAAAATGCCTAAAGAGAGCATTAAACTTTTAAAAATTGTTTTTATTATTTTCAGTTTTACTGTTACGAAAAGTCTGGAGGTTATAACATATCTCCATCTTGGCGTCCATGGGGACTCAAAATAGCCATAAATTTTCAAATATGTAAAGGTCCATAAAACGTGAGTTCCTGAGGTCACTTATTATACCTCAAGGAAATCCACACCAACAACATTAACACAAGAAAATTAGCACTCTGTGCTTGAAAGCTTGCTGGGTCAATATTGAAGCCACAACCTGAGCATAAAAGGCCAGTGCTCAATTAACTGTACTCTACAGACTGAAGAAAGTGTTTTAGTCATTGCTATTGTATTTAATTTCTTTGTTCTGAATGATCGAAAGGATAACCATACTGTGAAATGGTAATAAGGCTAATCCTGGAAACTCTGACATTTCAACGGGGGACAAAATCCTTAATTGGAACTATATTTTAGGTTTTACCGCTATTGAATAATAAAATGCACAGCACTATAGATTTCTTGTTAAGGATATCCAAAGCTGAAGTTGATCAACAATTTTTAAAAATGTTTCAAAATTAATTTTTATATACGAAAGTAGTAACCGAGTACGATATTAGTATCGAGCGAAATGACTCCGCGGCAACGGGTGAGGCTTGCATTCGGGAGATCGTGGCTCGATTCCCGTAGCCGATTTTCTCACCCATTGATTTTTTGGGGGATTTCTCCGATTCGCTAAGCGAATGCTGGGAATGATAACTAATTAATTGTCTGTCCTTCCAATACAGTTCATTAATCATTTCATTAATTTCATCTCATAGGTTCTTTCAGGGTCACGTCAGCGAAGGTGTTAGATGTAACTTTGCAGGGATGATATGCGCAAAGAAATTCTTTCCGTCCCTCGTTGTCCGTGACATTTGTGTAGGGAGGCGGCATATGAGGATGTTGGACCCCACCGGGGTCCCCCTAAGAAGGTCTCCGAAGACTGACAACTTGCTTCACATACAGCAAAATACACCGTGTCAAACCAATCGCTATCGCCTACTCCTGCAATTTTCATACATGTGGAAAGAGATGAAAGGACAAGATATGATAGGACATAATGGGCACGAAATTAGTGGTGGACGAGGAACTACCTCAGCATTTGGTTACTGACCCGAGGAAACCATATGTGGCCGATCCAAAGAAATATTAACCCGGAACCTCCCAAATGTGAGACACGCACGTCATCTTAGATCGTCTTTGATTACAGTTGAGAGTAAGAAATTCTGATATCAAAACAAGACAGTTGTATCGTGAAGTTGTTCTTCCTCAAATGTTCTTTAGAACTATTTGTCCTAGACTAGTAACCTGCAGTACCTACCAAAAGTTTACGGACATCTCCATATTTCACCGAAATACACTGAGTCATAAACTATTTTGCACGGCGGGCTTACGTTTCGTTAAAAAGTTGTCTTATCTAAAGGTACATTTAAAAAAATAATTATGTAAAGGTGCTATGATTTTTTTTTTTTTTTTTTTCAATTTTAGAAAACCGAAAAATTTCTTAAATTAATAAAAATATATGGGATATCAATTTTGTTTTTCTCTGAAGAAAAAGACACATATGTGAGGGAAACTATGACATTGTTATCATATACTATTTATCAACAATAATTGACACAATGTTTATAGCTTTATAATCAATTGTAGAGACAGTTTAAATTAGCACTACTTGGCAATGGATTCAATCCTACGATGAATGAGCCAGCAAAAAGCGAGCGGTGTCTTTATAGTGTATCCTGCATATTGCAAATTGTACCACAGAATGCTGCTTTCTTGATTTTGTTATGGTGCCACAACATTCTGTTGGGCTCTTGCTCTCATTTTGTCCCATTGTGAGAAGAGATTCTTAAGCAAAAATGAGTGAATAAGGATATTAAATAGCAAGTGATTGTATGCGTAAGTGCAACAAGCTATAAATAGATACTGCAGTTCAACTGGGGATAAATAAAACGTGTGTGACACAGACTATGTAAAAAAATATACGAAACTTGGCAAATTTTCAGACCTGGAGCGAAGTGGTAGGTCAAGGTTTGCCGGAAGGATAGAAGTATGCCAGTTATATCCATATGAGATGGCAAGGTAGTGGAGCAGATGCCCTCAGGCCGAAAAACTGCAGAGAACTTTGGGGGACATTAACCGGATCTTGGAATAATATTACCATGCCATGTGTAGCAATCTTGTGAACAGTACTTCAAAATTGTTTGAAAGCCAAAGGACGCCAACTAAAATATAAAATCATCCGCACTGTATGTTTGAAGAAATATGTTATATTTATACGGCGTATGATGTTAAGCGTTTTTCGAAGAGAAGATTTCAAAATGTCAATGGGTGTCCTTAAACTTTTGGTGGAACCTATAATATTCCCGCATACAAAATTAGGAGTAAACGATAAGCAGCCACTCGATTAGCGGAATATCCGTGGTTCAAATCCCGGCTTGGCATTGATTTTTTGAGTCCTGATTCCACCTCTTAAACATTGCTCACACACGGCTTGTGTGTTTAAAACACTAGCAGTAAGCTTGTTGGCATAAATAAATAATAAGTAAACGATATTTTAGTGATTCCGAAAAATTACCACATCCAAAACGAAAACCTGAACCAGCAATGCAACACATGCAGGTCATTAAAGTCCCTAGCTTAGTGCGCTCTCGAAAGCTTAATATAACATGCATCTTCAGTTGAATCGCTTAAAGCAGATGTAAATTACGTCCGTTTTTTGTGACATTAATTAAAATTCTATCTGTCAGGTAACATTTTATGTAAGAGAGGCCCTTACATACTGCCCAGCTCCATGGCATCAGCTAACAAGGTACTTAACTGCAATTAAGTAAGCTTGCAAAAGAGTTCTAAAAGCCTAGTTTTTGTACGCTTTAAAAGGGACAGTAGACCTGACGTCCATAGTGAAATGTTAAAGGAAACCTGCTCTAAGGCAAAACGTGTAACAACAGTTTTACACATTTTCTTTTAAAATTGATGGACAATGAGCATTATATGAGTTTAAAATGTTTTTGGTCTGCCATTAAGGCCGTTTAAATAAGTCAATCATATCGTTAAAATATGAAAGACATTGAAATCAATAATAAAATTCGATGTATTCCTCTGCCTATTTTTCAACGAACTATTTTTACAAAAGCTATTCTTCAACCTATTTCATAATAATGGAGATAAATATTTGCAGAAACAGTTTTATTACATAATTCCTTGTAGGGGAATAAGGGAATACAGTGGATTTAAGCGATGACCAAACCTCGTAAGGGGGACCTGCTTTGTAATGGTTTTAAATTCAGGGCGTGGCCAGGAGGAGAAAACGAATAGTGACTCTGCAAGTGAAAAATGTCACATATTTGATAATTCAAAGCTATAATAAAGAAATATAAAATGGTATCAAGTATAAGATATGACAAGGTACAGAGGGGAGGCTTTGCACTTCAAAATAAAATTATATTGTTTGTCAACAACGCTTTGCCAGGATCATATCAGGGACGTCGGTGTCCAGGAATTTCGTCCCGCAGGAATTATTTCATATGCCAGTAAATCTACTGACAAGAGGCTGTCATTTTTAAGCACACTTTAAAAAGTCTGAACCCACCCAATAAGCCTGCATTTAACAACTGAGCCACACACACCGAAACTTACTTCCTCGACTAAAGAAATATTTTGTGCTTAAGCTCCTTACTGAGCACCCCATGCGAGGGAAGGGTGAGGTGGGAGTGGACCGAGGAGAGATGACGCCGGAGGGCAGGGTCCCTATCGACTACAGATTTGAAATCTCTGGCTCTGAAATAACCAAGCAGATGAAAGGTAAAATGAAATGAAAAATAAGATTAAGTGAAGGGACAGAAAATTCCGGGGATCTACTTGCCCTTCCCTGCATTCGCCCACTGACCCGGGGAAACTCCCGAAAAAAATCCTCGGTCAGAAAGTCGGCCACGGAATGGAACCCACGATCTTCAGAATACGGGTCATAGACGCTATCACCAGAACCATCTTGCTCAATCCGGAAGTGATTAACCCAATAAAAGTTCTTAACATTAGCCGTGTGGTTTACCGAGATCTGAATCCTTTATGTAGTAAGTTTTTGTCTATGTATTACAGCTTATAAGTTATAAAAATTCACTTGGAATGAAGATTACTTTACTGGCTATTCCCAGAAAGTCAAACTATACATTTTATCTGCCATATAAATATGTCAAACGTGTTATGTTAATCAAAATCGTTGAATCCATTTTTGAGAAAATAAAATATAACGAAACTCTTTTTGTAATTAATGTTTTTCCACACTAGCCGTGTGTAGGATGTAATTGGAAAGGGTAGAGTGAGACTGAAAAATTGAATGCCATGATCGGGACATGTCAATTACATTAACTG
This sequence comes from Tenodera sinensis, assembly GCA_030765045.1. NCBI lineage: Eukaryota > Metazoa > Arthropoda > Insecta > Mantodea > Mantidae > Tenodera > Tenodera sinensis. The sequence continues at coordinate 1,104,199 of JAUKNM010000038.1, forward strand.
GCCTAGTTTTACTAGAAGCCCGGAACACATTGTAAGTCGCCATTAAGGTGTGTTATCTCAGAGTAAATTGGGATCTCATTGTGTGGTTTACCGGGAACAATGCGAATGAGTTGGATAATTTAATGTCATATCGGCACGTTGGCCATGATAGCTTAGTGGTTCGAGCAGCCGGAAGGTAACCGATAGATCCGTGTTCAAATCCCGGTCATGGCATTCAATTTTTCAGTCTCACTCAACCCTTTCCGAAACTCTTTTTGTTGGAGGAGAATTTAAATACCACACTTGTGCTAGGTAGCTTTCGTGTTGCTGAACGTAAATACCAAGTGTGTATTTCATCCAAGTTTTCCTTCATAATACACACACATTGATTTAAAAATACGTTTGCAACGTTCCTGGATGGATTTGTTACACTGGAATAAGAAAACAGGGGTTACATTAAACTTGTGTCAGAAAGTACTTCGTTTTCAGTTCATTAAAGTTCAAGGTGTTATTAATGAAAAAAATGTAAGGTGACACATTAATACATCTTTTGGCGTGTCAGCTTGTTCAAACCGAAATTGTAATCCGAAGATAATTAATTGTATCATAAAAAAGGAGATAGTAATCCATATTCAAAGGGAGAAACATTGAGAGTAAAGTTGAACGTATATTGTAGGCTCAAGAATGAAAGCCTGGGCAGATTAGGTAAATGACAAAATTACGATTGTTCTGCGAGCAAGTCTGGATGGAGTTTGGCGGGTTGATTTTCATCGTGTCATAACTTGCTTAAGATTGACCAACAAAATCGTTTCTTTTGCATTGCCCATGCGATCGCGAGATGAACGACTTCCTTTACTTGGAGTCGCGCAGACAATACGCATTTTTGTGATCTTTTGTACGCAAACTTGGCGCGCACACATTACTCGCCAGTCACTAAAGGGTTACAGTATCATAGCATGTTAGAAATGAATATTCCTAATCAGATATTGTCGGCAGTTCTCTACGAAAAGCTTTAAATTTGCAAATAAAGTCACATGTTTGCAAATTCCTTGTTTGTTTCCATTCCTGCCAACACTCACGCACACCTTGCAGATTAAGAACTCATGCTGCAGGTACCTTGACACCAAGCAGTGGTTAGGAGATCTCCTGGCGACTTCCAGATCTCAGTAGCAACATCTCCAACCAGCAGCGGGAGTGGAATCCGCGCCATTGTTATGAAGTTTTCAATACACAAACTCATACCAGAAGCCCTAAATGTCCTCCTCTTACATCTAGAAATGCCTGCACTCGTAGAATCTCATCCTTTCCCTGACGTTTAGCATGTAAGAGAAAGGCCGGTAATAGTAAGGGTTTCTTCTTTTTTTAACTTTAAGTAATTACACCATAGTGGTAAGATATATTTACATGAAAGTAATACAGAATATCAATTATTATATGGTGAACAGCTAGCAAACTTAAATGTAATATAGCTGCATTAAAGTACGTGAATAATTTACAAGTGCGAAGTCCTGTGAATGCGTACGTATGGTCTAAAAACAAGCAACCATGAAGTGCAAGACTATGAATTCTCATGTGTTTTCTTACATAAATAAATCTTCCTATCCAAATTAGAAACACTACTCTTCGATGGAATGATCATGGTAATGAAACGAACATAGCTCCTCAGGCTCTTAAATGAAAAGAATGTGTTACTTAGGCACAATCATCACAAACAACCCACGACCCCTGCAATCAGTACAATAGTTTCCCAGTATGTTCTCCTCAGGTTGTTGAAAAACCTTCCAACTTGAAATTCATTGAATCCTGAAGCTCTTGCTATGCTTTTTTTTTCCTGGTTGGCGCAGCGAAAGATTGTGTTTCCAGAATCGCCTAGCTTTCCCAGTAATTTGTATGTCATTATTAGACCTGTGTTCAACACTATTAAATTTATTTCTGCATAGTCGCATACAAGCGTTAACGATCTTCAGTGTTAATAGAAAACATATTTGTTGAAGTTCAACACAATGTTCAGCTTATTCCGTTTCCATTTCCTCAGAAAGCACTGGTTTATATCTGCCTAGTGAAGCAGGAATAGTGCCAGCTTCCAGCCTTTTCCTGAGCGTAGCCTCTTCACCCTGTTCAGATGGGAAATTAATTTTCTACCTCCACCCTAGAGCAGCTTTTCCTTAATTTCTGGCATTATACCCTCTGTAAATACCAGTTTTCTCTCAGACTTCCTCTTGTACCTTCCCGAAATATCAAATCATATTTACACCATTAACTGTGGTATCATGGAAGATTGTTATACTCATAAAATTCCCTACAGCAAAAATTTGTTTACATCTTAAAAAAAAAAAGAGAGAGAGAGAGAGAGAGAGAGAGAGAGAGAGAGAGAGAGAGAGAAAGGGAGAGAAAACTGCGGCAGTTTACTCGAAAATGCCTCTAAGGATTTCGATCAAATTATGTTAAAGTATCAAGATCGCAAACATCATGTATACCCTAAATTTTCTGGGATTAGTAAAAAAATCCACGCATAAACTTATTTTCTTCATAATTAATTCTTTATATGCTTGTTCTTGGGTGCTTCATATGCTGAATCCAGAAGATGCGGCCTGCATTAATTCAACGATATTGGCAGCAGATGACGTAAATATTCAAAGTGAACTTTCGCATATAGGCGCACACTTCAAGACACTTCCAGAAATAATGACGCAACTTGAGAAACGTGGTCTCCAGCTGACTACTGCGGCAAGAACACTGTCACAACCTCTTAGAACTAACTACCAAGGCCAATGGAGAGAATTCTAAGAAAGAAGAGAGAAATTCTAAGAGGAACGAAATCCAGATTTGAAAACAGTTAAAAACATAAGTGGAGTTCTACAAGATGAGTCCCAAACTGTTGAAAATTACACACCTAAAGAAATAGCAGCGTTTAACTACTGTCCAGTGAGAAGTTGAGAACTTGAAAGGGCATTTTCTGTGTATAACATTTTAACTGATAATCGAAAAAAATTTACTTATGAAAATTTAGAGAAATACGTTGTAATTTGTTGCAATACCAATAAGAATGAAATTTAAAGTGAATATAGGTACATGTATATGCTCTAATATATTTTCAAGCTTTAACACATATTTTCTTAATTTTTTGAGCATATTTGCATGCATATTTTCACGAATTTTAGTGCATATAAATCCGCAGCCTAGTTATAATAATCAGATACTTAAACACGCACCTTTTTATAAGTTTCCAATTTAGAAGGCCTCAGAATGTGTGTTTCGAAAATTTCCATACATAACTACTGAAGTAAATACAATGCTTCATTTGCGTACTACACGCAAATAGGTGATACAAAAAGTACAAAGTGTGATCTGCAATATTCAAATAAGCCTTTCCTAGCCTCTGTTGTTTCATGTTATGTCCCTTACACAAACTTTTCCTTCAAAAGCACATTTTTCTCTCTACTTGATTTTATTCAACTTGGTATTTTAGGAAACTGTGTCATAATTGACCGCTTCCATAGCGCAGTTGCTCTGGCGCGGAGGACCAGGGTTCGATTCCCGGTACCAGCATGGGGATTTTTCCCCCGCTGGGGGGTCTGGCACGGGTGGCACTCAGCCTTGTTAGGTCCCGGGGAGGCCAAGTGAGGAGCTACTTGAATAAGAAGTAGTGACCCCAGATCACGAAGGCTACTTAACTGACCGGGAGGGATCTGGGCGCTGACCACGTCCCATCCTCCAGTACTGTACCCCACTCATGAGGCCTGTAGTGGGCAGAGGTGGGGGACGCAGTGGCCCGGTAGTAAGCATTTCTAAAGCAATTCCATACATTCTGGATTTGAAGATTCATAAACCTTGATGTGTTTCATTCTCATTATTTTTTCTATTCACTCTATGTTGTTAATAGGCATTCGCTCACACATACATGGAAACACACGCAAAACAATTATACAGAACTTTTATCGAAAAGGCATTTATTTCCTGTGAATTGTCGATACTATTGTACATTGGAATGGAATTCTTCCTCTAATTGCAATAAGTACGTACTACGAAGGTAAAAACATCTTTAAATGCTGTGCACAATTTCGTTGAGTCTAGGTTTAAGAGCGTTAGCTATAAACCATGCGTACTCAAGAAGGTGAAACATTTAATGGTAGTACTTAGATAAAGAACACATACCTACTATTGGGTTTATTTTTCAGTTTTCTAGCCTTGGAGGAGCTTTAGAGAAACAACATTCTGAGAAGAAGAGCATAGTTTTCGTTTTTGTTCAAGAATTGACTTAAACCAAAAAATAATCGTATTTTTCCACTTTAGCTGCATGTCATCTTTCCTTTCTCTCTGATGGAAATGAAAAATAAGCACCGACTCGTCAGCAAACATGTTGCGCGCGCACACTTAAGACATCTCATTACCAGATCCTTTTTCCACACATTTACATTTCCAACCATATTCGAGTTCTCGTTCTTCGTGCTTCTCTCTTCTTCTTCCTATAACCTTAGCAAGCACTTCTGAGTGTCTCCTTATGATTTCATAGAAATGCAAAGGACTCGTGCTCAATTCAAAAGATGTATTTATTTAGCTTGAAATTGCTTCCGCAGCCATATTTTTTGTTCTAGCGTCGGAAACTCATTCCCCTCGCAGTTCTGTCTGTGGCAGGTCTTCTCATAACTCTCAAAGAAAGAGACGGTGGTAGCATCAAGAGATAGCGTCAAATTAGAGACGTTCCCTTCCTTGCCTTTCCTTGTTTTGAAAATAAAAATTATGTTCGAAAGAAAGTTATAGCTACAAAGAGAAAATGCAAACTATATCAGAATAATTGCATGATGTACAATAGATTTCTTCTCTCCAATAAAAAGACCATTAGAGAGAGGACAAGAATGTGAGTTTAATGGAGAAAGTTGATATGCAACAGTCCCATGAACTTCTCTGCACCTTTTTACGTTCTCCACAGCTATTTTGTTGAGTATTCATACACAAACATGTTTTCTTGTGTTTCTGTTGATCATGCTCACATCTAATAGAATGACTTCAATTAAGTAGTTATATGACAATGTACACTAACCGCGAAAAGCTTCCGGGAAACCTCTAATAAAATCAGCTTAGAATCAATTCTAATTTGATTTAAAAATATATAAATATACACGCATTATGTGCTTTAGAGGATATTTTGAGAAATGGGCAGTGTAGAAAATAACCAAGATGTAAATTTCGTTGTATATTTTTTTCATGTAGACAAGATTTTGTTATGGCGTTGTGTGTTATCACGGAAAGATGCTATATGTTTAAATAAATTATTTTTATGTATTTTTATGCTTAGTATGAAATATATAACTAAAGCCTGTGTGTCCGGAAACATTTCTGGGGCAGTGTACATGTTGAAGTATGAATATAGAAGTTTTAGTGGTTTATAAATTAGATCAGCATTAAAAGAGTATAAGCCATTAAGGAACACTTAAGTTCACTGCTTAAAGCATGGGAACCTTTGTAAACTGCGAATATTGCAAAAGTGGTTGTGATAGATGTTTAGTTGTACCCAATATATCCTGAATAAAACGACCTCTGTGTTTCACAAACACAGAATTTAATGGCGGCTAATAGCTGACCAATATAGTTATCTTTCCTGTAGCGCAAATACATTTTCTAGGCGAGTAGTATGGCTGAAGCATATGTACCTGTTCCAATATCGACGGAGGAAATTGTAAAGGGGATAGGTGATTCAATGGATGATAGTGATGCGACAACTAAAAAGCATGTTAGACATTTCGATGTAAAGAAACAGAATGAGGTTCAGCGGTGCTTAAACAAAGCTCTAGCATGCATGGCCGAAAGTATGACTGCTGCACTGGACTAAAACACTCAGGCAATTGGCAACCGTCAAACAGCACTAGATAACTATATAACCTCAACAAGGATAATGCCAATATTCTTAAAACCCAAGTGCACATCTTAAACAATATGATAGAGCGGCTGAGAGGCCAGGTCGTCATTACACTTTAAAGTAAGGTTTAATGGTCCTTCGTTGAGGTATGCGTTATCAACAGCACTCGAATATTACAATGCAACTGTAAATGGTAATATTATTTCATGCTCTGCGATATCAACAACTCTTCCAAATAAAGAGCACGTACAATGTTTGCAATAAACGACAGGTTAGTTGAAAGTTGCCCTGCACCTATTCAGCAGGGTGATATATTAACATTCACTGCTCCTGCAGAACGACCTAAATATAGAATTGTTAGCTTCCTATAAATTGACAACAGTAGTTTTTACACGAATTCAGTTCACTATGGATGCTGAAGGTATAAGACTCAAACAATTCATCGCTCGCTACAGTAAGGCAATTAGGGAAAGGTTACGCTCCCTTAAAGGTTTCAGTTCGAGACTAACACGTCATGTTCGAGGTTCTCCAGCCGGAAACCGAACCCGAGGAAGCATGAAAAGGATAAATCCGATGCTGAAGTAGAGGTGGAGGAAGAGAAGCCGGCGACTGATCGTACTGCAAAGTACCTGAAGAAGATTCGAACTGCTAGCTCGAGTGATATGGATGCCAGCTACGGTGTACGATACGAAGATGGGCAGTACGCAATAGGGAGTAAAATAATCGCACTCACCGATGATGGTATTCTAATTTGGTCATGATACCTACGATGCCAGTCCTGGGCCGTGCGAGTTACTGTTCAAACGTACCCCACGTCACACATCATATACCGAAGAGGATCTAGATGCATCTTCACAGATTTTGCAGAATACGCAGGTCTGCAGACACGGATACAATAAGAGTGAACGTATAAGGGTGAACCACTGCTACAAGAATCGTATTATTGTCCGTGAGCTTGTGAGCAGTCGCACGGGTTCTGGTCTGGGTTGGAAAGAGCATGTACTGCACAAAATGGTGGATTATGTCTATTGGACAGACCCGAATGTTCTAATAAACAGACTCAGATTGCTAATCGCATCAAGGGAAGCAAGGAATTTTAATCATTTACCTGAGATAAATGAGATCATCACTGAATCGAGAAGTGCAAATATCATAGCATAATTAAACGTGTCATCGTCAACAAACTGTAGATTCACCAGCCAGAAGACGTTTCCTAATTAGCAAAGGGCTTAATGATTTACCACAAATCTACCTTATTGAAATGATACCATATGCAAAACGAACTAAAGTTTAAAAGTTTTAAAATTACTTTGCAGAAAAATTAAGGCATTTGCTCGTGTTTAGTTGCCCTGCATCAGACATGCGTATGTATAACAAATATTGAAGTGTAGTGACTTGCAGACGATCTCAAAATGTTTCCAGGATCTCTCAGTAATGATTCCTGGTTTTTATCCATGAAAAATGTAATCATGCGTACCACAAAGTTATAGGTGCTGGCCATTTACGCATTTTATACGATAATTGCGTTACATCGACATAATATTAGAATTGCTGTATCATATGTCACTTTCTTTATTCACTATTGTTTAATTTTACATGCATTCTACAAGCTACTTTTACGAAAGCTTCTTGTTGAACTTTATGTTAACTGATATAAACATTTGTAGAAATTATTTAATTACGACTTCACTAGTTCACTCCGAGACTGAACCGATAGTCAGCCTTTAAAAAGTGGGACGTTATGAACTGATTTTGAAATCCTATAGACTTTCTAACACATCGTGAATTTATAGAAAATATCTCGTGGTTTACCAGGTATGTAAGATTACTGAACATTCATTCGGAATGAGAAAGACTTCATAGACTGTTCAAAGAAAATTAAAACTATTAACCTTATTAGTCATACTAATATTTTAAACCTACTATCCTTTAATCCTATCTTTTAATCAAAATTGATATAGCTATTTTTGAGAAAATAAACGGTAAACAAAGTCTTTCCATTATAAGGTGTACCTCCCGATGGAGAATCTTTTAAAAATATGTTATTTAATCCTTGAATTGTGCTGATCGCACTTATTTTGTTTTATGGAGGCACCTCCTTTGTTTCGCAACTCTTGCTTTCCCCGCTGGGTTGCGCTAGTGTCTTCCTATGGGTTGCCTCTCGGTCTGACAGTGAAAGGAGACGGCAGTCGGAGTGCTCCTTTCGCGCCGTGCGGGGTAAGTTGTTTGGCTTTAACTAGGGCTCAGGGTCCACGCGAAACATTTAGGCTTTCAGATAGGCTGAAGACTGCCCGACTCCTCGCTTGAGAGGGAATTGACTGGGGGTTATGCAAATTGGTTTGTTTTACCTGTATTTCTGTTGTGTTTCGACTTCCATTTCTGTATAAATTATTGATCCATAAAGGTTGTAGTTCTCGGAATTTTTAGTGCTCTCTTCTTTTCAGTTCCTCCCCCCCCCCTTTCTCACGATTGTACCTAAGCCCCTATGGTTCAAAAATGGTAGCAGAGCGTGGTTGTCTTATGGTCGAGTGGGGCAGTTAAATTGAGCATTGGGTTATTGTTTTGATTAACCATGTCGAGTGACTTTCAGCTGTTGCGTAAGAACGAAATACTATTTGAGTTGGGGATTCGTGGACGTGATGATTTGTCGTCGGCAGACGTTCCGGCCCTATTAGACGCACTTCGTGGCGTGAAGGATAACGATTATGTTGTGTTGCCGGACAAACATTTATTGGTAACTGAATCACCGTCATTATGTGAGGCCGCACGGCTGGAATTTGAAGAGTTGTTCTCCGAGTTGAGTAATATCTCGGGGTTTTCGAAAGCGCAGGTGAGGCGTTTGACAGGCAGGATCTTGCATTATGTGCAGCGGATTGAATATTTCCAAAAATATTGTCCTAAGGTTAAGTTCGGGGTTGACTTAGCCGAGCTGAAGGGGCAGTTCAGGAGATATTTAGAAGTGCTTTTTCAGAAAGGGGATCGGGCCGAGTCGACTACTGTCACACCAACTGTGACGTCTCAAATGTCGGCCTTTAAACCGCTAAAGTTACTTCATCCCTTACAACAGTTGGTTGAACCTTATCAAGTCTTTAAGGTTGTTGATGTTCTTACAGCTCTTGAATTTCTGAAGTTCCTGGTAAGAGCTAAGGATTGCGCTGAATTATGCGAAGTTCCCGGTTTGCAGCTGCTTGAAGTAGTGATGTCAAAAGGGGGTGACGCGGTGCGCAGTATAATTGGGCGTATTAAGGGATGTGTTGATCCAGTCTCTGAATTACATGACAGTGTATTGAAGTGTTTCGTTCCTCGTCGGGAGCTACATACATTAATTCAAGGTCATTATTTGAAACCCCAGGGATCAGGAGAGCCTTTCTTCGAGTACATTAGCAGGGTTAAGTTGTTTGCGCGTATACTACGGTTGCCAGATAGCGAACGGCAGATCTGTGACGTCATTATTACGGGGTTGACCCCGGAGGTACGTTCTCTTTTGGTATTTAGCTCTTGTCCTGCTACGTTTAAAGATTTAGAGGGGCTATTGCCGATCTTGGCAGAGTATGAGGCGTCAAATGCGGCACGAAACCGCGAATCATTGCAAGTGCCTCTGCATGGTGTTCGATTTGAGCCGCGGCAGACTAACCGAGGAGATTTGGCTCGAGATAGTTTTCGCTCGCCAGGGTCTTGTTTTAGATGTGGTTCTCCTGAGCATTTGGTTAGACAATGCACGGTGGCCAGGAAGCGTGGTGGCGTTTTACTACCCGTGGGGGTAGATGGTCAAAGGCGCCAAGATTGACAACGAGCTCCTTGCGGAATTTCTGCCTGTTGTCGGATATTCCGTCGGATAATAGCCAAGCCCTTTAATTTGAAGCCGACAGTACAGGTGACTGTTGGGAAACGACAGTTAATCGCTCTCTTGGACTCGGGGAGTTCCTGCTCTTTGGTACACGAGGAGTTTTATTATACCTATCTTGGTAAATTCTCGGCCAAACCGCGACAGTGTAGCGTTGGGTGCGTGTCTGTAAATGGTCATAAATTTCAGGTGAATGCCAAGGTTCTGTTGACCATACGTATTTCGCGTTTTACGTGGAAACACTATTTCTATCTTCTGCCGGACCTGCCATTTCAACTGATTTTAGGCTCGGACTTTATGACTAGAGTCGGCCTAAGGCTTGATTTTCGGGATGGGGAAATCACCTTTGCATTTGCCCCTTCCGAACGAGTTGCATTTCAGTGCGGTCAAGTCATCAACAAACCACCTTTGGAGGAGAGTGGCGGGCTACGTCACCATATATGCGACGTCAGCAATGCTTTCCCCCATTTGACAGAAGAGCAGGGCCGTTCGCTGGAACAACTCTGTGCGAACCATGGGTCATTGTTTGCTGACCGTTTAGGAGTAACAAATTTGGTGGAGTATGATATACAACTAACAGACGACACCCCTGTGAAGTTACCACCCTATCGTGTCACCCCACCTAAAATGGCTATTCTTCGTAAAAAGATCGACGAAATGTTACGAAAGGGAGTGATCAGGCCGTCCACGTCTGCTTATAGTAGTCCAGTATTTCTGGTCCCTAAGGGCGAGGACGATTTCAGGGTAGTGGTGGACTACCGGCACTTGAATAAAAAGATAAAGATCGAGGCCCAACCAATGCCACATCTAAATTCGGCAGCGCATTATTTTGCGGGTGCCAAAGTATTTACTAGTTTGGATTTGAATAGCGCCTACTACCAAGTGCCCTTATCGGAGTCCTCTAAGCCACTAACGGCTTTTGCTGTCCCATGGAGGCTTTATGAATTTCAACGAGTACCCTTCGGAATTGCTACTTGAGCTCAGGTGTTGTCGCGGTTATTAGACGAAATATTTTCGGACATCAAGTTTAAATATGTGTATCACTATCTAGATGACGTGGTTGTCTACTCGCCCGACTTTGAAACCCATTGCCAACATTTAGCGGAGGTCTTTGACCGGCTCGAGCGCGCAGGCCTTACCTTGCGCAAAGAGAAGTGTAACTTTGCTGCGGGACAGATTTCTTTCTTAGGTCATATTGTATCTCCGGCTGGGATAACGATTGATCCGGAGCGGACCAAAGTTCTACGTAACTTTCCTCCCCCTAAAACCGTAAAGGCATTGGCCAGGTACGTGGGGATGGTGAACTTTTTCAGCAAGTTTATTCCGCATTTTGCAGCGCGGGCGGAACCACTGAACCGTCTTCGGCGGAAGGGAACGCCGTTTAAGTGGGGTGAGGAACAGCAGCAGGCCTTTGAAGACCTTAAACAGGCCATAATGAATCCCCCGGTGTTGGCTTTCCCTGATTTTTCACGTAGATTTATCCTTCAGACCGATGCAAGCAGGGGATCGGTGGCTGCTGTGTTACTTCAGGATTTTCCTATGGGGCGTAGGGTTATTGGGTATAGTTCACGTACCCTTACTCCAGCCGAGCGGAAGTATTCAGTTTACGAACTTGAAACTTTGGCTGTGGTATTTGGCTTAGAAAAATACCGCGAATATCTGGAGCATGTTGAGTTTACTCTTGAGTGCGATAACCAGGCGCTAACGTGGTCGTTGGCCTCACCGCGATCTACAGGCAGGTTAGCGCGTTGGGGCGTACGCATTTCAGCTTTTAAGTTTGTCCCGATACATATACGTAGTTCAGAAAATTGTGTGGCTGATGCCTTAACGAGAGTATTCGAAGAACCAAGAGAATGTAAATGCGGAAAGGAAAATGTTTTAGCCGTCTGTGAATTTCCGGAGTTGTTCGAGGGTTTGCACACACATCAGAGGAAAGATCCGGATCTGCAGGCCCTTATTGATCGGCTTGAGGCTGGCGAGGTTGTTACCCCTTATTGTTTGAAGGAGGGTGTTTTGATGACCCAGCCTACCTTCGACGGCAAGAACAAGGTTGTTTTGCCACGGGCCTTAATTTCCATGGTGTTTGAATATTTCCATTCATCTCCTGTAGGCGGGCATTTGGGAATAGCCAAGACCAAAGACAAGATTCGGGAATATTTTGTGTGGTCGGGCATGAATAAAGAAATTGCTTCCCGAGTTAGACAGTGTCAACTTTGTGCAATGGCGAAACCCGCGCAATGTACAGTATGGAAAGGTTTAGCATCGGAGGTGGCAAGTAGACCCCTGGAAAAATTATTTGTGGACTTTGTCGGTCCTTTTCCTCGTTCAGTCCAGGGGAATACGTATGCATTAGTCATAGTAGATTCGTTTAGTAAGTTTGTATGGATGTCGGCCTTACCGAAAGCGAATACACGAGGGGTAGTCAAGGTTCTCTCTTCAGTATTTGCGGCTTTTGGAGCCCCTCGTTATTTGGTAACAGACAACGCCACTCAATTTACTTCTTTCGCCTTTAGAAATTTCTGTTTTAGTTGGGGCATTAAAACCATAACTACTACCCCTTATTACCCCCGTCCTTCCCATGCCGAAAGATTTAACAGGAACCTCAAATCAGCATTAATAGCCTTCCATCATGATAATCATACTAAGTGGGACACTAATTTGTCTCGGTTGCAGTTGGCGTTTAATTCGGCTCGACACGAATCACATGGCGTTACCCCTCATCAGCTTATGTTAGCCTATATACCTAACTCTCCGCTGTCTAACCTTTGGCGTTTGGACGATTTGCTTCCCCAGAATATTACTCGCGAGGAAATATGTAGAGTATGGAAGGCCGCTTTTCGGAATTTGAAGAAGTCACTTGCCCAGGTAAAGAAGCGGTATGATGAAAATAAACGGCCTTCACCTTATGCCGTTGGCCAGAAAGTACTGTGTAAGCTGTACACTCAATCTTCTAAGCGAAATGCTTATGCAGCGAAGTTGGCTCCTAGATACGTAGGGCCGTACGAGATTATAAGTATCTTCAAAAATGTTTCTGTGCGCTTAAGGGACCTCCGCACGGGCCAAGAAAGGAGAGCTCACGTCTCACAATTGAAACCCTTCCAGTAGTTTGGTATCTGTTTTCCTATGTGTATGGGTTTCCTTTGTTTACTCCTGTATGTTTATGTTGTGAATAAAGTGTTTGTTTGGAATGTGGGTGTTTGTTTATGTTGGAGCGTGCCATGTGTGCGCCGGGCTGTATACCTCTACGGCGCCCCTGTAGTTAGTTTCTGCCGGGCGTGTGGAGTCGGCATTGTGTAGATTGGTTTTCGTGTGTCTTCGTATGGAAGCGGTGTGAGGTGTTTGGTGTGGTATGTTTGGGGAGTATTTGTGGGATGTTTGCTGCGTGCTTGCGGTGTGTGTCTTGTGTAGTAATTATGTGTATTTCGTGTTTGTACTCTTGTGTTGTCTGGCCAGTAGGGATTTTGTTTTATGCGCATTTATTTATACAAGGCCTTGTTTATTTTGTTTAACTTGTATATATATATTGTTTATATATATATTGTTTATATATATATATATATTGTTTAGCTTGTTTTACATTGTCATTTGGAAGAAATTATATTTAATGTTATTCAAGTTCGTTTAAATTGTTCTTATATTGTTATGTTCATTAAACAGTTTATGGTATGTTATCACGCTTGTTGATTATAAATTGATTCAATTTTTTTAATTTTCTGCTATTTATGTATTTGATGTCATCCACAGTTCTGTAAAAATACTGTCATTCATTCAGTTTGATCTACCCTGAGATGTTATTTTGGGGCAGCAGCCTATTTGAAGCCTGCGTTTGGTTCCCTTTCTGTTGGGTTTGTTCCGTGTTACAGCCTCGCCAGCTCCTGTTCGTAACCTGTCCAGAAAGCACCTAACCACCGCAGTTTGGCATTGTGTAATGTTAAGCCTGGCTGTTACCATCTATCTGGAGTGTTACTGCAGCAGTAAGGTCCGCAATGGAGATTTCTGGAGGCCAGGGAGGTGACGATGGAATATGAAGGGGCTTGTATGTGGCCCACGTTTTGGGTTTTGGACTTTCTCAACGCCTGATTGCAACGAGAGGGCATCCACAGGCTCAAACCCAGAATTTGTTAATTTCTCTGGAACAACGAGGGATCGGTACGCCCAACGAGCTGTGCATCGTCTCTCCCGTCCTGGAAAAACAGAATTGTGCTCTCTGATGTGACAGTGGCCAGTGATTTGTAGTGACAGTGTTTGGTGCCAGTGCTTTCACAGTGACCTGTACAATGACCGGGCGGTGTAAGGTGTGTCCTTCCTAATATGATACTTCTCATACAATATCAGTCTGTTCCTTTCCAGAATGGCGAGTGCGTGTTGTCAGATGGGGGCGGGAGTATTGTGCTGATCGCACTTATTTTGTTTTATGGAGGCACCTCCTTTGTTTCGCAACTCTTGCTTTCCCCGCTGGGTTGCGCTAGTGTCTTCCTATGGGTTGCCTCTCGGTCTGACAGTGAAAGGAGACGGCAGTCGGAGTGCTCCTTTCGCGCCGTGCGGGGTAAGTTGTTTGGCTTTAACTAGGGCTCAGGGTCCACGCGAAACATTTAGGCTTTCAGATAGGCTGAAGACTGCCCGACTCCTCGCTTGAGAGGGAATTGACTGGGGGTTATGCAAATTGGTTTGTTTTACCTGTATTTCTGTTGTGTTTCGACTTCCATTTCTGTATAAATTATTGATCCATAAAGGTTGTAGTTCTCGGAATTTTTAGTGCTCTCTTCTTTTCAGTTCCTCCCCCCCCCTTTCTCACGATTGTACCTAAGCCCCTATGGTTCAGAATGATGAATTAAAATACACACACAGACTTAAGGGTGTACGCACGAGGATATTTTACAAACAATATTTTAGGTATCAGGCACCTCAGAACTTATATTTTCGGCGAAATTTTGATATCGAATTTTTATTTTCTCTACTTACTGTAAGTATAGGAAGTATTATAGTTCACCCAAAAGTTCGATACCGAAATTTCATCGTCTTAGAATGTTTTGAGACACCTTGAATCCCCTCAAAAAGCGTTTCATTAACAGGTATGTTTGTATGTGTGCACACATATACACGCGCGTGTGTATGTATCAGTGAACATTTAATTAAAAACGGAGATTCTGTTTAAAACCAACTAAGTTCGATATATTTCAAGAAGGCGATAGCAAGACTTAAAGGAATCTACCTACCTCGAACAACCCTACACATGGAGCATTTTTGGAACATTTTTATTTTCATAAAAATTGCTATAAAAATATTGATTAAAATACCACGGGTTTAAAATATTTTCATGATGAATGATATTTAGGTATATCTGTAACATTTGGGGAATTTCCTCAGAAGTCCTCTTCATTCTGGATGACTTTTACATAAGCGTAAATGGTAAGAGATTGACAGTCTTACTAAGCAGAAATGTGAATCTCATTAAAATACACAATTTATGTACGGATGTACATACACTTGTTTTTGTGAGTGAACCATTGCCAGGAAATTCCTTGTTATATCCTTGACTATTCCAATGCTCAGTCGATATTAGCTTTTTCACGTGTCGAACATATCAAGAGAATGGAATTCCAAGGCTCAAGGGACTAACTTTTAAAAGATTTGACGGTCACCTAAGTATTTCCCATATTCGTGCCGGGATTTTGTCCCGCAGGAGTTCTTTTACAGGCCAGTAAATCTACTGACATGGAGCTGACGTTTTTAAGCACACTTACAAACCACCGGTCTGGGCCGGATTGAACCCACAACGTTGGAATCAATAGGCAAATGTGTAACCAATAGGGCCATTCAGACCGACGACTTGGTCTATCTCTTGCGATTTACTATTTATGCAAAAGTCATCAAGAGTACACAGGACTACATAGGCTGTACCCAGAAAATTCAAAATATACATAAGAATATCTAAAACGTATGGCATTTTAGTCAAATGGGTTAGAGCCATTTTTGAGAAAATAAAAAGGAATTTTCGATGTGAAAGGTAGTTTAGGATGGAGAGTGTTTGTAAAACTGGTCACTCTCCCCCTGGTTATATGCGAGGCAATGTGCTTTATTTACGTCTACATGATTTCACATATTATTAATAGCTGCCAAAAGCTTTTAGGAACACAAAATTGCGCTCATGTTGGCATTGTTGACTTTTAAGGTATTCGCAACGATGAATACTTTTTTGTAAAATAGCGTGCTCCATTTATTTGCATGCTTTTCTTTGCCAGAACGAGTGGCATTGTTTATGCTTTTTACAGCAGAAAATATATTTCATACAGTAATGTACCCATATATGTGTAATCTGTGAGGTGATAGGATTAATAGGGTTAATTGGATAAATGCCTTTGCAACATAGTTATCATGCTTGAGAGATCCATGGTTCATATTCAAGTTCTGGCCACTGATGGCGCTGTCATTGTTAACATTATGCGTCCGTCGCTGTAATTCCGCACTATATAGCATTCCGAGAAATGGACCCCATCGTGCATGACGTCACTGGTCCCATCGCTCGTTAATCAAAGTAACGACTCGGAAAACTCTACAGTGTCGCGGCAAAGTCCAACTTCTTGAGGTCCTAAAGGGTTAATTACAGCAGGAGACCAAATGTAAACAGTACATAGCTCCAGGGGCGTTTATCTCCTTTCTTGTGTGCATTGGTTACTTTACTACATTGGAAAGTACCACAGGGATGCTAAAGATAAGCACGAGTGTAAAATGATACATTTTAAACAGAGGAGAACACCTAACTCCTGTTAAGTATAAAGAAATTGAAGAGAAGAAAAATGTTAGAGGAAATAAGATTGTTGGGAGAGGCATACCAAAGTAGAAAATAATGATAGAATAAGAGACACCTCAATTAAGAAGTAGAGAATGACAGAGTAGAAGAAATAGGAAATAAGTATGTAATAATAAGACATAAAATTACAGAAGGATTCGAAGTCACTAAAGAACTGAGATAAGGGACGCAGTCTCTCCCCAACAATACTTAAAATCTACCTCTAACATGTATTAAGAAATTGGAAAAGAAAATATCAAAGTATGGGAACACAAATCAAAACAGTTCATCATTCATTAAATTTGGCAGATCATCAAGTAATCATAGCACAAGATCACGACGACATGAAATACATGGCAAGAAAATTAATGAAAGAATATAACAAATGTGGTTTGCAAATAAATTATACAAAACAAATTATCTTTGCATTGGAGAGGAAATAGAACCGTTGATTTTAAGATGGTCTAGAAATTCACCCTGTTTAGTAAGCTTTTATTTGGGCACGAAAATTGATAAATTTGGCAATAATACAATGGAAATTAAAAAGTAGAATTATCCAAACCAGGAAAGCTTAAATTCGTTTTGGTGAAAAATACAACAAATAATAGAAAATTGCACATTTTCGGAACCATTCTACAAAGTATCCTCGTATATGGATCAGAAGTTTGGCAACTATCACACAGGAAATCAGCTGCTGAAATGGACGTTTCGAGAAGATCAGCTAGAAAATGAAGATTAGAAAAGGTTCGAAATAAAACTGTGAAAGAAATTGTGGGAATTAAAGATTTGAATATTTTGGGTATTATAGAACAAAAAAGTTTATGTTGTTATGGACACGTTAAGAGAATGACAGATAATAGACTACCTAAATTAATAATGGAAGGGTTACCACCAGAAAGAAGAAAGAGAGGACGTCCAAAGACTGGAACAGTTATAATAGCAATGAAATCCAGAGATTTGGAAGAAGAAATGTGGGAGATAATTAATGCAATGTAACTGTGTAAATAATCACTATACTGAACAATGTCAAGGGCAAAACTTACACAGAAGGTTGACACAGAGTGAAAGGAAGTAGCAACCGGAGCATACCCAGGAAAAAAAAGAAAAAAGAAAAGAAAAAAAAAACCATCACAGGCAGCAAACTAAATAAGCAAACAAAGAGCATAGGAGTGAGAAGAAATAGCGGTTAGAGTAAGTGCAATAGGTCATATTAGAATTATTAGACCAAGATGACTGATATTCTCAAATCTGTCAAGTTTTTCAGAAACAAAGGGTTTTATTTTCATTTGACGGCTAAAGAAACAATGTCGTTTTATATAAACGACGAAAAATTAGTGTGTCTCTGGCAGAATGAAGAGATTCCTGGAAACCTTCTTCCAATTGTGAGCTTCAAAAGGTCCAGTTCATCGGTCTGGGTGGGGAAAAGTATGTGAACTCAGATGTAGGTGTATTCAACGAGTATAATAGCTAACAGCAGTTCACTGTCGTAGTTTAAACGAAATAAATTCGAACCTCAGTAGCGCGTAACTTTATTCAGCTCTGCTTTCCCGACCAAAGATAATATTAACCCAAGCAAGTATAGGTAATTTAGGACAACAATAATAACGAGAAGGAGAAAGGCAGCGAATTTCTAGCCAACATCTCGGGTGCGCCAACATTCACATCGGGAAAAAAAAACTGAAAAGTCATTGATGGCTTAAGACCTGCGACAGGTTTCCATTTATTGATTGATTCATTACATATCGGAGGAAATTTCCCTTGTACTATCCTAATTCGGATTTTTGTGCCAGATCCTGGGCGGAAGGGTTGAGATGATGGTACCCAACTGGCGA
>JAUKNM010000038.1:1127500-1274185 GCA_030765045.1 Tenodera sinensis
ATGGAAGTCGAAACACAACAGAAATACAGGTAAAACAAACCAATTTGCATAACCCCCAGTCAATTCCCTCTCAAGCGAGGAGACGGGCAGTCTTCAGCCTATCTGAAAGCCTAAATGTTTCGCGTGGACCCTGAGCCCTAGTTAAAGCCAAACAACTTACCCCGCACGGCGCGAAAGGAGCACTCCGACTGCCGTCTCCTTTCACTGTCAGACCGAGAGGCAACCCATAGGAAGACACTAGCGCAACCCAGCGGGGAAAGCGAGAGTTGCGAAACAAAGGAGGTGCCTCCATAAAACAAAAAAAAAAAAAGTGCGATCAGCACAATACTCCCGCCCCCATCTGACAACACGCACTCGCCATTCTGGAAAGGAACAGACTGATATTGTATGAGAAGTATCATATTAGGAAGGACACACCTTACACCGCCCGGTCATTGTACAGGTCACTGTGAAAGCACTGGCACCAAACACTGTCACTACAAATCACTGGCCACTGTCACATCAGAGAGCACAATTCTGTCTTTCCAGGACGGGAGAGACGATGCACAGCTCGTTGGGCGTACCGATCCCTCGTTGTTCCAGAGAAATTAACAAATTCTGGGTTTGAGCCTGTGGATGCCCTCTCGTTGCAATCAGGCGTTGAGAAAGTCCAAAACCCAAAACGTGGGCCACATACAAGCCCCTTCATATTCCATCGTCACCTCCCTGGCCTCCAGAAATCTCCATTGCGGACCTTACTGCTGCAGTAACACTCCAGATAGATGGTAACAGCCAGGCTTAACATTACACAATGCCAAACTGCGGTGGTTAGGTGCTTTCTGGACAGGTTACGAACAGGAGCTGGCGAGGCTGTAACACGGAACAAACCCAACAGAAAGGGAACCAAACGCAGGCTTCAAATAGGCTGCTGCCCCAAAATAACATCTCAGGGTAGATCAAACTGAATAAATGACAGTATTTTTACAGAACTGTGGATGACATCAAATACATAAATAGCAGAAAATTAAAAAAATTGAATCAATTTATAATCAACAAGCGTGATAACATACCATAAACTGTTTAATGAACATAACAATATAAGAACAATTTAAACGAACTTGAATAACATTAAATATAATTTCTTCCAAATGACAATGTAAAACAAGCTAAACAATATATATATATATAAACAACATATATATAAACAATATATATATACAAGTTAAACAAAATAAACAAGGCCTTGTATAAATAAATGCGCATAAAACAAAATCCCTACTGGCCAGACAACACAAGAGTACAAACACGAAATACACATAATTACTACACAAGACACACACCGCAAGCACGCAGCAAACATCCCACAAATACTCCCCAAACATACCACACCAAACACCTCACACCGCTTCCATACGAAGACACACGAAAACCAATCTACACAATGCCGACTCCACACGCCCGGCAGAAACTAACTACAGGGGCGCCGTAGAGGTATACAGCCCGGCGCACACATGGCACGCTCCAACATAAACAAACACCCACATTCCAAACAAACACTTTATTCACAACATAAACATACAGGAGTAAACAAAGGAAACCCATACACATAGGAAAACAGATACCAAACTACTGGAAGGGTTTCAATTGTGAGACGTGAGCTCTCCTTTCTTGGCCCGTGCGGAGGTCCCTTAAGCGCACAGAAACATTTTTGAAGATACTTATAATCTCGTACGGCCCTACGTATCTAGGAGCCAACTTCGCTGCATAAGCATTTCGCTTAGAAGATTGAGTGTACAGCTTACACAGTACTTTCTGGCCAACGGCATAAGGTGAAGGCCGTTTATTTTCATCATACCGCTTCTTTACCTGGGCAAGTGACTTCTTCAAATTCCGAAAAGCGGCCTTCCATACTCTACATATTTCCTCGCGAGTAATATTCTGGGGAAGCAAATCGTCCAAACGCCAAAGGTTAGACAGCGGAGAGTTAGGTATATAGGCTAACATAAGCTGATGAGGGGTAACGCCATGTGATTCGTGTCGAGCCGAATTAAACGCCAACTGCAACCGAGACAAATTAGTGTCCCACTTAGTATGATTATCATGATGGAAGGCTATTAATGCTGATTTGAGGTTCCTGTTAAATCTTTCGGCATGGGAAGGACGGGGGTAATAAGGGGTGGTAGTTATGGTTTTAATGCCCCAACTAAAACAGAAATTTCTAAAGGCGAAAGAAGTAAATTGAGTGGCGTTGTCTGTTACCAAATAACGAGGGGCTCCAAAAGCCGCAAATACTGAAGAGAGAACCTTGACTACCCCTCGTGTATTCGCTTTCGGTAAGGCCGACATCCATACAAACTTACTAAACGAATCTACTATGACTAATGCATACGTATTCCCCTGGACTGAACGAGGAAAAGGACCGACAAAGTCCACAAATAATTTTTCCAGGGGTCTACTTGCCACCTCCGATGCTAAACCTTTCCATACTGTACATTGCGCGGGTTTCGCCATTGCACAAAGTTGACACTGTCTAACTCGGGAAGCAATTTCTTTATTCATGCCCGGCCACACAAAATATTCCCGAATCTTGTCTTTGGTCTTGGCTATTCCCAAATGCCCGCCTACAGGAGATGAATGGAAATATTCAAACACCATGGAAATTAAGGCCCGTGGCAAAACAACCTTGTTCTTGCCGTCGAAGGTAGGCTGGGTCATCAAAACACCCTCCTTCAAACAATAAGGGGTAACAACCTCGCCAGCCTCAAGCCGATCAATAAGGGCCTGCAGATCCGGATCTTTCCTCTGATGTGTGTGCAAACCCTCGAACAACTCCGGAAATTCACAGACGGCTAAAACATTTTCCTTTCCGCATTTACATTCTCTTGGTTCTTCGAATACTCTCGTTAAGGCATCAGCCACACAATTTTCTGAACTACGTATATGTATCGGGACAAACTTAAAAGCTGAAATGCGTACGCCCCAACGCGCTAACCTGCCTGTAGATCGCGGTGAGGCCAACGACCACGTTAGCGCCTGGTTATCGCACTCAAGAGTAAACTCAACATGCTCCAGATATTCGCGGTATTTTTCTAAGCCAAATACCACAGCCAAAGTTTCAAGTTCGTAAACTGAATACTTCCGCTCGGCTGGAGTAAGGGTACGTGAACTATACCCAATAACCCTACGCCCCATAGGAAAATCCTGAAGTAACACAGCAGCCACCGATCCCCTGCTTGCATCGGTCTGAAGGATAAATCTACGTGAAAAATCAGGGAAAGCCAACACCGGGGGATTCATTATGGCCTGTTTAAGGTCTTCAAAGGCCTGCTGCTGTTCCTCACCCCACTTAAACGGCGTTCCCTTCCGCCGAAGACGGTTCAGTGGTTCCGCCCGCGCTGCAAAATGCGGAATAAACTTGCTGAAAAAGTTCACCATCCCCACGTACCTGGCCAATGCCTTTACGGTTTTAGGGGGAGGAAAGTTACGTAGAACTTTGGTCCGCTCCGGATCAATCGTTATCCCAGCCGGAGATACAATATGACCTAAGAAAGAAATCTGTCCCGCAGCAAAGTTACACTTCTCTTTGCGCAAGGTAAGGCCTGCGCGCTCGAGCCGGTCAAAGACCTCCGCTAAATGTTGGCAATGGGTTTCAAAGTCGGGCGAGTAGACAACCACGTCATCTAGATAGTGATACACATATTTAAACTTGATGTCCGAAAATATTTCGTCTAATAACCGCGACAACACCTGAGCTCCAGTAGCAATTCCGAAGGGTACTCGTTGAAATTCATAAAGCCTCCATGGGACAGCAAAAGCCGTTAGTGGCTTAGAGGACTCCGATAAGGGCACTTGGTAGTAGGCGCTATTCAAATCCAAACTAGTAAATACTTTGGCACCCGCAAAATAATGCGCTGCCGAATTTAGATGTGGCATTGGTTGGGCCTCGATCTTTATCTTTTTATTCAAGTGCCGGTAGTCCACCACCACCCTGAAATCGTCCTCGCCCTTAGGGACCAGAAATACTGGACTACTATAAGCAGACGTGGACGGCCTGATCACTCCCTTTCGTAACATTTCGTCGATCTTTTTACGAAGAATAGCCATTTTAGGTGGGGTGACACGATAGGGTGGTAACTTCACAGGGGTGTCGTCTGTTAGTTGTATATCATACTCCACCAAATTTGTTACTCCTAAACGGTCAGCAAACAATGACCCATGGTTCGCACAGAGTTGTTCCAGCGAACGGCCCTGCTCTTCTGTCAAATGGGGGAAAGCATTGCTGACGTCGCATATATGGTGACGTAGCCCGCCACTCTCCTCCAAAGGTGGTTTGTTGATGACTTGACCGCACTGAAATGCAACTCGTTCGGAAGGGGCAAATGCAAAGGTGATTTCCCCATCCCGAAAATCAAGCCTTAGGCCGACTCTAGTCATAAAGTCCGAGCCTAAAATCAGTTGAAATGGCAGGTCCGGCAGAAGATAGAAATAGTGTTTCCACGTAAAACGCGAAATACGTATGGTCAACAGAACCTTGGCATTCACCTGAAATTTATGACCATTTACAGACACGCACCCAACGCTACACTGTCGCGGTTTGGCCGAGAATTTACCAAGATAGGTATAATAAAACTCCTCGTGTACCAAAGAGCAGGAACTCCCCGAGTCCAAGAGAGCGATTAACTGTCGTTTCCCAACAGTCACCTGTACTGTCGGCTTCAAATTAAAGGGCTTGGCTATTATCCGACGGAATATCCGACAACAGGCAGAAATTCCGCAAGGAGCTCGTTGTCAATCTTGGCGCCTTTGACCATCTACCCCCACGGGTAGTAAAACGCCACCACGCTTCCTGGCCACCGTGCATTGTCTAACCAAATGCTCAGGAGAACCACATCTAAAACAAGACCCTGGCGAGCGAAAACTATCTCGAGCCAAATCTCCTCGGTTAGTCTGCCGCGGCTCAAATCGAACACCATGCAGAGGCACTTGCAATGATTCGCGGTTTCGTGCCGCATTTGACGCCTCATACTCTGCCAAGATCGGCAATAGCCCCTCTAAATCTTTAAACGTAGCAGGACAAGAGCTAAATACCAAAAGAGAACGTACCTCCGGGGTCAACCCCGTAATAATGACGTCACAGATCTGCCGTTCGCTATCTGGCAACCGTAGTATACGCGCAAACAACTTAACCCTGCTAATGTACTCGAAGAAAGGCTCTCCTGATCCCTGGGGTTTCAAATAATGACCTTGAATTAATGTATGTAGCTCCCGACGAGGAACGAAACACTTCAATACACTGTCATGTAATTCAGAGACTGGATCAACACATCCCTTAATACGCCCAATTATACTGCGCACCGCGTCACCCCCTTTTGACATCACTACTTCAAGCAGCTGCAAACCGGGAACTTCGCATAATTCAGCGCAATCCTTAGCTCTTACCAGGAACTTCAGAAATTCAAGAGCTGTAAGAACATCAACAACCTTAAAGACTTGATAAGGTTCAACCAACTGTTGTAAGGGGTGAAGTAACTTTAGCGGTTTAAAGGCCGACATTTGAGACGTCACAGTTGGTGTGACAGTAGTCGACTCGGCCCGATCCCCTTTCTGAGCAAGCACTTCTAAATATCTCCTAAACTGCCCCTTCAGCTCGGCTAAGTCAACCCCGAACTTAACCTTAGGACAATATTTTTGGAAATATTCAATCCGCTGCACATAATGCAAGATCCTGGCTGTCAAACGCCTCACCTGCGCTTTCGAAAACCCCGAGATATTACTCAACTCGGAGAACAACTCTTCAAATTCCAGCCGTGCGGCCTCACATAATGACGGTGATTCAGTTACCAATAAATGTTTGTCCGGCAACACAACATAATCGTTATCCTTCACGCCACGAAGTGCGTCTAATAGGGCCGGAACGTCTGCCGACGACAAATCATCACGTCCACGAATCCCCAACTCAAATAGTATTTCGTTCTTACGCAACAGCTGAAAGTCACTCGACATGGTTAATCAAAACAATAACCCAATGCTCAATTTAACTGCCCCACTCGACCATAAGACAACCACGCTCTGCTACCAATCTTGAACCATAGGGGCTTAGGTACAATCGTGAGAAAGGGGGGGGGGAGGAACTGAAAAGAAGAGAGCACTAAAAATTCCGAGAACTACAACCTTTATGGATCAATAATTTATACAGAAATGGAAGCCGAAACACAACAGAAATACAGGTAAAACAAACCAATTTGCATAACCCCCAGTCAATTCCCTCTCAAGCGAGGAGACGGGCAGTCTTCAGCCTATCTGAAAGCCTAAATGTTTCGCGTGGACCCTGAGCCCTAGTTAAAGCCAAACAACTTACCCCGCACGGCGCGAAAGGAGCACTCCGACTGCCGTCTCCTTTCACTGTCAGACCGAGAGGCAACCCATAGGAAGACACTAGCGCAACCCAGCGGGGAAAGCGAGAGTTGCGAAACAAAGGAGGTGCCTCCATAAAACAAAAAAAAAAAAGTGCGATCAGCACATTCTATATTGCTGCCAAATCTCCAACTTGTTTAGCATCTACTTTTACTATGTGACCTGCTAAATTCTAAGAATGCCTTTCTCTTTCTAGTTTTCACGGCACTTACTTCTCAACCTTCTTAGTTATTTAAAAATACATTAAAATTAGTATTTAATACTTTAATTGCATTATTTGTTTTAGATATTACATAAATTTTGATATGAAGATACTGATACCTATTACTTATATTTCCTTGAAGTTGATTTTGATTAATTTAGTGTGCTATAATTAATTTTATATAATTGTAGTTTTGTAAACAGTTAATTATAAAGTTATACTTTGTGGTCCTGACAGCCCTCAAATGAGGAACGCACAATAAATAAATAAAGGAACCGCAAACTTGATTTAATGGAAGCTTGTTGCCGGAGTTCACTGGAATGCCTAATTGTAACGACACTGATTTAACTTTTCCTTAACACGAATCCCGGCTAGATAATGACTTATTTTCTTTACACAATTGTAAGTCTTGCTTCTTACATTATGCATAAATTTCAACAAATGAAACTTATTTATTGCACTTATTCATCTCCCTATCATTTCTTTATAAAGCTATTAATCTTACCACCAATAATTCTGAGACCAAAGCTATGTAGCTTGAATGTTATTGTCAGTTAATTTGGCAAAAGTATATTTTTGCTCTATGTTCCCACAGTACCTATTTAACTGCTTCAACGAAATGTTATTGTGTGCTGAAGGAAATAGGAAATGAGACATGGGTGATTCGAATAGGAAATAGTCACCACATGGGGGTGTTAATGTCTGCCAGGGTTATTAAGGTCACCTATTGACAGTGTTAGACATTTTGTCATGCTAACACATGTATTCAGCGTCACTTTTGGGGATTCTTAGTACTTTGTGCTATTACTTGGTTCAGCGTTTTGTGAACTGTTTACAGCAGGTCAACTTTAGATTGAAAATTGCATTTATTGATATGGACAATTATAGCCAACAGACAGTTTCAGACCAATGGGAATACATAACCCTCTAGCTTTAGTCAACAGATGCGAGAAGAAGCAAAAGTAAACAATACTCTGTGCATTGCATATGATGGTTTTATTTTGCTATTTTAAGGCCAACGCACAACATTGCTCTCAAAATGGAAAATAAAGAAAACAAACTTATCTCCTCTCCGGGTTTGAACTCTAGCAGTCGATCAGCATAGCCGTGCGGCCAAAGCCCTATACTTCCTTAGCCGCTCACCACAGCCTGTTATCCATTGCAATGGCGTGCAGCCACACTTTAAGTCTCCAATTTAAGCACCTTTGGTAACGTAGCAATTGAGAAATGCTTCTTCAGAGGGGCAGCAGCTAGGCTTTATTAAGTTCCTAATAAGCACTATTTCGATTCCAATGGATAATATTGATATGTTTCTTTCTGTTATAATTTATTGGTGGCAATCTCTAATTACTTTGAATACGTATAACTCATTACCTTGACGTCGAAGACCACTGGTTTCCTATCTCAAATTGATTGCCTGTAAACTCTCTAATACCAGTTCAGTGTGTGCGGTGTTACTCATTTACAGCCTGTATATACATATGCATACACACATATATACACGCATACTTGTTAAGACTTGGGGGACATTAAATGAATTCATGCGTTCTGTTGATGGTTTACACATTTTGCGTGAATACATCGGATTCGCCATAGGTTTACTTTTGTAAAATTACATACCTGCAATTGAATAAAGAACGGCATGAAGTGCAAGTAATTAATTCGTTAATTGAGTTTTAGAAAGGTTAATCATGGAAATTCGTCAAAATTCCAGCCTTTCCCTGTTATTTATGTATTCTTTCACATACCATTACAATTGTGATTTGGTACAGCTCTGGCATACAATTAGCCATTGAAAAATAACGTTTTTAGAATATTTACAAAGCGAAAGTTCCTCTCATGACTCAGTCTTTTGTTATTTCACATGGCAAGCACATTCTATAACTAGCATAAAGAGACATTTCTTTCATGATACCAGCCGTTTTTATTTCGCAATACATTATGTTGCTTGTATTTCTTCCTTCACTTTCATCACATAAAAAAATAAGCATAGTAAGCAAGGACTCGTTAATTATTCGCTAAACAGTCCACGCACCCTTTCAAGCAAAGCAATGAAAGAAAAAACTGCTTCAGAGTATAACAATTTGCCAATAACATACTTTGAGCTTGTATTAAGTACAATGATATGTCGTTATTTTCATGTCGTTATTACTGCTGCTGTGTTAAAATGTTTTGCTTGAAGGTTTTTTATTATGCTCCCGACAGCAGAAAAGCTGGTTTGCGTTTTCTCAATCAAAAAGAAATATTACAAGGCTAAGTGACGGCACTTCTCTGCAGAAGGCCGCGCTGTTGTTGCTATGATGCTAAAGGACTCAATAAAAACATGAATGTGTAAATAGAGCATCTTCGAAGACGAAAAGAAAGGTAGTACACCGTTGTTGAGGAAGATTTGTTGCCAAAAATAAAAGCAGAACAGTAGTTGGAAGGAGTTTTATTGCCTCTCGTGTGCCTTTCTTTTGCATAAACTGCAACAAGGTGTATCAAATAGCATTTTCTTGGTTTTTTCAGTGAGATAAATACCTCGTTTTCGATTCAGAGCTTGCAAGTAAGAGTCGAGTATCGTAAAGAACAACGTTTAAAATTGT
This sequence comes from Tenodera sinensis, assembly GCA_030765045.1. NCBI lineage: Eukaryota > Metazoa > Arthropoda > Insecta > Mantodea > Mantidae > Tenodera > Tenodera sinensis. Next base: position 1,136,681 of record JAUKNM010000038.1, read on the forward strand.
AATACGCTATAGCTCACACAAACAGTTTAGTTTTCTCGTTTTCATCTTCGGTGTCTGGAAAGTTTGCATCAAGTTTGGAAAGCTTAGCACCGTGTTATTCAGCTGCTTAGCAACTTGGTTTATATGAATTCTAAACGTTATAAACAAAAGTTTATAGCATGTCTTGGAATAAAACTAAAGTAAGACTATCCCAACAATAAGTAGCACGTATGCATGGTTCTTGTACGAATACCATGTGTAACAAATTTGCAGTAAGAAATATTTTGTAATTCTATATAAATGTGCAAGTGTCAGAAAATAAATCTTGAAACTACAAAGTAGATACAGTAAAACCTGCCTAAAACGGAACGCGATCGTTCCTGTAATATTTTTCCGTTTTCACGGGTTTCCGTCTTACAAAGGGTTGTACATATTTTAGTAAAAACAAAGTACAAAAAATGTAATCGTATAGAAATAAACTGAAGGAACAATTTAAAGTAAAATTCTGTAAATAAAAATAGATTCAATTGTATGTTTTGCTGTATTATCAACTTACATGTTATACATAATTGTAGTTTGTCCATTAGTTTCTTTTCCCTCACGTAAACCGTCGAAGTGCACTGTTGCGTCTTCTTCACGAGAGAGCGCTCTATGTATTCTGCATCAGCTCTAGGAGTTCTAGAACATTGTTGGAAGCTGCAAATTCCTGAAGGTCACTTACAACAGGTAATGCTTCTCAAAAAGTGCGTACTTCGGCTCTCTTTCGTTGGCTTCGTCATCGTCATCGTCCATTCCCTCCATGACTTCACAACTGCTGTTTCCAACAGCAATATCTGCTGCACTTTGAATGTCTTCAGTCGTGGCAAGTTCGTTCTCAAAGCACCTAACTATGTATTAAGCATAATTAAAATGCGTCTTAGTTGGGTTATTTATGCAAAAGGTTCTGGAAAAACTATTCCGTTTCCGGTTAGAGAGTTTTCAGGTTTAGAGTGTTACTCAACATAGGAAATAGCTCCGTTCCGAGATCTATGCTCCACTTGTCCAGGTTTCCGGTATATAGGGGCTCCGGTTTAGTCAGGTTTTACTGTATATCCAGAAGGTACATCTATCGACTGTCACCAGCTCATGGTCTTATGAAAATGAAGGGAGAGGAGAGACATTCTACGTAGTGTAACCCCAGTGTTGTAAACTTCCTCGTAAACGTTGCTGCTGGTTAGGTTGCCAACTTACCTCCAATTCTAGGTATTCCCGATAATAATGTTTAATATCAGTTAAAAATTGGATGAGCCACTAGCGTTATGTCGGAAGTAAAGAAAAAAAAGGAGTTAAGTAAATAAACCCCCGCCTAGGAGTGCTGTGAAATCTGGTGTGATATTGTGGTTGTAGAAGAAAGGGATTCAGTGTGACTTCCATGTTTAAAAGAGATATTTATAGAATGATTGAAAGAAACAACTTAAACAGGTTTTCAAAGCGGAGGCATTTGTGGTGGTATTGAGCCACACTGTCGTTTGCTAACCCCCATACATGTATGATCTCAATCCCATAGAACTAGATTGGGACAAGGTAAAATAAATAGCCAAAGAAATATAACCGGTGACTTATCTTTACAGGAATTGCACGATATAACGCTCGAGGGTATATAACTTGTGAGCAAAACAGAGTGGCAGGCTTTTGGGAAATACAGAAAAGATAGAAAATAATAATTGAGCGAAACACATAGTTGAGCACATGCTTTACGTTTTATGAGCTAAACATACTGCATTAGCTGAACATAACATTTTAAGTTCCGTATTTTGAGTGACTTCTTTGCTTTAATCTAGTGTAAATACGTATTCCATGGTTGATACTACTATCGTAAGCGCGACTAGAAGCACGGGTCCAGGTTCAGATATCTCTGTGTACCTTGAATTGTTGTTTCCCACATCCACAAACTGTGTTCTCTTTCCCTGCGACAGCAGTACAAAGCGCGCTAACGTCACACATTCAACTGATCAAAAATGCGAGCATTTGATAGTATGAGATGACGTCACATCGTTGAAGTTCTAGGCAAGGGCTTGAAGTTTTTACGTGCGTGGGAGTTTTTATAAGAAAATATGCTGCAACATTGTGTAGAACATCTTCCAATATTTCAATATGTGTACTTAGGCAACTAATTCTTGGGGAAGGTGAAACATCTCCACTTTAATTTATTTCAGGTCTGTATGACTAGTCCCAAAGCCAAGTAGGGCGGACTCATACCAAGAGATCTAGAAGAGAAATTTTCAATAACATGTGCGTAAAGTATTGTTCTGATGTTTTTTTATCAGCAACGGATCAGTAACTGCAGCTCTGTGGGGCTATCGCACTGACACGATGGTAGAAAAATAGGTTGGAGCAACGATGTCCAACCTTTGCGAAAGAGGGGAGTGTGGGTTTACCTCCTTCCAACATACGTGGACTTTAACTCCTGACGCAAACGCTCCTCTCCGTCGAAGACGTCGTCTTTAAGACCTGTAAGATCTCGTGTTTGGTGTCCGGACTAGCTCTAGCAAGAGGTCCTAATCTGCAGGGTGTGCGTGAGTTATGGTAGGAATGGAACCAAACGAAGAATCAACCAACATATCACTTTATTTGTAAATTTCCAGATTTGTAGAGAACTGCCGACGATATTTAAATAGAATGTAACTTTGTAACTTTAACTACAACGTTATAACACTTTAACTTTGTCACCCTTTAGCAACCGCCGAATTATGTATACGTGCTAGCTTACGTACAACTCCCAAGTTGCACGTGCGTTATCTCGACTCGATTCAAGACGAGTGTGTCTTGCGTTGCATTTGTTTTTGCGCGAGCAACACGAAGAAAGCGATTTCCATTGGCTAACTTTAGAGCACGTCATGGTAAGATAGGAATCAGCCCGCTGAATCGTTAGAACTTTGTACATACAACAATTGTAACCTTATCACTCATTTACATCTGCCTAGGCTTCCATTCTTGAGACTTTAACATATTCAGCTTTATTACGTTTTCCCCTTAACTATTGACTAGAATCTCCTTTTGTTTCTTTCTATTATCAAATATATATATATATATTGACATTATAATTTCGATTTCAAATGCCCCCATAATCATTATTTTATTATTACATAATAAGTTAATGTTTATGCTCTGCCCGAATGATTAATTTTTTTAGTGAATACTAATTCTCGTAGTCGGCAATTCTCTAACCACATACATTTTTTTTACAAACATTTCAAAACATGCAAACAAGATTAAGTTTTACTTAAAAGCCTATTATTTACATTTTTTTCACCTTCGGAAGTTACATAATTTTACAAAAGTTCCTTGGTTTGGTATTTATTAGTTTCTTGATCTTCTTTCTCTTCTTGGTTTGCACAACACTTTCACTATGTCACTAGTATGCTACCTTAACTATATTTACAATATTTACAGATTTTCTTGTTCTTGACAACACACAAATATCAATGATTTAATCATTATCTCTATTGTTTACTCTTAGATTTTCCCTGTTTTGAGATTTCCCTACCATCTGTTTTGTGGTATTTATTGCATCGGCACGTTCATCAAACTGAGGAGAATTTCGACCTGATCTAGATCTATCATCGTACCTAGGGGAACTGGGTCGATACTGGTGTTGACTATTTTTCCAATTTCTATTTCCCGAATAGTGTCCTTGGAATCTTTGCCTCCTGTTATCTCGGTAACATCTGTTGGCATGGAAGTAATTAACTCGCACATTACGTCCTCTTTGATCATGTTGTCTACCCCTAAAATTGTTTTCATATTGAGTTCTATTCTGGTTTTCCCACAAATTATCATTTCTGGGTATGGGACCACGATATCTCTCTCGAATCTCGTAATTCTGATTCGAGTTTGGGGTTGCCCCCTGCCCGAAAAAATTTTGGAAACCTCTTTCACTTCGATTTTGATTTTTGCTTTGTTCGATCTCCTGTTTGGCTTTGTTCCCCTCTAAAGCTATTAATAGATCTATCATGGCTGCAATGGTTGTGGGTTTTGCTATTATTAAATAATGTTGGGTAGTTTCAGGAAAGTGCGTAGTGATTAGATTAATTAGTTCTGTTTCTCTCATGGGGGGCCCCAACATCTTAGACTTGCGAGCAACATTCATAAAATAATTTACCATTGACTGGTTTTTCTTGGGATCGTATTTGCCCTTACTTAATTCCAGTCGAATATTGGCTTACAGTTAACCTCCTACCTTCCCTTTCTGCATTCTGTAACCTAACCTTACTGTCTTCCAATTCTTTGCAGGTTGTTTCTCTCTCGTTATTCAATATCTGCCCTACTTGTTCACTAAGCTTACTACTCTCTCTCTCTCTCTCTCTCTCTCTCTCTCTCTCTCTCTCTCTCAGATTTCTCAACAAATCGAACAAATTCTTGGTTAATTTCTTTCTTTACATTTTCTATCTCACCCGCAACCTGAGTTCTGTTCTCCCTAACCTCAATTCTTAAATTATCCACTTCACTTCTAATTCCCCCCTGAAAATTTTCTATCACATGTTGTTGGTTTTCTATTCTCTGTGCTAATTCTGTCAAGCCTCGATTATTACTCTCCAATTTCTCTGTCAACACTTTGCTACTACTCTCTATCTCTTTCTCTATCTTTTCAGTTAAACTTTGGGTGGTCATTTCTAGCTGTTCAGTCAAACATTTATTGTTATTTTCCAATTTCTTCAATTTTTCATTTAAACTTTTATGGTTAGTTTTCATTTCCTTCCTAAACTCAGTTAAACTATTTTCCATACTTATTTTCGTTTCATTCAACATTGCGATTATCTGCCCTAGCATGTTACTTTCTGTATTTACAACTGGTGTTTGACATTCTCTGCCAGAATGACCTTCCCCTAGCTGTTCTCTTTGATCTGATACATTTACATTTCCCCCTACATTTGCTACTACATCTACAGTTTCCCTATTTACAACTTCTATCTCCTGAATTTTATTATCTACTACAGACTGTTCCAACATCTTGCCGTTTCTAAGAATCATCTACCTAAATATCACTGATAAATTAGTTTAACACTCAGTACTTTATTATTGTTGCTGCACATCGATGCCACCACCGTCCCTGATGTTACTGGTCCATTATTTCCGCAGTCTCTGATGATCCTCTTCTTCTCGAATCTTGTTGGCTCAATCCTTATCGTGTCAGCTTCTGCTGGTCCTCTTCTTCTCGAATATCGTTGGAACAATCCCCGTCGTCTTATCGTGCCCCACGTTGGGCGCCATTTGACGCAAACGCTCCTCTCCGTCGAAGACGTCGCCTTTAAGACCTATAAGATCTCGTGTTTGGTGTCCGGACTAGCTCTAGCAAGAGGTCCTAATCTGCAGGGTGTGCGTGAGTTATGGTAGGAATGGAACCAAACGGAGAATCAACCAACATATCACTTTATTTGTAAATTTCCAGATTTATAGAGAACTGCCGACGATATTATATAGAATGTAACTTTGTAACTTTAACTACAACGTTATAACACTTTAACTTTGTCACCCTTTAGCAACCGCCGAATTATGTATACGTGCTAGCTTACGTACAACTCCCAAGTTGCACGTGCGTTATCTCGACTCGATTCAAGACGAGTGTGTCTTGCGTTGCATTTGTTTTTGCGCGAGCAACACGAAGAAAGCGATTTACATTGGCTAACTTTAGAGCACGTCATGGTAAGATAGGAATCAGCCCGCTGAATCGTTAGAACTTTGTACATACAACAATTGTAACCTTATCACTCATTTAAATCTGCCTAGGCTTCCATTCTTGAGACTTTAACATATTCAGCTTTATTACGTTTTCCCGTTAACTATTGACTAGAATCTCCTTTTGATTCTTTCTATTATCAAATATATATATATATATATATATATATATATATATTGACATTATAATTTCGATTTCAAATGCCCCCATAATCATTATTTTATTATTACATAATAAGTTAATGTTTATGCTCTGCCCGAATGATTAATTTTTTTAGTGAATACTAATTCTCGTAGTCGGCAATTCTCTAACCACATACATTTTTTTTACAAACATTTCAAAACATGCAAACAAGATTAAGTTTTACTTAAAAGCCTATTATTTACATTTTTTTCACCTTCGGAAGTTACATAATTTTACAAAAGTTCCTTGGTTTGGTATTTATTAGTTTCTTGATCTTCTTTCTCTTCTTGGTTTGCACAACACTTTCACTATGTCACTAGTATGCTACCTTAACTATATTTACAATATTTACAGATTTTCTTGTTCTTGACAACACACAAATATCAATGATTTAATCATTATCTCTATTGTTTACTCTTAGATTTTCCCTGTTTTGAGATTTCCCTACCATCTGTTTTGTGGTATTTATTGCATCGGCACGTTCATCAAACTGAGGAGAATTTCGACCTGATCTAGATCTATCATCGTACCTAGGGGAACTGGGTCGATACTGGTGTTGACTATTTTTCCAATTTCTATTTCCCGAATAGTGTCCTTGGAATCTTTGCCTCCTGTTATCTCGGTAACATCTGTTGGCATGGAAGTAATTAACTCGCACATTACGTCCTCTTTGATCATGTTGTCTACCCCTAAAATTGTTTTCATATTGAGTTCTATTCTGGTTTTCCCATAAATTATCATTTCTGGGTATGGGACCACGATATCTCTCTCGAATCTCGTAATTCTGATTCGAGTTTGGGGTTGCCCCCTGCCCGAAAAAATTTTGGAAAACTCTTTCACTTCGATTTTGATTTTTGCTTAGTTCGATCTCCTGTTTGGCTTTGTTTCCCTCTAAAGCTATTAATAGATCTATCATGGCTGCAATGGTTGTGGGTTTTGCTATTATTAAATAATGTTGGACAGTTTCAGGAAAGTGCGTAGTGATTAGATTAATTAGTTCTGTTTCTCTCATGGGGGGGCCCAACATCTTAGACTTGCGAGCAACATTCATAAAATAATTTACCATTGACTGGTTTTTCTTGGGATCGTATTTGCCCTTACTTAATTCCAGTCGAATATTGGCTTACAGTTAACCTCCTACCTTCCCTTTCTGCATTCTGTAACCTAACCTTACTGTCTTCCAATTCTTTGCAGGTTGTTTCTCTCTCGTTATTCAATATCTGCCCTACTTCTTCCCTAAGCTTACTACTCTCTCTCTCTCTCTCTCTCTCTCTCTCTCTCTCTCTCTCTCTCTCTCTCTCTCTCTCAGATTTCTCAACAAATCGAACAAATTCTTGGTTAATTTCTTTCTTTACATTTTCTATCTCACCCGCAACCTGAGTTCTGTTCTCCCTAACCTCAATTCTTAAATTATCCACTTCACTTCTAATTCCCCCCTGAAAATTTTCTATCACATGTTGTTGGTTTTCTATTCTCTGTGCTAATTCTGTCAAGCCTCGATTATTACTCTCCAATTTCTCTGTCAACACTTTGCTACTACTCTCTATCTCTTTCTCTATCTTTTCAGTTAAACTTTGGGTGGTCATTTCTAGCTGTTCAGTCAAACATTTATTGTTATTTTCCAATTTCTCCAATTTCTCATTAAAACTTTTATGGTTAGTTTTCATTTCCTAACTAAACTCAGTTAAACTATTTTCCATACTTATTTTCGTTTCATTCAACATTGCGATTATCTGCCCTAGCATGTTACTTTCTGTATTTACAACTGGTGTTTGACATTCTCTGCCAGAATGACCTTCCCCTAGCTGTTCTCTTTGATCTGATACATTTACATTTCCCCCTACATTTGCTACTACATCTACAGTTTCCCTATTTACAACTTCTATCTCCTGAATTTTATTATCTACTACAGACTGTTCCAACATCTTGCCGTTTCTAAGAATCATCTACCTAAATATCACTGATAAATTAGTTTAACACTCAGTACTTTATTATTGTTGCTGCACATCGATGCCACCACCGTCCCTGATGTTACTGGTCCATTATTTCCGCAGTCTCTGACGATCCTCTTCTTCTCGAATCTTGTTGGCTCAATCCTTATCGTGTCAGCTTCTGCTGGTCCTCTTCTTCTCGAATATCGTTGGAACAATCCCCGTCGTCTTATCGTGCCCCACGTTGGGCGCCATTTGACGCAAACGCTCCTCTCCGTCGAAGACGTCGCCTTTAAGACCTATAAGATCTCGTGTTTGGTGTCCGGACTAGCTCTAGCAAGAGGTCCTAATCTGCAGGGTATGCGTGAGTTATGGTAGGAATGGAACCAAACGGAGAATCAACCAACATATCACTTTATTTGTAAATTTCCAGATTTATAGAGAACTGCCGACGATATTTAAATAGAATGTAACTTTGTAACTTTAACTACAACGTTATAACACTTTAACTTTGTCACCCTTTAGCAACCGCCGAATTATGTATACGTGCTAGCTTACGTACAACTCCCAAGTTGCACGTGCGTTATCTCGACTCGATTCAAGACGAGTGTGTCTTGCGTTGCATTTGTTTTTGCGCGAGTAACACGAAGAAAGCGATTTACATTGGCTAACTTTAGAGCACGTCATGGTAAGATAGGAATCAGCCCGCTGAATCGTTAGAACTTTGTACATACAACAATTGTAACCTTATCACTCATTTAAATCTGCCTAGGCTTCCATTCTTGAGACTTTAACATATTCAGCTTTATTACGTTTTCCCCTTAACTATTGACTAGAATCTCCTTTTGTTTCTTTCTATTATCAAATATATATATATATATATATATATATATATATATATATATATTGACATTATAATTTCGATTTCAAATGCCCCCATAATCATTATTTTATTATTACATAATAAGTTAATGTTTATGCTCTGCCCGAATGATTAATTTTTTTAGTGAATACTAATTCTCGTAGTCGGCAATTCTCTAACCACATACATTTTTTTTACAAACATTTCAAAACATGCAAACAAGATTAAGTTTTACTTAAAACCCTATTATTTACATTTTTTTCACCTTCGGAAGTTACATAATTTTACAAAAGTTCCTTGGTTTGGTATTTATTAGTTTCTTGATCTTCTTTCTCTTCTTGGTTTGCACAACACTTTCACTATGTCACTAGTATGCTACCTTAACTATATTTACAATATTTACAGATTTTCTTGTTCTTGACAACACACAAATATCAATGATTTAATCATTATCTCTATTGTTTACTCTTAGATTTTCCCTGTTTTGAGATTTCCCTACCATCTGTTTTGTGGTATTTATTGCATCGGCACGTTCATCAAACTGAGGAGAATTTCGACCTGATCTAGATCTATCATCGTACCTAGGGGAACTGGGTCGATACTGGTGTTGACTATTTTTCCAATTTCTATTTCCCGAATAGTGTCCTTGGAATCTTTGCCTCCTGTTATCTCGGTAACATCTGTTGGCATGGAAGTAATTAACTCGCACATTACGTCCTCTTTGATCATGTTGTCTACCCCTAAAATTGTTTTCATATTGAGTTCTATTCTGGTTTTCCCATAAATTATCATTTCTGGGTATGGGACCACGATATCTCTCTCGAATCTCGTAATTCTGATTCGAGTTTGGGGTTGCCCCCTGCCCGAAAAAATTTTGGAAACCTCTTTCACTTCGATTTTGATTTTTGCTTAGTTCGATCTCCTGTTTGGCTTTGTTTCCCTCTAAAGCTATTAATAGATCTATCATGGCTGCAATGGTTGTGGGTTTTACTATTATTAAATAATGTTGGATAGTTTCAGGAAAGTGCGTAGTGATTAGATTAATTAGTTCTGTTTCTCTCATGGGGGGGCCCAACATCTTAGACTTGCGAGCAACATTCATAAAATAATTTACCATTGACTGGTTTTTCTTGGGATCGTATTTGCCCTTACTTAATTCCAGTCGAATATTGGCTTACAGTTAACCTCCTACCTTCCCTTTCTGCATTCTGTAACCTAACCTTACTGTCTTCCAATTCTTTGCAGGTTGTTTCTCTCTCGTTATTCAATATCTGCCCTACTTCTTCCCTAAGCTTACTACTCTCTCTCTCTCTCTCTCTCTCTCTCTCTCTCTCTCTCTCTCTCTCTCTCTCAGATTTCTCAACAAATCGAACAAATTCTTGGTTAATTTCTTTCTTTACATTTTCTATCTCACCCGCAACCTGAGTTCTGTTCTCCCTAACCTCAATTCTTAAATTATCCACTTCACTTCTAATTCCCCCCTGAAAATTTTCTATCACATGTTGTTGGTTTTCTATTCTCTGTGCTAATTCTGTCAAGCCTCGATTATTACTCTCCAATTTCTCTGTCAACACTTTGCTACTACTCTCTATCTCTTTCTCTATCTTTTCAGTTAAACTTTGGGTGGTCATTTCTAGCTGTTCAGTCAAACATTTATTGTTATTTTCCAATTTCTCCAATTTCTCATTAAAACTTTTATGGTTAGTTTTCATTTCCTTCCTAAACTCAGTTAAACTATTTTCCATACTTATTTTCGTTTCATTCAACATTGCGATTATCTGCCCTAGCATGTTACTTTCTGTATTTACAACTGGTGTTTGACATTCTCTGCCAGAATGACCTTCCCCTAGCTGTTCTCTTTGATCTGATACATTTACATTTCCCCCTACATTTGCTACTACATCTACAGTTTCCCTATTTACAACTTCTATCTCCTGAATTTTATTATCTACTACAGACTGTTCCAACATCTTGCCGTTTCTAAGAATCATCTACCTAAATATCACTGATAAATTAGTTTAACACTCAGTACTTTATTATTGTTGCTGCACATCGATGCCACCACCGTCCCTGATGTTACTGGTCCATTATTTCCGCAGTCTCTGACGATCCTCTTCTTCTCGAATCTTGTTGGCTCAATCCTTATCGTGTCAGCTTCTGCTGGTCCTCTTCTTCTCGAATATCGTTGGAACAATCCCCGTCGTCTTATCGTGCCCCACGTTGCGCTCCATTTGACGCAAACGCTCCTCTCCGTCGAAGACGTCGCCTTTAAGACCTATAAGATCTCGTGTTTGGTGTCCGGACTAGCTCTAGCAAGAGGTCCTAATCTGCAGGGTGTGCGTGAGTTATGGTAGGAATGGAACCAAACGGAGAATCAACCAACATATCACTTTATTTGTAAATTTCCAGATTTATAGAGAACTGCCGACGATATTTAAATAGAATGTAACTTTGTAACTTTAACTACAACGTTATAACAATTTAACTTTGTCACCCTTTAGCAACCGCCGAATTATGTATACGTGCTAGCTTACGTACAACTCCCAAGTTGCACGTGCGTTATCTCGACTCGATTCAAGACGAGTGTGTCTTGCGTTGCATTTGTTTTTGCGCGAGCAACACGAAGAAAGCGATTTCCATTGGCTAACTTTAGAGCACGTCATGGTAAGATAGGAATCAGCCCGCTGAATCGTTAGAACTTTGTACATACAACAATTGTAACCTTATCACTCATTTAAATCTGCCTAGGCTTCCATTCTTGAGACTTTAACATATTCAGCTTTATTACGTTTTCCCCTTAACTATTGACTAGAATCTCCTTTTGTTTCTTTCTATTATCAAATATATATATATATATATATATATATATATATATATATATATATATATATATATATATATATATATTGACATTATAATTTCGATTTCAAATGCCCCCATAATCATTATTTTATTATTACATAATAAGTTAATGTTTATGCTCTGCCCGAATGATTAATTTTTTTAGTGAATACTAATTCTCGTAGTCGGCAATTCTCTAACCACATACATTTTTTTTACAAACATTTCAAAACATGCAAACAAGATTAAGTTTTACTTAAAACCCTATTATTTACATTTTTTTCACCTTCGGAAGTTACATAATTTTACAAAAGTTCCTTGGTTTGGTATTTATTAGTTTCTTGATCTTCTTTCTCTTCTTGGTTTGCACAACACTTTCACTATGTCACTAGTATGCTACCTTAACTATATTTACAATATTTACAGATTTTCTTGTTCTTGACAACACACAAATATCAATGATTTAATCATTATCTCTATTGTTTACTCTTAGATTTTCCCTGTTTTGAGATTTCCCTACCATCTGTTTTGTGGTATTTATTGCATCGGCACGTTCATCAAACTGAGGAGAATTTCGACCTGATCTAGATCTATCATCGTACCTAGGGGAACTGGGTCGATACTGGTGTTGACTATTTTTCCAATTTCTATTTCCCGAATAGTGTCCTTGGAATCTTTGCCTCCTGTTATCTCGGTAACATCTGTTGGCATGGAAGTAATTAACTCGCACATTACGTCCTCTTTGATCATGTTGTCTACCCCTAAAATTGTTTTCATATTGAGTTCTATTCTGGTTTTCCCACAAATTATCATTTCTGGGTATGGGACCACGATATCTCTCTCGAATCTCGTAATTCTGATTCGAGTTTGGGGTTGCCCCCTGCCCGAAAAAATTTTGGAAACCTCTTTCACTTCGATTTTGATTTTTGCTTTGTTCGATCTCCTGTTTGGCTTTGTTTCCCTCTAAAGCTATTAATAGATCTATCATGGCTGCAATGGTTGTGGGTTTTGCTATTATTAAATAATGTTGGATAGTTTCAGGAAAGTGCGTAGTGATTAGATTAATTAGTTCTGTTTCTCTCATGGGGGGGCCCAACATCTTAGACTTGCGAGCAACATTCATAAAATAATTTACCATTGACTGGTTTTTCTTGGGATCGTATTTGCCCTTACTTAATTCCAGTCGAATATTGGCTTACAGTTAACCTCCTACCTTCCCTTTCTGCATTCTGTAACCTAACCTTACTGTCTTCCAATTCTTTGCAGGTTGTTTCTCTCTGGTTATTCAATATCTGCCCTACTTCTTCCCTAAGCTTACTACTCTCTCTCTCTCTCTCTCTCTCTCTCTCTCTCTCTCTCAGATTTCTCAACAAATCGAACAAATTCTTGGTTAATTTCTTTCTTTACATTTTCTATCTCACCCGCAACCTGAGTTCTGTTCTCCCTAACCTCAATTCTTAAATTATCCACTTCACTTCTAATTCCCCCCTGAAAATTTTCTATCACATGTTGTTGGTTTTCTATTCTCTGTGCTAATTCCGTCAAGCCTCGATTATTACTCTCCAATTTCTCTGTCAACACTTTGCTACTACTCTCTATCTCTTTCTCTATCTTTTCAGTTAAACTTTGGGTGGTCATTTCTAGCTGTTCAGTCAAACATTTATTGTTATTTTCCAATTTCTCCAATTTCTCATTTAAACTTTTATGGTTAGTTTTCATTTCCTTCCTAAACTCAGTTAAACTATTTTCCATACTTATTTTCGTTTCATTCAACATTGCGATTATCTGCCCTAGCATGTTACTTTCTGTATTCATAACTGGTGTTTGACATTCTCTGCCAGAATGACCTTCCCATAGCTGTTCTCTTTGATCTGATACATTTACATTTCCCCCTACATTTGCTACTACATCTACAGTTTCCCTATTTACAACTTCTATCTCCTGAATTTTATTATCTACTACAGACTGTTCCAACATCTTGCCGTTTCTAAGAATCATCTACCTAAATATCACTGATAAATTAGTTTAACACTCAGTACTTTATTATTGTTGCTGCACATCGATGCCACCACCGTCCCTGATGTTACTGGTCCATTATTTCCGCAGTCTCTGATGATCCTCTTCTTCTCGAATCTTGTTGGCTCAATCCTTATCGTGTCAGCTTCTGCTGGTCCTCTTCTTCTCGAATATCGTTGGAACAATCCCCGTCGTCTTATCGTGCCCCACGTTGGGCGCCATTTGACGCAAACGCTCCTCTCCGTCGAAGACGTCGCCTTTAAGACCTATAAGATCTCGTGTTTGGTGTCCGGACTAGCTCTGGCAAGAGGTCCTAATCTGCAGGGTGTGCGTGAGTTATGGTAGGAATGGAACCAAACGAAGAATCAACCAACATATCACTTTATTTGTAAATTTCCAGATTTGTAGAGAACTGCCGACGATATTTAAATAGAATGTAACTTTGTAACTTTAACTACAACGTTATAACACTTTAACTTTGTCACCCTTTAGCAACCGCCGAATTATGTATACGTGCTAGCTTACGTACAACTCCCAAGTTGCACGTGCGTTATCTCGACTCGATTCAAGACGAGTGTGTCTTGCGTTGCATTTGTTTTTGCGCGAGCAACACGAAGAAAGCGATTTCCATTGGCTAACTTTAGAGCACGTCATGGTAAGATAGGAATCAGCCCGCTGAATCGTTAGAGCTTTGTACATACAACAATTGTAACCTTATCACTCATTTAAATCTGACTAGGCTTCCATTCTTGAGACTTTAACATATTCAGCTTTATTACGTTTTCCCCTTAACTATTGACTAGAATCTCCTTTTGTTTCTTTCTATTATCAAATATATATATTGACATTATAATTTCGGTTTCACCCCCTACCGTACCTTGTGTTGCAGTGGTGGGTTGGTGACATGTACGTTGCGTTTGATTTAGGAAAGCACTTTCCAAGCTTATACGATAAAGATCTGTTCATTGGTGATTTCTTTGGTTCTTCTTACGTTTAATTAGTCTATCAATATTTGGCATAACCTTAGAAGATCTACCAAGTGATCGTCGCGTAACATATTGCGATACAGGCTTTTAATATAGTTCAATTTGGAGAAACTCTGTGCGCAAATATATGCAGAGCTATACTCATCCTTACATACACCATTCTTGCAAATACTTATTTCTCCCTATACTGAATTTTATTCGACATAAGCATTACCTTATTACGAATTTTCTTGTAGCTGCAAGGGAATATTGGAATGCAGTAGGCTTTAAACGATAGTGACATATTTTAAGAGTTGGTTGCCATTTGAAATTCCTTTCTGTTTGCAAGGCCTAGGAACGAAAAAACCAATAACACATTCCTATTTGAAAAAAGGGTATAAATATTGGTAGATTCAAAGAAATAAGAAAGAATATCTCATGAAAGGTTCACTCAAAAGAAAAAAAGAAGACATAAATGGTGTGTTTTAACGAGATCCACATTTTTATTTAGTAAGTTTTTGCCTGTCTCTCACTGATTACCACTTATGAAAAAATCATCCAGAATGAAGAGATATTCCGAGGACGTTCCTAGAAAATTCCATGGAATCGCCCGTTTATGTCCGTCACTGCATATTGACTGTCTGTCCCTCCGACTAAGGAGTGGAGTGAGGTATTGCTGCTTACTGCGTAAGGTTCTCCAAAGATAGAAGGTTGGACACCTCTGGGTCAGAGAAACTAAAAGTAGAGATACTGCTAGGTGTCGGCTGATTAAGTAATTAATAAATAAATTAAACAACTAATAAATTAATTAAATAATTAATAAATAATTACTTTCATTGCAGGACTTAAGAATGGGAGAACTGAATACCTGGCGAAAGTTAAAAGCGACCCTTAGCCATGTAGTACATGCTTCATTCCAAAGGAAGGTCCAGTATCCAAAGACTTAAGGAGATCCAATGATATAAAACAGGTGTGGGCCAGGAATAAATAGAGATAAAAGGAAATCGGGGACTCACGATACACTAGGTGCAAAAGGCACGAGCCTAAAAAAGATATGTGGGAAACCTCCGTTCAAAGGAATCAATAAATGTAATTGAAGGACGGAGAATGAGATTACAGATATAAAATGTGAGGTATATTTGGCTTTATGTAACGTTAATTATTAAAAAATAGATTAATAAGTAAATAAATAAAACTTTTATACGATGTTTAAACTATGTGAGAGTAATTACACTTGGATTTTTAACTAAAGAGAAGAAACAAACAGCTACTTAGTGGGGACTGCCTCCACAGTGCAGTTGGTAGCACGCTTACCTCTGGCGCGAGGGACCCGGGTTCAATCCCGGCACCAGCAGATAAAAACCTGTTTTATGAAAAAATTAAGTGTAATTAAAAAAGAGAACTTTGTTAAATAAGTATCTTTAGAATTAAGTGCTTCTAAGGCACAGCCTACCCTTTGTATTTTCCAGTGTTTTAAGTAAAATATTTTCAGCTGTCAAGTGCCATTCATTTGCTCCTTTCGGCTCTGTAAACAGCATGAAATATCAGGGTAGACATATTTCAGTTATACGAAGTTCCCTCTCACACACCTACACCCACATCCACCCACACAAACTATGAACCGAAGCCACGTTCAACATTTTAATAAGCGTACGAATTAGATAGGCAAATTTTGTGTGTATAATTTGCATAATGAATGAAAATGACTTAATACTTAAACAATGGCCAACAATATGAGTTCTGCTCTCATATAGACACACAGATGTACACAGACCATCATCCTAACTTAATTTTTAGTCGCGATAACTCCAAATCTGCTGAAGTAAAAACAACGATATTTTATACATTGTGGAGTACCTTTTTCTTTCTTAAGCAGGCACATAAGAAATGGAAAATTACGGACTGAAACAGAAAGTACATAATATTGTTTGCTGCATATGTGTTTAACCAGTTACATGCTTGCAGATTGAGACGATTTCTATTAATTATGAACCTTTCAAATGAGGAGATGATTTAGATATAACTAAAAATTATTAAACTTGTTTATATTTTGAATCGTGTACCGAATGAATAAACATCATAAAATTAAGACACACTTTCGCTGGTCTGCTGCGTTGCATAATTTTTATCATGTTCCTGAAAGAAGAAGTTAAAAATCTCACTCGGCTTTAATTCCCCTGATTGCAAATCCTTGTTTGTAAAGAACGAGGGCGAGGAAATCAACCGTCCATGCGAGATAAAACAGATTAATCTCCAGGTCATGAATAATGGAATAATTTGGTTTGACACCAATAAAGTTGCGCGACGCTTGATTGTATTTTCAGATCACAATCTGCTCGCTACCCCAACGAAAAACAAACATTGAGAGCGTGGGTGTATACAGAAAAGTTGAACATAGCTTATCATCAAGCGCACAAGCATTGTTGCCAACGTAATGCCTCTATTTTCTAAATCTTCAGTCAATCTAAGAACATTGCACTGATTTTTCTACTCCCTTAACCGTGAAGGAGATCACTTTTCTCATATTGTTTAACTAACGCATCTCTTAATTTCCACTTTTATTTTGATAAAATTAAATGTCAAGCTATTTAGGACTAAGAATCCTATTTGGCCTTTAACTTTTGACAAAATGGAACTACCATGACAAAGTACTGAAAGGTCGAAGTCGCCTTCACACATCAGTTCCGACCTCTTACGCCTTTTATGAGAATTAGATTATTTGTAATGCGTATTAAATAGTAATAGGTACTAACACATGTTTCAGTCAAACCGCCTGAGTTGCATTCAATTGTTGCTAACTTGTTACGTTACTTATTAAACAAAGCTTGTTTTCTACGTGTACCGCGGCTAAGGGCGATCTATGGGGGAGGTCGATTGTATGGACTCATGTACTACGTGGCAAAGCGGTGAGGCGTATTGGCCTTAGCTTTCGAGCGCTATGATCGCTTCTTATCTTGTCTATTACAACAGCAAAATAATAGTAATTTGGCGTATAGTCAGTGATAAAACACAAATTGATGATCTCCCGCGCCTGCCGTTATATGAGACGTCGCTGTCGTGAAGATATGATTACATCTGAACAGTGTACAAACATTGCCTCGCCGTGTATGTGCGAGAAGCTCACGTAAACATCTGTACAGTTTCACATTCTTTCCGATACGCTTCACGGCTTTGCCAAGTACTAATATAACACACACTGGTTTATTTATTTATTCTACTTATTTACCTTCGTAGGAGTTAAGAGACCATCTCTTCCACTCTACTAGGCAGTACAACATAATGTGAAGCCGGCGACGGCGCACAACAAAGGACAGTCGGCGCTGGACCGCTCCGCACTGATGGTAGGTGCATCAAAGACGCTCAAGGGCTGGCTATCTCGCACGACTGTTGTGAACACGTGATAACAGGCACAACACAAGGGAGTTTTCCAGATTATTCGAGAAGAGTCCAGCAGCCAGCGTATTTGTAAAAGTCCAGTGTGAAAGATCCAATTGTCATTCTCACTACATAAGGAGACAAGGCGACGAAGGAGTTACTATTTAGTTACAGACATGAGTCGCCGGGAGTCAGTTTTTAGTTTTAGTAGTGTGTGTGTGTGTGTGTGTGTATGTGTGTGTGGGTGTGTGTGTGTCAGCTGTGTGTGTACGGTCACGTCGAAAGGAAGATAGCGAAGCAGTTAATGAGTGCTGAGTGTTTGTATGGTCAAAGTCAGCTGTTTGGGAGACAGAGAAAATGAAGAAAGACAGAAAGGAGTGAGTCAATTACGAGAAGGAAATAAAATTGTCGTGAGTTGTAATGTTACGAAAGACTGTAGGCTGCGCTAACCTCAGAATAGAGAACTCTGTATTTGTACAAAACTTTTGGAAGAAGGTAAAGTGAGAAAAAAGTATTTGGACTGGAATTTTGACGTTATTGCCACAATAATACGACAAATAAAAACAAACATACAGCTAAATGTCTAACAAAGATATTAAAATGTATAAAATCAAAATGAATAACAATATAATACAACATAATAAAACAAACATACAAAAATGTAACAAACCATATTAAAATGAAAAAGAGAAAAATTATAACCAAATTGCTTTTAAACGAACTTACAATTTCATTTATTTCAATGAATTAACATGTTTGACCTAATAGTGGTTAATTGTAAAGACCATGACTTAAATAACCTTGTAATTGTAATTCGTCATTGTAAAACGAATTTGAGACTGCCTTGTAGTTTATCGGGGAAAATTTAAGTTGGAGAATTGAATGTGGTGCCGGCACATGACATTGTAGCTCAGTTGGTAAATCGGCAGCACAGTGAGCCGAAGACCTGTGGTTCAATTCTGGCTAGAGTATTGAAGTTTTCAGCCTGAGTTTAGGTTTCCAACCGGACCCCACATGCTGAATATGTGAAAGAAGGTTAATTAGCTTTCTTTTTAAATTTTTGACGTGAAAAACAACTTAAGGTAACTTAGCACTATAAAATTCCAAATTCTTCATTTGGCGAAAACAAATAAAGGAAATGCATTATATTTAACAATTTAAGCAAATTTCATAAAATACATTATTTTTGTTTAATGTTATAAATCGCACACCAACTCCAATATGCAATAAATAAAAAAGAAAACCTGAACAAAATTGGTTCCGGTCTAAGTGCCAAGCACATGAAGGCGGGAAATCGAAAAAGCGAATGGTATTGCAGCCAATTCCACTGCAATAAGAGCTGCCAAAATAATTCATACGTGAACTACATTGTCATGAAAAGTGCACCTAGGTGAACTTTGTCTGCTGATAAAAATAGAGATATAACCTTCTATTGGTCCCTTTCCATTACCAAGGTAAAAGACGACTGTATTCATTCCATTCAGTATTTTTACGTTTTGGAGCTAAAAGTTTAGGTAATATTTCCTTTATAAAGAAGCAAATGAGGTAACTTATTTAAGGAACAAAACTAGAGCATGTGAGGTACGTATTTACACGTGGATGCATTTTTGGCATTATAGTTGTTATTTTTCTGCGTAAATAAAGACATTTGTGTATAAACTTGCATTTGGGCGGCAATATATTAATTTTTGACCTGTTTTACTCTAATCATTTCTAAATATTTTCTCTAAATGGCATGAGCAATCTGCATATTACCTATTATACTTATTCTCAAATTTCGATTCTATTTCGCTACGCTCAAAGGAATAGATTATTCTGCAATTACATTTTTCCGTTCTGTTTACCAAATTCATACTCTCATAGGTATTCATTTTATAGGAATATGATTACTATTCTTATTAATCGTATAACCGCAATAACAAGATTTTCGTTTACAAAAAATGTAGCACAGAAACAAGTCTGTTTTCTGTCTCAAGTGTATGAACTATGTACTGATTTCTCGTTCAACAAAATCCGTATCTACTTTCTCTACTACGTATAGTAAGTACGAGAAGTATTGTATAGGACTCAAAATTTCACCGGAAATGTTTCGAGTTCCCTTGATTAAAAAAAGAAGCATTTTTAGAAAAGGACCGTGAGTGTATCTGCGAACACCATAACTCAAAAACAAAAAGTCGGTTAAAACCAAAGTTGATATTTAATTTAATATTCTTCAAGAGTGCGATACGAAGATTTTGAGGAAAGTTCCTCACCCTAACCTACCCTTTACATAGAAAATGTTTCGAAAATTTTGACCTTTTTAAAAGATGCCTCTAACGATTTTGATTACAAATGCCATTGATTAAGATATTTTTACAGCAAATGAAATGCATATTTTGAATGTTCTGGCTGTAGCCCTCCTGTGTACTCTGGACGAGTTTTGCATAACTGGCAAGTCTACAGACCAAGTCTTACTATACAAAAATGTAAATATCGTTGAAGCACATACGTTATGTCCAAATGCGTATTTTGTAGCCCGAAACATTTTTATTTATTCCTTGCTATTTGTGTGAGTTATGCATCGCTTATACTTTTCTGATATGGAAGGTCGTTATTCGCCTTTGTATACCTTGGCCGTACAAAGGTAACGGAATGTCAAAGCTTTAAAAGATTTGACTATCGCCCAAAGCCTTCTGTATTCCCTTATTCCCTTGCACCTACAAGAAAGTCATCAATTAGATAATTCCTGCAAATGTTTATTTAGACCAACATGAAGAACTAAAGGAATAAGAGTTGGTACAGGAGTAGAGAAGTCATGTGAGTGCAACACATCAGATTTTTTTTCGTACTTAGTATTTGTTAAAATATAACTTTATCTAAATAAATGTTTAGTGGGCATTTATGTCATATTCTTTAAATCAAGAATGTTCTGGAATTCTAGATCATACATAAGAGCATAGCTTGTGTTTTGTAGGGCCCATATTTCGTTCATGTCCTTGTGGATGTGACGGCCTCATCCCTCGTACAGCCCCAGCAAATGATGATGTGACTCCAGCTGTCAACAAATGTTCCAAAAAAGAAAAACAAGTTTATGTATGTGCGTATATGAAATACAAATATTTACCCAGATGGCGGACAGGTAGAGATGGATTATCAATCATAGCGGCAGACACACCCGCGTGGATATCCCATCCCTCGTCCGACCATAAAACAAAATCAGTCGTGACGTGTGCGTGTGTGAAGTAAGCTTCTTAAAACGCCGTGATTGATGGGGTCAAGTCCATCTAGCACCAACCCTCTCTGCAAACTCTTCAGAGTTTTTATGCCTTCCCCTCTCCCCCATTCTCTAGGGATACGTCTGAGTGTGGAAATAATGTACGGACGTGAGTGGAATTCTGCATTTGTTATGAGAGTACCTTATTCGGTAAGAGTTTCATATCTTACCTCAGTGATTCTTTGACTTGTCCCAAAGGGAACCAGCCGAAGGAAGCTGGTCAATTGGCCCAAAACTTCTCACTTCTTTATAAAATAACATATAAGCTTCCCCCTCACATTCATTTCCTGCCCTGTTCTGGAGTGTCAGCACCGATGTCTTGCAATCGCCTACCTGTTACACCGCTTTCTTCTTGTGCTTTGGTTTAAGCGAAGCTTTTCCTTGGAGCAGGAATCGTATATATTTTACACTGTCAGCGGGCACAAACGCTCCCAAAAAGACTGTGATATACACACAGATAGCGTCGGCGTTAAGCAAAATATAGGTGTACAAAGTTAGGAGAAAAATAAATCAACTATTTTTATTATAGTGTTTATTTTTGTTTTGTTTAAAAGTACTTATTTAGATAGGGTTTGTGATCATAAGGTTATAATATGAATTACAATAATAACTTAACTACCTTAATTATTCAAAAGTAAATTAATATTCCAGAAACAAAATGTTAAAAACATAAAAGATAAGGAATATTTGTATAATAACTTTTAACCGTGCAATTCAAAAGGAAACAGACTACTCCTGCAACATAAAATAAAAATAGCTACACATTAAAACTTATTCTTGTGGTCACACTTCAAACCCAATTACGCATTTATTATGTCAGTTTTGTGCTTTTCCATCATCTTAATGATTGGGCAATCATTAATTACAGAAACAAGTCTCAAGGCAGATGTAAATGCGAAATGCAAAACATACACATAATTTCTGCAGCAAATTTGCGAAATTCTGGGTATGTATGTGGATCAAGCGCTTGATAAAATCTCACATCATCATCATAGCGCCTTTTTTTAGATCTGAATCACAGCATAAATCAGTAAGATATAGTTGAAGTTCAAGTGGGACATTCTCGGAATCAACAGAATAGGGTAAGGAAAAGAGATGCAGTTAGATTTATAAGCTTTCAAATCTGCAAATCTTCCAACATACCCCTCTAGGAGTGCATCCAATATGTTGCAATGCTTATTATTTCTGTGTTTATGTTAAGAGACTGCAAATGTTGAAGTGACTTTGGTTTTTCAATGGTATGCAAGTTGTACAGCCCGGATTAACAGTGTTCCAAGCAGAACTAGCAGGTGCTGCTGTTACGGGTAGCGTGGGTCTGACAAGCTCCAAAGCACGCGCTTGCGCTCAAGTGCACCGTGGGACATCCTGATCTAGATGTTGGCTTCAGGTTGATGTTCTTTGGGGAAGGAATCGCTTACAATTGTACTGTAGAAGAGAACCTGGTTTTTGTGTAGGTATTCTTGTTTTAAGGTTTTCTTTTTTTTTTTTTTTTTTTTTTTTTTTTTTTTTTTCTCCCTTTGAGGACGATTCGCCTGAAGCGTTCTTCTAGGAAGATTGTTTCTTGCAGCAAGATTCGTTCACGGTTGTATTAAATAAAACACCTTATTACTCCTTAAGCTCAGGTTATAGGGATGTTATAGGGATGTTGGAGACATGGGAACCATCTTCCTCCATGCTGTGGATTTAGGAAGGCTACTTCAGAGAAATATTTTCGATAGGCATATTCACCAATAAAGAAGGCAATACTCTTTTCTGACACGAGCGCATAAAACTATAAGCTGTTAACAAGTTGGTTATAAACAACACATATGAATGATTTTTACGAGAAAAAAATAATAAACGTTCAGATATAGTACACAAGAGGTTTAATACCTAGTGTTAGTTTATGTCAATGGGTTTTCAGTTCCGATATAATCACAAAATAATATAAGAGGGTCAAGTTGAATACTAGAGGAATAAGACTTTTCAGAAAGTAGAGTTTGTGGATTACTGAATGGAATTAATCAAATTTCAGTAAATGAACTGAAGATATTCAAAACCAGTCTTAAGCATCCATAATAAGCAACACAAATATGTAACCATAGCAACAAATAAGAGAAAAAATTGTTTGTATCATGACGTTTTTCCGGCCGTTCTCCAACAAACCTTTCTTAAAATATCTTACTCAATTTACTTGGTGTGGAAAGTTTTGGTTGGTACTATGCGCTCCACGTTGGTGCGAGAGTTTGATGAATGCATGTAAGTGTTCCATATTAATGATCTACCTTCGATGTAGCTTATCTAAGCCTCACATTGATTAATTGTTCTGGTCGCCAGCGAGGATTGTACCTTCACAGTGTCTTGGACTCCTCGGCTGGTTCCTTTTTCTGGCTATAGCTCGAGAGTCCTATCCCGGATATTCGTGGTTGTGGTTTTCAGAAAGGATCACAAGAATTCTTGCTATTAAGTCTTTTAATTAAGGTTTCAACAAATCATTAAGACATCGCAACGGTATATTTTATATTTGGTGCTTGAACAGGAATAAATATATTTTTATAAACGGACATGGAAATCCACAATAGTTGATAAGCACGATTTATTAATTTTCAAAAGAGATTTTGTGCCACCAATTTGATCTTAAGCTTAAGTAATTTAAAATAACATTAGATTTTCGGCACATCCAATAACAGAATAGTTTGCTTAATTATTGATACACTAGTTAAAATGTCCATATGAACGTATTTTAATTAACTAAACGTTTAAAGCAAAATCTTTAATCCTACATAAAAAAACTGATGCGTTGCACTCACATGACTTCCTCTACTCTTGTACTAACCATTCTTACAAACTCTTATTCCTCTATCTTCTTCGTGCTAGT
This sequence comes from Tenodera sinensis, assembly GCA_030765045.1. Classification (NCBI taxonomy): domain Eukaryota; kingdom Metazoa; phylum Arthropoda; class Insecta; order Mantodea; family Mantidae; genus Tenodera; species Tenodera sinensis. Next base: position 1,160,659 of record JAUKNM010000038.1, read on the forward strand.
TGAGATAACCAATTTTTTGAAAGCGATAGTCAAATCTTTTAAAGCTTTCAAATTTCATTCTCTTTGCACGGTTAACATATAAAAATGAATAACAATGTTCAATTTGACAGGTATAAGTTCTCCAAAACTCATACAAATAACAAGGCATATCTCTGAAATGGTTCATTCTAGAAAAAAAAAAAAAAAAAAAAAAAAAGAAAAGAAAAAATTATCTAGACAAATTGTGTATTTTAGCAAGATCTACATTTTTTGTATAGCAAGATTTGGTCTTTTTCTTGCGGTTTACCAGTTATGCAAAATTCTGCCAAAATAAGCAGGACTACATGGGCTATAGCTAGAAAATTCAAGATGTGCATTTCATTTGTTATAAAATATCTCAAACATATGGCATTTTAATCAAAGTCGCTAAGGCAATTTTGGAGAAAAGCAATATTTTGGAAAATTTTTCCATGTAAAGGGTAATTTAGGGCGAAGCAATTTTCTTCAAAAATCTTTGTGTCGCATCCTTAAAAGACACTAACCTTAAATACCAACTTCGGGTTTTAACTGACCTTTCGTTTTTGAGTTATGCCGTCCGTAGACTGATATACAGACACAGACACACACACACACATGGACCTTTTTCTAAACATGCTTTTTTATATTCAGGGGGCCTCAAAACATATATTTCCGGCGAAATCTTGACATCGAATTTTTGGTTGGAATACAATACTTCCTCTATTTTACTATACGTAGTAGAGAAGGCAAAAAGTTTAAGGATAAAGGTTGAAACGATTACTTTAAATCGTTTGGTTTACTACGAAGTTAAATTATATTTTATATTTACTTTCCTGAAGTAAATGACATATAATGTTCGATATTAGTACACTAAAGGTGATCCTTCTGGTAATTCTTCTTAGAAAATTATGTCGAAAGAGGCCGAAAATCTAACCACCGCGCACAACCAGCAACCCTTTCCTCAGAAGTAACATTGCCAGTTTTTGAGTTTAACAATAATTATAATAAGGTAGACCAGGACAGGGGAAGGGAGTGAACGGGCAGTAAACTTAAGTAAACGCGGCAATAGTGAAGAATGTTATCTCCAATGATTGCTGCCACTCTTGTGGTTATTAGGATCAAGTGAAGCAGGATAAAATTTTCTAATTTTGAATTGAACAGTAAACATGTACCTATAAATTGATTTCTAGTGACTAAAGAAACTATTCATTAGAATTCAAACTTTACTTTCCCATAGGTCTAAATGACAAATTATTCCTGTTAATGCTCATGTAGCTTTGTAAGTAGTTTCTAACTCATTGTATTCTGTATAAGATTATTTAAATAACAAATTAATGTGTTTATGGTTGTGTAGCTTTGTAAGTAGTTTCTAACTCATTTTGCTGTGTGTAAGATTATTCAAATGACAAATTATTCCTGTTAATGCTTATGTAGCTTTGTAAGTAGTTTCTAACTCATTTTATTCTGTATAAGATTATTTAAATGACAAATTAATGTGTTTATGGTTGTGTAGCTTTGTAAGTAGTTTCTAACTCATTTTGCTCTGTGTAAGATTATTCAAATGACAAATTAATGTGTTTATGCTTGTGTAGCTTTGTAAGTAGTTTCTAACTCATTTTGCTGTGTGTAAGATTATTCAAATGACAAATTATTCCTGTTAATGCTTATGTAGCTTTGTAAGTAGTTTCTAACTCATTGTATTCTGTATAAGATTATTTAAATAACAAATTAATGTGTTTATGGTTGTGTAGCTTTGTAAGTAGTTTCTAACTCATTTTGCTCTGTGTAAGATTATTCAAATGACAAATTATTCCTGTTAATGCTTATGTAGCTTTGTAAGTAGTTTCTAACTCATTTTATTCTGTATAAGATTATTTAAATGACAAATTATTCGAGTTAATGCTTATGTAACTTTGTAAGTAATTTTTAACTCATTTGATTCTGTGTAAGGTAATCTAAATGACAAATCATCCTGTGAAAGCTTATGTAACTCTGTAAGTGATCTCTAGATGAATTATTATTATTATTATTATTATTATTATTATTATTATTATTATTATTATTATTATTATTATTATTATTATTATTATTATTATTATTATTATTATTATTATTATTATTATTATTATTATTATCATCATCATCATCATCATCATCATCATCATCATCATCATCATCATCATCATCATCATCATCATCATCATCATCATCATCATCATCATCATTATTATTATTATTATTATTATTATTATTATTATTATTATTATTATTATTATTATTATTATTATATTATTATAACGAAACAGTAGAATATGGCTGTAAATGCCTAGTGTAAATTTAACACAAAATTCAATTCTTATCTGACAAATTTCAGGTAAGCTTTGATTGTGTTTCCATTATCCCCTTTGCTGTTGTTTGTTTCTTTTTTGTTCCTGCATATAATGAGTTTTATGTGCTCATTCTGTATATTTATTGACAATGTTTTGTACATCACAATTGACATGTTCAATGTTCACCAGCCTCCATGGCTACTTGTGAACTCGCTGTACGCAATCTAATCTAATCTAATCTAAGCACAGCTCATTTTCCTTCATATGTTATAAAACAAAAGAAAGAAACCTATTGCCGGCTGGTCCCATAGCTCAGTCGGTAGAGCACCAGCCTGCTATGCAAGGGGTCCCAGGTTCGATTCCGGGGAGGAGGAGATAGGATTTTTTCTCCCTTATGCTCCCTAGAGTCTGGAAGTGTGAATGAGAATCTGAGTATGCGTGTGATCTAATGTACTAAGAACCCTAAGGATACAAAACCCAGTATTAAGCTAGTACCACCATAACCAATATGTTCCACAGGAGAGGCCGCCCGCGAGACCTTTGAAGTTAAAGCTGGCATAAAAATGGAGTTAAAAGCAATTATAGATTTCAACTCTTGTGGTTCCTGTTTTAAATAACAGAGAACTAGAACGAAAGTACGTTCAAGTTAGTTTATAGCGTGTTAGTGAGGAACCTGATTACCATAAATACAAACGCAAAACTGACCGCCTCCGTAGCGTAGTTGATAGCGTGCTTGCCTCTGGCGGGAAGGACTCGTGTTCGATCTCCGCTACCAGCGCGGGGATTTTCACCCTCTGGGAGGTGAGGCACGGGGTGCACTCAGCCTCGTTAGGTCCCGGGGGACCAATTGATGGATAAGTAGCGGTCGCAGGCGAGAAGGCCGCATAGCTGACCGGGAGGACCCGGGGCGCTGACCACGTTCCACCCTCCAGTACTGCACCCTACCAGAGGTGGGGGACGCAGCGGTTTGGCGGCAAGCCTTAGCCCTTCATTGGCTGTTGCGCTGCGGTTTAGTTTTTTTTTAGTTATAAACGCAAAACTGAGTAGCATGCAAGGTAACTTTAGAAATCTTAAGGTCAGAGATAACCTTTGAACCTCTACACGCTATAAGTCCATTTATTCGCTCTTGATGTCATTTTAATTTCCTCATAAATACAAGGCTACACCATTTTAAGACAAACATTTAAAATCTTAACGCAGAGATAACCATAACCTATGAGATTAGCGTAAATACACGGTATAAGGACATTAATAGGTCTTCTTAGATTACCAAAACCATGTATCAGGTAAACTATGTAAATGGACCACTCTGGGAGATTTGGAAACCTAAACCACGCTAATTCAGAATGCTTCATTAAATTGTAGGTTAATCATCTTCCAAACATTGCATTAGGAACTGCATATTTGCAAGTTTGCGAGCGTGTACAGCTAAACAATGTTTAACTAGGAGTTATTTCCGGGCTGTTATGCCGTGGTCTGCTGGAGTTGAAGAACCCAGACGTTTCGTCCACATCTGTGGCGGACATCTTCAGTGGCGCGGTCGTAATCTCCTCGGAGAAGTTAGCGTAGCGTCTGAGGTGTGGACTGTCAGAGCTGCGGTATTTATCCTTCTAGTCTGGGTTCTTCAACTCCAGCAGACCACGGCATAACAGCCCGGAAATAACTCCTAGTTATACTGACTCCGGCCGTGAAAGCCTTCGCTCTCTCATAAACAATGTTTCATCTGTTACAGGCTGTCAACTGACAAAACATATTTGGCTGCACATTGTTTAGTTTAAGCCTACCCTGCTCAACAGTTAACACACTTTTTTTCTCTTTTCGAAACAGATATAACTTGAGGGGCCTAGTTCCAAAGTGAGTCTTTTCCACTTTTCCTCAACATTGAGATATTATGTTAATAGAATATTGGGGAGCTTATGTTTCATCAGAATGCTCTTTCCAACCTTCCGTTACTTTCAAAACGCGATACCTCCGTTCAGCCAATGAAGAAGCAGAAGTAAAAAACAAGAACAACATGAAATCGCACTATTATTGCATCGCGTGCGGAACCACTAAATTCTGCACTTGTAGTGTTTTAATTTCAAGTAATATGCACAGATGTATCATTCCTTCTCCACCTGGACGTGGAGGTAAGAGATCACGGCATCCAGACACTGGTAAAGATAAAGAGAGAAGACCGAATGTATAGAATATTGAAATGTTATTTCCAGTGCCAGAATATGGTTTTCTTTCACCAGACATAGAATCACAGCTAATGAAGAACCCTACAGTCATAAATCCAGGAATGCAATGAAGTTTTCTCCTCACTTGGAAAGGTGCTAAATTTAGGTCTAAATTTTCTGGTGTATGACTGGAAGACTAGTGTGAAAAAATCTGATGTATTGCACTCACATAACTTTCTCTACTCTTGTACCACTCTTACAAACTCTTATTCATTTATCTTCTTCATATTAGTCGAGATAAACATTTGCAGAAATTATCTTACTATTGATTTTCTTATAAATGCTATGAGAATATCGGAATACAGAAGCCTTTGAGCGATAGTCAAGTCTTTTAAAGCATTCAAATTCCATTCTCTTTGCACGGGCAAGCAATAAAAAGTGAATAATGACCTTCCATTGGAGAAAAATGTACATATTGCAAAACTCACACAAATAACGAGAAATATCTTCGAAAGGGTTCACTCCACATAAAAGTGCATCCAGACATAACTTGTATGTTTTAACGAGATCTATATTTTTGTGCAGTAAGATTCGGTGTCTCTCTTACGGTTTACCGGTTATAAAAAGTCATCCAGAGTAAACAGAACTACATACACCATAGCCAGAAAATTTAAAACATATTTAACTTAAAAAATATATCTTAAATATGTGACATTTTAATCAAAATCGTTATGGGTCATTTTTGAAGAAAAGAAAAGCAAAATTTTCGAAAACTTTTCCCTGTAAAGGGTGGAGGAATTTTCTTCAAAATCTTTGTGTCGCATCCTTGAAAGATATTAAATTTAAATACTTGCACACGTAAAACAAAACTAGTTTTATTGGTTGTTAATATCAAAGTGAGATATATCCATATTTTAAACGAATATATTTGTGGTTTATACAAATATACGAATACAAACTTTGAATGGAAAAGTATAATCTGTATCTGAATTTGCACCAATTAAAGGTTTTTCTTATTTTTCTCAAAATTGCCTAAAATGGAAAAGACTGATTTTGGAGCTAGACCCCTCATTTAAAGACAGTTTTTAAAAATGTTAATCTTCGAAATAGCAAATAGTTTTAAAAACGCATACTTACTATAAGACCATTCACATTGAATGTTCTTCAAAATGTCGACATCTTTGGCATTACAGCGCGTTTCGATAGCTGACAGTTTGATTCCGTTGCAAAAGTTAACTGGTACACTCATGGCCACAGCAATAACTCGCTACACGACTTGCACATATGTCCGTGAACTTGCGCAATTAGTTTTTTTTCCCCTTAATAATTAGCAGCCGAGTGATATTAGAATAACTCGATGAAAAAATCATACGTGAAAATACCTTTTGTTTAATATTTTGTCTATTTATTTAGCACCACAAATGCCTAACTGTGTGAGTCGCATGAGACTTGAATACAAAAGGTGGAAATATAAAATTGATTTCGTGTAATTACATGTAGTTCACACTTATACCCATATGTGACTATTTCCGTATTAATTTACTAGAATATGTTTATAACCATAGCCGGCCTACTGATGCTCCCTGGCACAGTCAATTTATTTGAACGCGCAGGGCACGTATAAGCAAGTCTTATCCTAGTTGGGCATGGCTACATTACATAAAGTTAGCATTTACAATGTCATGCTCAAAAATGAAGCACTTCCTCACCTTCAGTGGTAAGTTTTATCAAATCGCGTACTTTAAAAAAAACAAGTTGTGTGTTTTTAGTAAATGTAAAACCAAATGCCTATCTTTTTTCTTTCAGTTATAAAAAATTGAAGTCATGAGATGCCATTAAGGACAATAAGTTATATGTTAATCCTCATCCTACCAACCGATCGACCACATCTGGTAGGCTGCTGGTTAGTCCTTGTGTGATTTATGTGTACATGCCATTAGGGTAGATCAGCGATCCAACCTTGTCTCTTGGGAGACGCTTTCGTAATTAGCGGCTATTTTCCCTTCCACTCTTTCAGGCAGAGGGTGAATCACCTCTTGCTTGTGACATGTACAAACACAACCAGACGGTCGGTATCCAGTGACGGGCACAAACAAGAGATTCCATGGTACTTTCCAAGTCGTAACTTGAATTTTCTAGGAAGGACCTCAGAAGACTTCTTCATTCTGCAAGACTTTGCATAAATGGAATGCAGTAAGAGATAGACATAGTCTTACTAAATAAAGAATATGGACATGGTCAAAACACCAAATTTATGTGAAATACGTTTTGGTTAGTTTTTGAGTGAACCATTTCTGAGATTATTATATCCGTGAACTTGGCAATGCTTATACTTTTCTCAAACAGGAATACGTTATTCTATTTTATCTCTTGGCCTTGCAAAGAGAACGGAATTTCAAAAGCATCGCATAGCAACCAGCTCTTAAAACATTTCACTATCGCTTAAAGCCTTCTGTATTCGCACATTCCCATAGGTCAGGTGATGATCATTTGGTGCATCCTCTAAGGCCAAATATTGATAGACTTCTTAAACACAAACGTAAGCAGTATCTACCAAAGAAGGCACTAATGAACAGATGTTCATCACATAAGATTTGAAAGTGCTTTGGCAAATCAAACACGGTGTACCTATAAATAAACCGACACTATAACACTATACACGTCCGTGTGTTTAGGTGTTGCAAAGTTCGCGTATAGTGGAAGGAGTTAGATCCAACCTCCCCTCTTTCGTTTCCATCCTTAGAACACAGCTTGTAAACACATTACGTCATTAAATAGCCCTGTGGCTAACGAGAGAGACCGGCTACGGCGACCCAGTACAATTCCCCTGTGACGTTAAGGCATAGTCTTGGGAGCAGAGATCGATATCAAATCGTAATGAGTGCGTAAAATGAAGTTTGTAGATAGGTAATAAATACTGTGAAAACTATTTCTATTCATTGACTGTTCTTGCAAATGGTCAGATGTAAGTTAAGTTTGAGAAATTCTATTGGAATTCTGGTATTGCTAAAGATTACAAATCTGAATGATCTGCTTATACAAGATATTGACAGGAGGTAAAAGTGCAGAGGTCAAATTACTGAAACACTACATAACCTCGTACAACTGTTTTATGGTCACAGTTTATTCTATTACACTCAATACATTAATGTGCCACAAGTTTCGTATATTTACCTCGCATGGTTTAGTAAACTATGTTAGGCAAATACCTAAATCTATATCTCTTTACCCATATACAGAATGGAAGGGAAGTCATTACATTAATTTAAACTCGCTATTTGGAACACATTTTATATCTTACATTTTTGTCCCTGACCATTTCCTACGGAGATATTTTAGTTTTGTCGAACACAAGCTGGCAACGTAGCAGATTGGCGAATGCCACTTTCACTAGGTCAGTACATAACCACCGCAGCGTGGTGTCTTGTGAGCGTAAACCAATACCATGCCGTCTCCTTCCATGTTTACTTGCGAGTGTAGGCCAATCAGAATGTTGAACTCCCAAAACATTACATCACCCTGTAAGCGCCCGACCCGTTTACATCAAGAAATCGGTTCAACTATCCCACCAACCTCAGCGCAACATTTTCGAGTTACTTCACGCCTGAAAAAGCTGTTCGGAGTATTCCTTCAATTCTTTTGTGATTAATTAATTATTTCGAAACCCACGCACAGCATAATATAGTATACAAGGTGCGAGATCATTTGTGGATTTTCAAGAAGCCTGTTATTAAAACAGTCCTAAACTTTTAACTAATATGAAATACAGGTATTATAAATAAAAGTAAAATTAAATAAAGTTGTTTATATTTAATTCTGTGATGTCGTTCACCAGTTTTCATGATGAACTGTCAGTAAGGCGATAAATATGGATGCTTACACAATTTCTATTTAGCTTGGGAGTGACAATAATGGTGGAAAAGAGTGGCATTATAAAAGAAAGCTGATAGAATCGGTGAAAAACACTGTGTTGAATATTTTTAATAAACTTGTGCAGGACAATCTAACTGTCGCTGTGAATAACACTGTTAAACTAACTGCAGATGATGTCGGTACTTCCGAGTGTAGCGTTGTAAGTATGCATAAGGAGATAAAGGAAATGGGAACATTGTGAACACCAGGGAGATAACAACATTAGACAAAGCAGATGTCTTTACCAAATGTGCTATTCGTAGGAAAATAAACGAGGTTTCTTCAATAACGCCAACGATAGACAAAGTCTTAAATTCTGTCACGACTATCTTATGTTGCCTCATTCAAGTGAGTCGCCTTTCATGAATTTCATTGTCACTATCACAATTTATTGAAAAAAATATCCTGTGACATATAACCGGATGTTACTCGCTAGACCCGATAAACCTACAGATTAACACGACTTTTATTTTAATAATTCTGCGTTCAAATTCCACTTCGCATTTATTTCGGTATTTATTTCTATTATCGCCATCTCATCCGAGTAGTATTAGTTGGCCACGATATAAATGCGCTTGGATATGGGCGCTATTGTTCTTTAATAATACTTTGGCGGCGGCCGCACATCAAAGGAAGCACAAGCTCAGCTACCTCACACCCCTACGTTACTATACAACGTGCGATAATAGTGACTAACAACAAAGTTAGAGATGCTTCCAGTGCACGACTTTGTTACGGAAAGCTTTGGGATATGTCGATCAAGAAAAGTGGCCGGTACCTAGTTCTCAGCTAAATCAACGAGCCGGCACAAGAAGTAGGTCAGTTGATTTTTAAGAATATGCTAATAGAATAGTGCAGAGCGAGGTGTGTGCAATTACGCAGTGTTTGTGTCAAGATAACGATACAAGAGAACATCTGGGAGTTGCAAGATCACGAATTGTGAATTGTGATTCAATTTTAAGGGAAATCAAGTGACATAAAAGGTAATCGGACTCGTCATTTGTCACACGGTATCAAAAGCGAAATTCAAAAGGCACGATGGAGGCAATGTTGGATAATATATCTACTGTGGGTTATGATTTTGTCGATCTCTTACTGTCTACCAACTATGCAAAAATTACTCAAAACGAAGAGAACTTCAGAGACTGTTTTTGAAAATCTTCAATATAGGGTATTTTAGTCAGGGATGGATGTTGATATTCTCCTTCCGCAGCTACACCCTATAATTATTTCTCACCATGCACATTGAGAGAACGAAGTGTTGGATGAACAATGTGCATTGTGCTTACCGATAAAGTGGATGATGTATAAATTATTTTTACTTCCTTTGAATAGCTGACAGGGTGCAAATATTACATTTATACGTTTTCTGCTTTTATTGACTTACATTAAGTTGTGTACAAATATAATTGGGTAAAGGGTACATACACGAAGGGGGCACCTCGCACACCTCGACCTACGCAGATCTATTGTGCGCTAATGCCCCCAGGAGGAAGGGGCGAAGTGAGGGAACCAAAGGGGCCACAGAGACACCAAGTGCTGAGATTCCCTCATATCGGCGCCAGGCCCCGCTGAGCAGCCTCCACACACCGCGGGTCCGGTGTCACATAGGCGTCCCCCTCCCCTTGCCGGACCTAGCGCTACGTGGGTCCATGGGTATCGCACAGGCGACGGAGGACAGCGGACGTCCAAACGCCACCTAGCGGCGAGAACAGGAGTTACCATGCTCAAGCATCCGCGCCACTTGTCAACACCACTCGTCTGAAAGCACACACGAAAAATGATAGGAAATGGAATGGAGGGAAATTATGGAAAGGAAACCTTGGTATGAAAAAATACACCCCAGCATTCGCTTAAGTGACATGGGGAAACCACGGAAAAGCCCATCCAAAGTGCGCGGCCACGGGGTTCAAACCCGTGGCCTCCCGAATTTGGGCCACAGACTTTGCCGTCTGAGTCATCCTGCTCGGTATACAAACATAATAAAGAATCAAAGTTGGAACAGCCATTTCTGAAAAAATTAAATATTTTGAAAAGCTTTCCATCTAAAGGGTACTTTGGAGGGGGAATTTTGTCGTATCCCTTGGCGTCATATTCCTTGAGCATGCTGAATTTAAATACCATTGTTGGTATTAACCGACTTTTTTGAGTTGTGCACATACCCCCAGTCACACCCAGCCACACCCAACCCGTGGCACTACAGTCCATATCGGACCAGAGCCTGCCAACTCGACTGCCGGCCTCACGCCCACATACGCACGGTAGAGGTGGACGATCATCCAACCGATACGGAGAGGAGATGTGGTAAGCCCCAGCCGGAAAGTTGGCTTTCATGACCTATCGCAAGCTCCTCAATTTCCTTACGATGCTGAGTGGGCACCGGTCCTATATCCGGGACTTAAAATCCACACTCCCAGGGGTGGGATCGAACCCGGGCCGTAGAGAACCAAGACATGACTGCGCCACAGCGTAGGTAAAATTTTGAAATATCAGTGTGGAATTTTTGGGTAAAATGGAATAACTTCTACCCAGTATATACTGGCAAAGAAAGGAAAAGGGGATTTTTGTAACTTATTTATTGTGGAAAACAGTGTTAGAATAAAGAGAGCTCGTATTTCGTCTTCTTCCTGCCATATATGTTCCCTTTTGTCCCATGACATTTCATAACCAATTGCTGTATAAATCATAAAATAAATAGAAACGTATTAACTTAAAATATGTTTACAAATTGTGCACTATAAATCAATGAAGCAGGAATAAAACTGACAATAAACTCGATTCACCATGTTTCTCTCTGCTTCCCCTTCGTGAAATCGTGCATACGCACGTACACATGCACATACCCACCACTAAGTGATCAGTTCCATGAATTTCGGAAAGCATAACTTCAGGAAACAAACGAGAATAAATCATTTGACCATCGGTGGACGTGAAGCCAAAAATATTGGCAAATCAATTGTCCTTAATATCTTAGTTGCAAAGGAGAGGGTATGCAGTTAGAACACAGTGTGAATTGTGTGTTGGAATGCTATTTATCTGGATATATAAATAATTCATTCTTATAAGAGATACGTCTGCTGTTCATTTAATATTAAGTTCTGCCAATTTTCTTTAACTTTCTCTACTACGTATAGTGTTGTATTGCACCCAAAAATTCCATGTCAAGATTTCACCGGAAACATATGCTTTGAGGTTCACTGAATAAAAAAAAAAGAAAATTAAAAAAAAAAACAGAAAAAATAGAAAAAGATCGCGCACGCGCGCGCGCGTTTGTGTGTGTCAGCCTGTGGACAACATAATTAAAAATAACGAAAAGTCGGTTACAAACAAAACTTGGTGTTTTACGTTAGTGTCTTTCAAGGATGCGAAACGAAGTTTTTGAAGAAATCCTTACATGGAAAATGTTTCGAAAATTCATAACTTTTGCATAACTGGTAAACCCTAAGACATAGACCAAATCTTACTTTACAAAAAATGTATATTTTACTAAAATACACCATTTGTATCCCAATAATTTTTTTTTTTCTAAAGTGAACCATTTCGGAGATATTCCTTGTTATTTGTGTGAGTTTTGGAGAACATACTTCGGTTGAATGGAACATTGTTATTCACTTTTATATGTTAACAGTGGAAAGAGAACGGAATTTGAAAGCTTTAAAATATTTGATATCACTCAAAGCCTACTGTATTCCCATATTCTCCTTGTACCTACAAGGAAATGAACAATAAGATAATTGGTACAAATGTTTATCTCAACTAACACGAAGAAGATATAGAAATAAGAGTTTGTAAGAATGGTTAGTACACGAGTAGAGAAATTCATGTGAATGCAACACATCAGATTTTTTTGATCTCAGTAAATATGCAGTTAGAAGCAATGACACAAAACGGACAATGTTTATGTGCCAGAACAAAGTGAGCGCAAAGGAACTCAAATAATTTAATTTTCAAATGCGGAATGCAAAATATTTACGGGAAAAATATCCAAAGGAGAATTATTTACTTCAGACAATAAAAATGAATAAATAAACAAATAAGAAACAAAGGAACAGCATGAGGTATTAGTAGCTTTTGTCTTTTATGTCTATGAAAAAGGCCTTGAAATTAGAATACTTCCGGCTTCTGCTAGCACAGAATTGGAAACTGCTTCAGTTTATTTGCAAAACTCTCATATACCGGCTGGACTAAAATTATGAAATATTGGCCGTAACTTTTAAATTGATTAATAAAGTCAAGGGTTCACTTCATTTATTCTCATGGGAGCATAACGGGCAACACCTGAGAGGGTCCCGAGTGAGATAAGAGTGAGGTGGTGTGGGGTGAACTTCAGAATGTACAATCATTGCAAACATTTCAAATATTGTGATAGTTCTTAATAAATTAAGAATATTTTCTTTAAAATATTTTATCTAAAATTGTAAATCTGAGAATTCAGAGGCAATTGACATAGTCTTAAGACACTAAATGAATCAGATAAAGAATATTGGAGTAGTGTACTAGAATAACATTGATACAATGTGATCTTTCTATAAGCTTATGCAAAGAAGGTATTAATAATTGTTAATGCTATACAGGTTATAGGTTACACTAGGTTTATTTAGAATATTACCAACCGTGGAAAATCCCGGTGAAAGCCAAGGGTTACAAGTTTTATTTATTTTTGAATACACAACAGAATGAGAACTCTACAAGAGGTATGTAATTATTATTTATTTATGCCAAAAAAACTTACTGCTGGTGTTTTCAAACACACAATCCGTGTGTGGGCAATGTTTAAGAGGTGGAATCAGGACTAGAAAGTTCAATGCCACAGCCGGGATTTGAACCACGGATCTTCCGCATTGACCGTACTTGTCAGTATGACATTAAATTCCCCAGCCGATTCGTACTTTCCCGGTAGACCACGACGGAAACTCACATCAGAGATAAATACCCCAAGGGTGACTTACAAATTGCAAGTACTTTATGTCCCGAGTATAAGTAACCTTCAGATGGTAATTATTATTTATTTATGCCAACAAACTTACTGCTGGTGTTTTCAAACACAAGCCGTGTGTGGACAATGTTTAAGAAGTGGAATCAGGACTGAAAAATTCAATGTCATAGCCGGGATTTTAACCACGCTGTGGCATTGAATTTTTCAGTCCTGTTTCCACTCTTAAGAGGTACATACTTTGTTTAATTAGGGAACTGCAGACAGAAATATAACACTATTCACATTGTCAGAAGTTGTAAAGAAGTTCAATGAAACAGAATCCTGTAGAACATGAGGAATTGTGAAAGACCAAAATCTACACTGAATGATGAAAATACTCTTAATCTTAACAGACCAAGATTTCTCAAGAAAATTTATACGCATGCATAAGGCATTACAATAGTTTCACGACAGACTGGGACACTGTTTGGCAGTAAATGCTACTCACTTTGAACTCTTGTAATTGTGAGAATCGATACAACAATTAATTAAAAATAAACAGATGCCTTTGAAACCAACAGTTGTCACAAAGTTATTTCTGTGCATTACTCCAATGCTACATTTTGTGCCTCACTAAGTGCATTAAATAACATTTATATATCCTATAAATTCTCAAGTCTACATTTTAGTAAACGAAATATGCTTTTACTAATTTCAAGTATTCATTAAGGACTGTCAGAATTTATAGTAATTTGGTTTCATTTAAAATTATAAAATGCACCTCCTCTACTTGGGCTCACTGAGGTCCTGTCCCATAGTCAGTCTGGAGAGCCACTACCTACCATGAGAATAAAAACCAAAAGTTAGCACTTAACTCTAGTGAACCACTTAAATGTCAAAGCCAATATACCACACTTTTTATCGTTGCATGGACTGAAAAATGTGTTCATGAAACCTTTTTTTCCAAAACAAGTAGCTTAAAGTGAATAATTAGTTCAATAATTTACTTTTAATATTACATTTTAAGTATGTCTGTAAAAGTCAGTCTTGCTTCCAGCTATTTAGAGGACATTTTAGGCAACAATCCCAAAAATCGTGTATTTAGGACCCTCTCCATATAAACTACTTTTTATTTGGTATAAATTTCAAGAACTTTGAAATTTGTTTCCAAATATCTTCCAAGCTTTTATGCCTAAAATATTAACCCAGAAATGAACGTATCTAACGAAGTCTTAATGAAAGCTTGACGTAATTCAATCTCATAACCTCACATATCTAAAATGAATAATTGGTTAATCTTAAAAGTTATGTAATGGGTCCTTTGAAGGAGCAAATCTGCTATTGTATTATTTGAAATATGTTGTGTAGCTATTAGTTGTAATCTATCTGTTAAGTCTCACCTTATACCAAATTTCCTGAGGGACTTGATAGGGTATTCGCAGAAAATGAAAGATATACATTTTATTTGTTATGTAAATATTCAAAATATATGATAGATTAATCAAAATCGTTTGAGCCATTTTAGAGACAATAAAAACACTGAACAATTTTCCAGTAAAGGATTGTTTGGGTGTCGCATCTTAGACATGAAATTTCGTATTTGTTCGACAGTGAGTTAAGCTGTACAAGAGAGAGAGAGAGGGGGGGGGGGGGAGAGACAGCGCAGGCACGCACGCGCGCGCACACACACACACACACACACACACACACACCTAGTAACAACTAATGGTGGCATGGCTGCTTGCGACAAAGAGTTATATTTTAATATTGCACAACTACGTTGTAAATAAACAATAAAGACTAAGATTTAAATGGTAAAATTCAATTATAGAAACGATTATATCCATGTTTACAACAATACATATAAATATCAATAGTTGGAGGTTTAAATAAATGTTATTAACGTAAAGGATGCAAACGCACTGACAAGTATGAGGGCATATGCGTCACTTTTGATACCACCCCCAATAGTGTCCTACAATAATGCACTCTCTACTACTACAACTAGAGTGAGCTACATAAAATCACACTGAAATAAATGAATTTGCACTCAGCAGTGTTTGCTAATGCCTTTAACTGCAAAGGTCATATGGGCGGCCTCTCCTATGGAACATATTGCCAATCGGTATGGTGATACTCGTTTAACATCAGTTTTTTTTTTTTTTTTTTTTTTTTTTTTTTTGTTCTTTTGCTTTTTGTATCTGTAGGGTTATTAGTACAAAAATAACAGGTACACTAACACTCTCATTCATACTCCCAAACTCTACAGGGGATAAGGAACATTCTTGGCTGGAGAACAATTCATATCCCCCTGTCGGAAAGCGAACCCAGCACCCCTTGTACGTCAGGCAGGCGCTCTACCCACTGAGCTACTGGGCCAGTTGTCGAATAATTCTGGTGTCTTCTTTCTTGCGTGTACCAGTATAGCCTGAGCTATAGCAGGTGGCTTGACTCTAGGACCATAAATCCAAGTTAGAGGTAGGCGACAGAATTTTTCTTTCTTTCTTTTTTTTTTTTTTTTTTTTTTTTTTTTTCTTTCCCCGCACAGAAATAACGCAAATTTCTTCACACTTGCCACTTCAATCCAGCACTGGTGGGACAGAAATATCTGAACCTTCTCCCATTTTCCCATAAGAACAGAGACAGGGGGTGAATATCTGCCTGTCTTTTCATCATAGCTTTTTCTTTCTTTCGGCACGAAACAACATAAACCAAATACCCTATATCGCCGTTCTAGGTTGCCTTCCTTCCTTCTCGAGCTGTCGATTACTGCGGTTAATTCCTCAATTTGATGCCCCAAGCTGGGGGTTATATCTGATAAAGTATCTGTCTGTGAGTGGCACCTTTGATACCTCATCTACTATCTCCATATTTGAAGGATCTACTGCCGGCTGCTACAGGGATTAACTATGGGTTGTTTCCCTCGAGGTATGGGTGGGTGTGAGAGTATATACCACCGGTTAAACTGGCTGATGAAGCTGCTTGAAACGAGTGGCTGATTATTTTAGGATGTAGAATATAACTGTTCCTGAACCTTCAGCAGCCTCATCAGCCAGCGCTTCTAACGCCAGAAATTACTGAGGTATTATATCTGCTAATGTATGAAGAATATGTTTAAGGTTTAAAATAACTATTTCCATAATAAATGTTAGAAGCGTAATGTGTCGTAAGTTGTTAAAATGCCACTCAGAGAAACCTCTTGCACAGGGCTGGGAATTAGTGCCCACTGAGCGCAGCTTGCTCACGGCTTTGTACTGATAACTATGTTTATACTGAAATTCAGGGTATGAGCGATACAAACCGGATGTACGTCACATCACGTGTTTGGGCATGAAGTGTTGCAACATTGTGGCGGGTTTTACGAACTCTTTTCATATTATAACGCTCTGATGACGTTGCTTGCATTTTCACTAATAATACAGCACACTAATGTGAAAGAATAATCATCAGTTAACACACTTTGTCACACTTTAACCTCCAACTATTCGATTCTCAACAAGACGAACACGAAACACAATATGATAGATGTGGCAACCATGTGCTTCGTATGCAGTTGCCATGTTGTGCTTTAGCAGACGAAAACTAATTGAAAGTTTAGTGAAAACGGTAGAAATAAACGAAGCATTTGTTTCCAGTGCTGCACATAGAACTACTTGTACACCGTTTTCGTTTGATAATAGATTTGTTGAAAATTTAATAACAGAACTGAAACATAAACCTTCAGGGCTAAACCTGGCAATGATGCAACCCATTCCCCTCTTATCCGCACCATCCCCTTAGCCTACCTGCTACTTCCGGTTTGTATCGCTCGTAGCCTGAACTTTAGTATAGCAGGTGAAAAATGAAAGTAGCTCAAAGTATCCCGCAAGGCGCCCGAGCCTGTTCTTACTGCTGCCTCCAAGTAAGTGCTTGATTTTGGTCTTTGGTCTTTAGGCGCTGCACACTGCCTATAATCGATCACAGAAAAATAATTAATAAGACTAAGTTACAAAAGACAGGAAATAAAAGACACGAGCTTGCTACTTGGGTATATGTTGTGAAATTCTAAGCATTTTATTCGCATCTGAAACGCAATCTTCCTCCTTTCTAATTTTCAAAAATGACCTAAGTGTGTGTTTACAACTCTGACTTGTGAACTACTGAGTTCTAACTACCGCAACCTTCACCTACTTCGTATCAACGTCAAAGTATTGTTGAAGTACTTTATCTCCTGGTTAATTTATTTATAAAATTATTCATTTTATCAGTCAATCCCAGAATCAATGGTCGAAAAAAGTTATCTTTTATTAATTGGGTGCATTATATTTTCTCCCAAATATGCACGTGATATAGACATTAAACATTGAACTGCGTAATAAGTCTCACTTTCTTTAAATGCTATGATGCCCCGTGAGACGGTTTGACTTGAACTACTTCGCGAGATGGACGTGAGCAGTTTTGTTTCAAATAATGATTACCATTTTAGTTCAATAGTTGGGTAAAATGTGACATATCGTCAAAAGAATAAAGCTTTTTACAAGTTTTACATGTAGGAGCGTTATGTCTAATAGAACACATCCAAAACTTATTGATCCAAGATTGCGATCTGCAGAAGGAAAAGGTTTCACAGCTCTACGGCTGCAGCGAGACCGAGGCATGGGCGGGAGAAATCCTGAAACATCTTGAAAGAAACGCAGCATACAACGCTGAGAACCTTACACCAGATACTCCAATACTACAAGATACAAATATACCACCGGTATAAATAAAATCCAACTCTCAAACACTTAACATTAATTGAAAACCGCCACACCCGGAATGGAGGTGTACGATTATACCAATGAAGAAAGGTAAGATAGTTCATTTAGAACTTTCACTTCTTTTTGTGTAATTTTGAAAGTGCAAGCTTAACCGACATAATAATTTAATACTTCAACTGATAAGATGTGTAATACCTCAAGTTGTACATATATATCATACACAGTAACCGAAATTCAGCAAATATATTTAATCTCGTTCTTCTTTTTTGCTTCGAGCTGCATGCAATAAACTGCCTGTTCCGTTTTCAAGGATTCTCAGTCAAATCTTTCTGAATCTGTCCACAGATAATTTTTCTGTCAAAGAAAATATGGGCAGACTAAACATTACGGTTTACCAGTTATACTAAGTCATTTAGAGTAAATAGGCCTGCATAGGCTATAGCCAAAAAGCTAAAAATATACATTTCATTTGTCATGAAAATACCTTGAACATTGCCATTTCAAAATCATTAGAGCTATTTTTGAGAAAATGAACATTTGCGAAACATTTTTGATGTAAAGGTAGTTTAGAGTGGAGGAATTTTCTTCGAAATCTTCGTGTCGCATCCTTGAAAGATATTAAACTTAAATACCAACTTTAGCTTTTAACCGACTGTTCATTCTTGAGATAGGCTGTTCACACATATAGATGCACACACAAATGCATTACACATACACACTTTATTCTAAGAATGCTTTTCTGTGGATTCAGAGGACCTTAAAACATGTTTTCGGTAAAATCTGGACATCAAAATCTTTGATCGTATACAATACTTCCCTTACTATACGTAATAGAAAAATAAGCAATATAGAACAGTTTGCAGAAGTTATAAATATGAAAGTAAAATATACGATCTGAGAAAGTCATGTAAACGTAACAAATCAGAGTTTTAAAATATACTTGTTTTGCGTTTCAAATGTACAATTTCAGTTTGAAACGCTGCTGTAAAGTATCCAGACTCTTTATATACAGTTTTTTTTTCTGAGCCTTACGTAGCTTTAATTTTACATTTTTGTCTCTAGAAGGGTCCAGGTAGTTGGAACAAATAGTCCATAGACGGTTATTAAGTATTTCATATGTTCCACAGTGATTAGCCTTGGAGCTCCCTACAAATGAACCAGCAGTTTTACTCATTTCACTTCCTTCTCCGCTGAGTGGGAAAAGACTATGGAAGGTCAACACAGCTCTTCAGTAAAGCGTTAAAGAGAGGGGAAAAATGGGGTC
The DNA here is from genome assembly GCA_030765045.1 of Tenodera sinensis. Classification (NCBI taxonomy): domain Eukaryota; kingdom Metazoa; phylum Arthropoda; class Insecta; order Mantodea; family Mantidae; genus Tenodera; species Tenodera sinensis. The sequence continues at coordinate 1,179,978 of JAUKNM010000038.1, forward strand.
CAGTGCCCTCTACCCTAACGATGCCAACACGTTTTACTGAGGCTTAAGAGCCAAGAAGACAGTGTCCTCTGCAGTGCCGTGCACTTTACATTAATTACTGTTACTGAAAAAAATTTAAAAAGGGCTAATTTCTGCAAATTTCATCCCTTAAATTCTATTTCTAACCCAGTAAGTTAATAGCTTATTCCATATCGTAGGGCATGTACCTTCGCTCAGGTATCTTACCGAATTATAGAGATGCCTTCAGAGTATAAACATGTCATTACGTCACTTCACATTCATAATTGTAACATTGGCAATCATTCAGAAAAGTTATATGCATTCATTGGCACTCAATTGTTGATAAAGTTTTCTTTCCTCTAACATTTAATTTCCAATCACATTTCTGCTAAAATATGCGAGTTGTTATGCTATTTTTAAATTTATAATCGGGGATTGCAACACAGACTCATTTCTTGTTAAGAAAATGTGGTGACAAAAGTGGGCAAAAGATTGGAATTAACACCAAGAAGGAAAAGCGCCATTGTTGCTTATTCTCTCGTTGGTTTTAGCATAAGAGGTGTATCCTCTAGGGCAGGTTTTTCATCACTGCCAGTGAAAAATAACAAAATGAAGAGGGAGAGAGGGAGGAAATCTTGGTCGAGTGAGAATACACAGAAACAGGGCTTCTCCGAAATAGGACAGCATACTAAAATATTGTAACTCACAAGGGCAGCACCCCAGCTCGGACGGCTAAAACCGATTGGAAACGCATTGAAAATGTTTGTACCTGTTTGAATAGCTATCGACATAATTCATTTGTAAAAGTACGGGTGCGTCCGCTATCACCATCTGGACATCAACACACTGGCCTCACTGCGCTGTAGCTGTACGGACACCATGAGCGTGACCGCTCCAGTGTTCAATAGCAAATTGCACGTACTGGCGTCAAACACGAGTAGGCTGAAGCCAATTAATCCTGTGAACGCTGTTAAGCTACTGCGTGGATAGGTGCACAGTTTGACAAAGTCAGAGAATGTGGATTAGTAAACCACTAATGGCGGGCTTTAGCGTGGGTTCCTTCAGATTATTTCACAGCCTCCAATTTGTTGATGTTTTATTTCTCTTGAAGTGGCCTGAGTCTTTTCTTTTGTGCGTCACATAATCTAAAATTATCTTACAGTTGGATTTCAAACAAATGCAGTTATAACGGCTGATAAGTTTTCTGCAAGAATGGTAACCGCAATTAAAATAATCCTAATAAATGTTGTTCAATGTTTGATCATCAATACACTGTAGCACACTGAATCGTGACATTTTTGGGGATAAAAGTGCGTATTCACTGACTTGCAGTTCCTTCGTTTGCTGAAGAGGACGTTCCAGAACTGTCAGAACTCCCGTACCCATGTGCAGTTTCTTCTCCGCCGTCAGACTCACAATCACTATTGCACCGATTCGAACTCATTTCAATATATCACGTAAACTACGGCATTTTCAAGATGTCGGACAAGCCGACAGATCATGCTATATCGCTGACGTCACTTCATGTCAGGCAACGGTGACGTACTCGTGACGTAGAATCAGGGTTGCCAACCCGTACGATAATTAGGGGGTATACGACAATTTTAATGTTTGAATTCCTGGTAACCAACCGATACGATAATTATGGGGGTGTACGATAATTTGAATGTTGATAGTTCGATACCGGCGAAATATCATTTTCACACGTTTCTCACACCAGCGAAATAATTTATTAGAAACAGCGACATCACTTTTGCCCTCATGGACTGTCTCCACCCCTCTAAGACGAATCCATATCCCACTAAGCCTCCTACCCTTTATCCTCTTACCGCCAGTGTGCCCAGGTCTGGTAATCTCAATGAAGAAGGTACTGTTCAGAAACTTGATGATCAATGGAGAAAACTAGGAATATTTTATAGTTCGTGTGAAATAAAGAACATGCCTGAACCCGACAGTTTCTTGAGTGCTGTTAAACACGTCACCTTGGTGGAAATACTGATTTCAAAGAACTGGCGGAGTTTGCATTGTCAGTGATCTCGTTGCCCCACAGAAACCCTTCTTGCGGAAGACTTTTTTCTAAACTGGGCTTAATAAAAGCCAAAATTAGAAACAGATTGGCGCTAGGTACGGTAAATGGACTTATTCTGTCGTCTCAGCTTATGACAGAATGTGGTGGGCCCGAAAATCTGCAAGTTACCAAGAATATGTTAACGTTTATCTCAGCAACAAATTTGTATAATGCTGCTACAGTTGAGGAAGATGATGAACTTTCAGATGAATAGTGCGAGAAACAAGTGCAAAAGTTGTAATACTGGTTGAGGTCATCAATCTTGTAAGTGGATACCATAAACATCAATACTATTACATTTTCATAACTGTTGTGTTGGTATTTTCATTGTTGTAGCATTTGGTTTATTATGTACGATAATTTTGAATCCAAATCTATAATTTTGAGTGGCCGGTACGACAATTTTACTTTTAAAAGTTGGCAACTCTGCGTAGGACCTTCACGACAGGGACCCAGGCGAACGACAGGAGACACCAGTGGAGAGAGACCGAGTCAGGATAGCGAGGAACACATACGAAACAGCAGGTTGTGGAGAAAGCCGTGCGAAATGGTGAGGTAGCTACTTTTATCAAATTGGGCTGGTTATATTTAACTTTTATCTTCACTTCGCAGAAGTTCTATTTTGCCATATAAGTATTTTCGGTATGTAACCTTTCATTACAGTCTAATATTTGATTTGTCAAAATTCTTTGTTATTTTCTAAATTGGAATTGCGGTAAAGAACATACTATCTGTGTTACTCTTATTTATATCGGCCACTCAGGGTGAACTATCCATATTAGGAACCAGTGGAAAATTAATGGAAATTATTATTTTTGTATTCAAGTTTGTATTGTTTAAAGTTTACCATGCACAACCATGTATTAAGAGATCAACATAACCTATCATTGTAATCAGAGCATGAATTACATTTTCAATAAACCAAGGTTAAATTTTTAAAGACTAATAATTTTCCCTTATCACTTCTTACAACCATAATCAGGTACCTTGAACTTTAGGAAGTATTTATACGACCCATCTCCCTTACCTAATTTGTTTTATAAATAGGTAGTTCAGCTTTAACGCATATACCTTCAAGTGTTGAAGGGTAAAAAACAAACGGCACACTATTCATATCGAATGTGTCAGTATGTATTTCTATTAAAACCCTATACTATTTATGTATTCTGATGTCTCATAACATGCATGCAAACGGCTCATCCTCCACTCCGATTACACACTCATAATCCGGTGTGTAAGTTCGACGTACCTTTCCGCGCAGCAGGTTAACAACATTCACAAGATTAATTGGCTTCAGCCTACTCGTGTTTGATGCCAGCATGTGCACTTTGCTACCTAAAACTACAACGGTCACGTTCATACGATCTGTACAGCTACGGCGCAGTGAGGCTAGTACACTGACCTTCAGGGGGCGCTAGTTGCTGCACACGTATCTTTACAGATGAATGACTTTGACAGCTATTCGAACACGTACAACACTATATTCTAAACGCGATTCCAATCGGGTTTAGCCGTTCAAGCTGGGGTACTGCCCTTGTCAGTGATCATGCTCAGATCACTGACCCGGTAGTGGGTAAAATGTGTGATGTCGGACCAGAAGTACACTTCTTAAAGAGTATTTTGTGCCCGTCAACTGATACCTTCACGACTAAACAACGAAGCAAAAGGGAGAGATGAAAGGGCACATCGACATCAGATATATGGTATACGTTTATTTTTTCCCCCCAGATGAGCCCAAAGTTCAACTTGTATAGCCCTGACAGAAAGTTTGTGTCAAGAACTGTTGTCTTCATACACAACACAAACAACCTATCCATAATCACAAATGATTGCAGCTGCATGTCTAGCCGTGATGGACCTTATACATGGAGCAGATGTCTACTTAAACATCCTTGGAGGTGAAAAACAAAATTGTTGTGCTGCATTCCTCTATCTACTTCATGTTAGTCGAGGTAAACATGGGCAGAAATTATATCATTGCTAATATTCTTGTAGGTACAAGGAGAATGTGGGAACAATAGGTTCACGATTTTATGGCACAAAGAAGGCGAGGCAGTGTACGTACACTTTGTTCAGATGCAATCATATCTTCAGATTAGCAACGTCTCATATATCGGCAGGCGCGAGAGATCCTCTATTCGTGTTTTATCACAGACTATACGCCAAGTTACTATTATTTCATTCTTCTAATAAACAAGATAAGAAGCGATCTCAGGGCTCTACCATCAAGGTCAATACATCTCATCGCCCTGCCAAGTAGTACTCACTGTACAAATTTCGCCTATGTATTATTTATGCTGCATGAGAAACATGATTCACTGCAGTTAAAAATTAATTTTGAGAAACAACATGGAGGATATTGTTTAGCTTGGTTGCAGTCATGCACAGGATATTGAAACTCCGCTTTTGTTTACAAAGAAAGTTAGCAATCCATGAGTTTGTATGAAATGTTACTCAACAATTTCAAGTGCTTTTAACATGGTTTAATTTCCATCATTTAACTCCTATCAAATATTTGCACCACAATTTCAAAATGATACATGTGACATTTGTGCATAAACTGCTTAAACAGAAGAGTGAGTGGGTGAGTGAGTGAGTGAGTGAGTGAGTGAGTGAGTGAGTGAGTGAGTGAGTGAGTGAGTGAGTGAGTGAGTGAGCGAGTGAGTGAGGTTTAAGGGCCCGTTGATATCTAGGTTATTTGGGCCCGTTAATTAGAAGAGACACTCCTAATTAAATCTTACAAAACGGCAATGTTCGTAACTATAAGACTAGAACAAACAACCTAATAATAAAAACGACTTTTACTTCCAAATATGGTTCATAAACTACTGCCACCCCACTACCACTACCACCACCACCACTACCACTACGACGACTACTAATAATAGTAATAATAATAATAATAATAATAATAATAATAATAATAATAATAATAATAATAATAATAATAATAATAATAATAATAATAATAATAATAATAATAATAATAATAATAATAATAATAATAATAATAATAATAATAATAATAATAATAATAATAATAATAATAATAATAATAATAATAATAATAATAACAATAATATTTAATAATAATATTATTTATATAATTATATTATTATATTATAATAAATATTATTATTAATAATAATATTTAATAATAATATTTAATAATAATATTAATTATATAATTATTATATTATATTATAATAAGTATTAATATTAATAATAATATTTAATAATAATATTTATTATTATTATTATTATTATTATTATTATTATTATTATTATTATTATTATTATTATTATTATTATTATTATTATTATTATTATTATTATTATTATTATTATTATTATTATTATTATTATTATTATTATTATTATTATTATTATTATTATTATTATTATTATTATTATTATTATTATTATTATTATTATTATTATTATTATTATTATTATTATTATTATTATTATTACTGTTATTATCACTGTTATTGGTAGTAGTAGAAATAAACTACATAAGGAAATTACCTCGAAATTCTTTATGGTTAAATATTTTGTTAATCAGTTTCTTCACATGACTTTGTACCCGTACTTGTATATTTGTTTGCTATTTATTTCATCTAAGATTATGTTTACACACTCAGTACCGCTTTGTAGATTGTTTACCAACCCATTTATGTAGTTAAATGAAGTAAATTAACCCAAACTCAATTTTTGTTTGTTTTGTTTCTCTTGAAAGGTCGTGGATTCAATATCTTTGGTCAACCTTCGTCACCAGGGTTTTTTCAGGGGTTTGTCCAGATCTTTAGACAAATGCTAAAAGGATAATTGCCTTCCCCAATTTCTTGTCCCTCCATTTTACCTCACTTCTCATTTCACTTCGCCTTTCATCTTGGTTGGTTCTAAGTGTCGGCGGGGCTTTCGGCGTAAATGGCAGGAAATTTTCTCTCCGTAAATCAGAGGAGGCCACCGGTTCCCGATCCTTCAGGGATATGCAATTTGCAAGGGCCGCCGCTGGGAGGGAGCTCAGTTTGTAGCTGTTAGGGACCTCTGCCCTCTGCTGTCGTCTCTCCTCAGGTTCGGGACGCTTAGTATCCTTTCCCCCACCCGTATCTCTCGGTGGGCCGTCAGGGGTATAGGTACTAAAGAACTTTCATAGATCCAAGTGCTAAGACCTCCGTTCTGAACCTAGTCATAGTCATGGAATCACTGTAGTTAAATTATATAAATTACTTAGTCAAAATGTGCTGTCTTCCTCCCGTTTTGGTTTGTTTATTTTTGTATGAAAATATTTTATATGTATACCTCCACAATTACTGAATTACCCAGCTTATGTACCGTCTCTATTAATGAGGCAGGGGAGTGGAACTTTAGTTTGTGTTATATTTATGGCAATAATGTTAGTAATGTCACTGGCGGTAGCATTGGTATGTTATATACATACAACGTGACACTAGCATCAATATGCATTTTACTGTCTTTTAAGAGCACCGTGATTTTGCATTTCTGAGCAATACAGTCATACAGCTCTCCTAAAACTGTTTGATGAAGGTCAGTGCCGATTTGTTTTCCATTTTCAAATCTAGTTTTGTCCACACATCCCCCATTAGTGTAATTTCACTATTTTCGCTAACACATGGCGTTTCCAATGCTGCAGTTTATACCTGAGAAGCTGTAATATTAATATTACTTGAAGTTTAAGCTTGAGATTCAAACTGGAATACATCACTGTCATTACTTTCTGTAACTTTTCGCTTTCTGTAACAAATTTATCCATGCTGACGAACAATAGAACAGCAAATTGACGTGAATACTGCAAGCTGCAATCGTCATTGCGGACGCAGAATTGCTGGAATTGTGACCCCGAATGCCAACCCAACTAATGAACCTGAGAATTTTATACCTATTGTTTAGCTTACCTGCGATATGATACTTTTGCTTACTCACAGCTCGACTCATACCATGTACAGTCTGCATTGGAAGTGTTCCGTGTCTTCTTGTATTTTCAAAGAGCAGTAATAGTAAATAACACTTCCCTGGCAGGAAAGGAATTCTTATTTGCCGAGCCGGAGAAATGATTTAATTAACCCCCGTTAGTTGAGCCCTGAATAATTCTGATGTTACACACGAGAAAGCTTTGAACTTAAACATGTGAAAAAAAACGTTTGCCTAAAGAAGTGCATGCCTGGCCTTAACGACCACCACAGTTTCGATAGTAATAGGTATAATATTTGGTATAGAAAAATTTGCATATTCACAAAAGAGATAAAAAGAACGTAGCTTGGACATCAAGGTAGCATCGTTAACAGGCAGAATAAAGAGACGTAGTCTGAATATTGGTCCCAAGAGTACTACCCTTAATTCTGTCTCAGTGCACGCCACTGCATGCACCAAAGGAAAGTGAAGAAAAAATAATAAACACGGCGTCAACACTAGATGTGGGGAGTAGATAGCAACTTGGAGTGACAGAGCGAATAATGCAAACTGGTGAAACTGGAAATAAAGACCGTTAACATGCTACGAAAAAAATGAGAACAGACATGGGACTGCGCGCAAGATGGGGAAATAAAACATTATGAAGAGATGCTAAGGGATAATGAAAAGGAGCGGAAGAAAAGAGGAACTAGGAAACATCAGAAACATGTGCATAAAGACACGAGATCAACATAATCGTAAAACAAAATGGTGACGATCTAAGTTTGGAGAAGACGATTCTTGTTATATTCTCGATTATCGTCACTTCATTCCTTTTGTTTCCATTAGGAATCTAGAGATTTTACTCTGGCAGAAGTTTGTGCAAGCGATCTAACTTTCCTGCTATTCCCATTCCTCGATATAACCATTTGATTAAAGAAAGAGTGGGTACATCTACTCCGTTAAGTTTTTTCCATAATCTCTTCTCAGGTAACGGACTTGTGGTGAGCTGCTGTAATCTGGCAAAGACAACAGTACTTAGCGAGATAATTAGCCATTTCTATGTCGTTCTTGAAGCGTAAGTCTTCATTAACTATAGCCACGCGAAGGGGCCAGTTTTAAATCTACGGGAACTCTTCCCACTGGTGATCCACTGGTGACCGAGCGGGATGGCTCAGGTACACTTCCGAAACGTCGATGGCTCTTCATCACCTGGCTCGAAGCCCGAGAACATCTTGAATATGTTCGGCGCCAGGAAAGCTTCATATCATATTAAACTTAAAGATGTCATGGCCTTCTTACAGTGAATAAATGGGAGGAGATGATGTTGGTATTAGTACATTCGTTATCATTCCTTAAATTGTAGTTGTGGAGACAATACATTTTTCTGTCTTTACACTTTATTCAGAAAGGAGTTTAAGCCAATGGAAATTTGTTAAAAACGAGCGAAACGGGGAATGTTTATTTTCGAGATTCTTTAAAATTCCTTGCAGGCACAAATGGAGTATTTATTTCCAGAGCAGGTTAAATATTGTAAATTAAAGACCAGTTCTGTTGATCGGTAAACCTGTATTTTCTTTAGCACTTGTAAAATTTGCTTTATGTTTACTATGTTTAACGCCAACGAACTCCAAACATGCACAATGCACAAACACAAACACAAAACACTTTCACTCTCTCGGACTTTGGACCTTTCATCCCCCAATCATTGACACCAATTTCAAAGTGCTACTTTGTGCAATATTATTTGGAATAGAGTTAGAGATGATATCTAGTACGGCATCGTTTTCTTTTTTCTGCTAACATAGATTTGGCCATTCGGCTGTTCCGCTCTTAGCCTTGATCTTCCCGGATTTCTTCAGCCAATAGGTTTATAATTTAAAACCTTTCTAGGCATTCTTGAGAAGTTCATTCTTTTGGAATTTAATAGTTTTGTTTAACGACGCTGTCAATTGTAAGGATCAAATCAGCATCACCAGTGTCCCGCAATTTCCCGCAGTTCTTTTGCATGCCAGTAAACCTACTGACATGGAGCTGTCGTTTCTAAAGCACACTTAAAAACCATCGGTCTGGGCCGGATTTGAACTCGTGACTTGGGAGCAGTAGGCATCCTTTTGGAGGTGTTCTTCCCAATTTCCTCATGTTATTCTATTTTATCATGTATTCTAAATACATATATATTTAACTTTTCCCTTATATCATGGTTTCTTATTCTATATTTTTTTGTATGCCCTAACAATGATTTAAACTTGAGTGTGACTAAAATCTGTCTTATTAACCAGGATTCACTGCCATATAGCGGTACTGGTGTTGCCATTATTTTATAAAATTTTAGTTGTGCATCGACTCGTGCTGTTTTTAATATTCTTATAGTGCCGCATGTTAACTGATATTTATTTTATTTTGATACCTCTGTCATAATGAGAAGGAATTTCACATCCTAAATAATTAAGATACCGAATTTATTTTAAAATGTTATCTAGAACTATTTTAACTCTTACTGGATATTTACCTTGGAATGACGTAGCTTTCGATTTAGGAACAGAAATTTTAAAGTTATATTCTTTACACAGCTGACGGAGTATATATGTTCCTCTCTGGAGATTGTTTTCAGAGTTTATTAGTAACTAAATCATCTGCATAGCCTAAAACATGAAAATTAATGTTCATTACCTTAATTCCTACCTGTGTGCATTGTTTCCATCTATTTAAGATGTCCATATAAATATTAAAAAGTGTAGGTGATAATACACTTGCTTGTATAACACCTTGATTAGTTAATATGTAGTTTGCCTTAGTTTGTGACGTACTGAGCATCTCACTTGGATATCTTTGCAGCCGCATACATATGTCCACAAGCCTGGCCTCAAGTATTGCAAATGTTCCAGCATTGTTGTGTGACATAAATAGATGAAGGCAAACGTCATGGCAGTACATAACGACAAATTAAAATTAGTTCCCGCAGCGTTCATTTCCATGCACAGTATATCCGCAACAACCTTTGACCTACGGGACGCCAGTTACAGATCTATCTTCTGCTCATTCCATAATGCATCAGAACGTGACATTTACGGCTGCGGTTGCTGTGTTCCAATTTAGCGCACATTGAATCAGGCATTCCTTTGGTTCGCGGCAATCTATGATTGTTGATGGATCGCCACCGAGCTTAAGGCGTCGGCTGTCTCATTGCATAACATTAGTTAGTCATATGCAGTGACTGCAGAGTTCTGATTAACCCGTTTTGTGCACATAGTGTTGTACAATAACCATATTATAAAATGAAAATGTTCAAAGATTGATAAACATAACGCTGGTATTCCAAAAAGCATCTGATGTGTTGCACTCACGTGACTTTCTCTTCTCTTGTACTAATTATTCTTCCTCTATATGCTTCATGTTATTTGGAGATAAACATTTGTGGACTTTATCGTGTTGCTAATTTTCTTGTAGGTGCAAGGGGAATATGGGAATACATAGCATTGAGCGATAGTGATATCTTTCAAAACGGGTCGCTGTGAAAATCCGTTCTCTTTGCACAGCCAATACATAAAAGAGTGAAGAACGACTTTCCATTTCAGAACAGTAGAAGTATTGCAAAGCTCACACAAATAGCTAGGAATATCTCCAAAATGGTTCACTCTATACAAACACACAATATATATATTGGGACAATGTGTTTTAACGAGATCTAAACTTTAGTACGATAAGATTTGCTCGCTCTCTCTCTCTCTCTCTCTCTCTCTCTCTCTCTCTCTCTCTCTCTCTCTCTCTCTCTTACAGTTTACCAGTTATACCAAAGTCATCTAGAGTACAGAGGACTATATGTGGTATAGCCAGAAAATTCAAAATATATATTTAATTTCTTATAAAAATAACTTAAACATATGGCATTTTAATCAAAATTGTTAGAGCCATTTTCGAGAAGATAAAGATTTACGAAACGTTTTCCGTGAATGGGGTAGTTTAGAGTGGGGGTATTTTCTTCAAAATGTTCATGGCGCATCTTTAAAAGATAGTACACTCGAATACCTACTTTGGTTTTTAACCGACTTTTTGTTTTTGAATTATGCTGTTCACAGACACAGGCAGGAATAAGGCGGACCTTTCCTTTTCTTTTTCTTTTTAAGCTTCACAGATTAGTTCTTATTTTAAAAAATTGTATGTGTTGCACTCATATGACTTTCTCTACTCTTATACTAACCATTCTTACAAACTTTTATTCCTATATCTTCTTCCTGTTAGTTGAGATAAACATTTTCAGAAATTATCTTATTGCTTATTTCCTTATAGCTACAGAGGAAATATGGGAATACAGCAGACTGGGCGATAGTCAAATCTTTTAAAGCTTTCAAATTCCGTTCTCTTTGCACGGGTAACATATAAAAAAGTGAATAACGATGTTCCATTTGACAGAAGTATAAGTTCTCCAAAACTCACAAAAATAACAAGGGATGTCTCCGAAATGGTTCAGTCTACAAATAAATTATTCAGGCATAAATTGTGTATTTTGGCAGGATCTACATTTTTTGTAGAGTAAGATTTTGTCTATCTCTTACGGTTTACCGGTTATGCAAAAGTCATTCAGAGTAAATATGACTATTCATTTGTCATAAAAATATCTCAAGCATCTCAAAATTTTCGAAAAATTTTCCTTGTAAAGGGTAGTTTAGGGTAGAGCAATTTTCTTGAAAATCTTCGTGTCGCATCCTTGAAAGACAAACTTAAATACTAACTTTGCTTTTTAACCGACTTTTCGTTTTTGAGTTATCTGTACACAGCCTGACGTGCACACAGACACACAAACTCACAAACACACACACACACACACACACACACACACACACACACACACACACACACACACACACACGGTCCTTTTTCTAAAAATGTTTTTTTTTTTTATTCAGGGGGCCTCAAAACATATATTTCCGCTGAAATCTCGACATGGAATTTTTGCGCTTTGCTATACGTTGGAGAGAAAGTAAAAATAGTGTTGGTGCCTCTTGGCCCCTTAATTACCAATAATTATTTTAGATTATTATAGTGTAATACACCTTTTTTGTACCTTTAGAGGAAACATTAAGGGTGCTAGAAGGTAGTGTGATGCATAATCACACGCTAATCAAAGTAAATGGACAATATTCTTTTCCATCTTTCTCGTAATAAAAAAGGATAACAGCCAGCAACAAAGTACAAAAATGTAATGTGACATTGGGTTCGGCGAACAATGGATGGGCGGGGCCGGGCTGCCTCACGCCACATGCCGGGCCGGCGAGAAAAAGAAGCGTTAAAGGCGGGCTGCCTCGGGCGCCTGCTGTGTGTACGGGACAAGTAACAATGGTCGGCGAGCAAACAAAGGGACAAGCTTCCTCTCACCATTCACGCAGCAAACATGCGACAACAATGAGCACGGCGCATACCAAAGGATTACAGCCAGCTTCGTGAATCTTCTGGAAGGCGTCATGTTTGAAGGAGTTTGCGAGATTGGTGTGACGTGATCGCCAGCACAAAGGGATGCGAGATAGCAGGAGAGTGGTTCAATCAGTCAGTGTGAGTTTGAGAGTTGTCCTCGGGAATAAGCCGATCAGTGTGTCAGCACATGTAAGACTGCTGCGTGTGTGTGCGTGTCGCATCCCGGAAGATACGTTGGTCGTCGCGAGTGATTGTACCGCAGTAGTTAAGTGTATAAGAAACAGAGGAAGTGAAGAAAGAGTCTAAGGTCTTGAGATGATAAGATTAACTGTGAACTGTGAAACCCGAAAGACTGTGGACTGTGTTAACTACGGCAACAGGACTGTGTATTTGTAGTAACATTTTAGAGCACAATAAAGTGATAGAAAAGCAACGGGATCTTTGCTGTTTTGTTACACTAATATTAGTTACATTATTTATTTTTATGTCTATGAAGCTAAATTGTAATTTAAAATTCTACATTTGCATATGCGCAAGCACCACTACTTTCGCATAGTTTTAGTTGATGTACATGGAGAGATATACGAGTAATAAAGAAATAGGGTGAGTTTTCAATAGAAATTCGTAGCTCAATTTGCCGTCAAAAAGCTAAACTCTTGTGATTTTAAATACTGTGCTATACGTAATATAGGAATGCATACAGAAATACTAATGCATTGCACTCGCATGACTTTCTCTGCTCACTCTTGCACAAGATATTTTACAACGCTTATTCTTCTATCTACTACACATTAACACGCATTAATCGAGACAAGATATGTAAACATGGTTTGAATACATATTCTCTTGCAGGTATAATGGTACTATGGGAATATAGCAAAATCTTTTGAAGCTGATCGCTATGTGATGCCTTTGAAATTTCTTTCTCTTTGCATAGACAAGAGGCAAAGAAATGAATGACTTCCCATTTGAGAAACATGTTAATATTTAAAAATTCAGTTAAATACAAAGGAACACCACTAAAATTCGCTCTAAAAATGCAGCGGCACCCTGTCTGATATACAGAGGTATTCAATTCGTGATTGCTAGACCCTTGCTTTTACATATCCTTTGTTTCATTATAACAAGACAGCCTATAACATTTTCATTATTTGTGTTTCTGAAGTTACTGTAAGAGACACTTAGGGCAGATAGGTGGTCATCCGAATCCCTTCAGCTTTTTTTGCTTTCCCTCCGTGGTTCAACTGAGTATCGTTGTGTTCTTTGAAATCAAAGATTCAACACAGTGGTCAGGAAATTGAACCTCAAACCAATTTCGTTGGTAATGACGTTTGCTTCCCCTCCCAGTTGCAGCAGAGTTGGCTTCTTGCAGATGAAAGAAATCGTTTACTTTTGATGTGTACAGTGTCTGCCAGATTTATCGTTTCCTATGATTTCCATAGTGGTTGCACAAATATTGAATTTTACAACTTTATCGAGTAATGCTATATTCTACCGTAAAGGTTTCTTAGGCATATCGCGAGTGACACACATATGACACAGTAAGACTTCAATACCTGATGGGTCTTTAAGATTTCTAGGTTACTTTCGATCGCTATTTATCTTTTTATTAAATTTTCTTTGACTTCCACGCTTCGTAATTTTTTGGACTAAGGCATTAATGTTTCTGATCTTAGTCATCATACATAATTCTGATTTAACTGCTAATATTATTCGATATTCCATATTTCTCCTGAGGATAACCCTAAAAAGTATCCTGACATAGTATCTTAAACCAAACAGAACTTTGGCCCTAGTTCACCGTTAGACATTGACTCCGGGATGTGTCCCATCAAGTAGTCTCTCTGGTGGTTTTCTATGAATTTACATCCTAGTAATGGATTCTAGGCAGTTAAATAATAAATTCATGTTTATTTTCCAATAGAACCATAAAAAATTCGGCATGGAACGTCTCAAATTAAGTGCACTTACAAAACATATCTTCATGTAAAGTTATTCATCAACTGCTGTGTATGAATATAAATAGACAGAAATAATGTTATTACAGACACACAAGACAAAGACGAAATTGAGGCAGCCTAAAAATGCTGAACATTTTGAAGCGTAGGGAATATACCAGGAGAGCAAGAAATCTCTGAAGGGTCTGAGCGGTATTTTGACTGTGTGCTTCCCGGCGCTCCTTGCCCTCTGTCGCTATTATAGAAAGGCGTAGATGAAACCATCAACATTTTTAAATTTTAATGCTTTACTCAACCAACTTTATGAAAGGGGATGCTGAAACTGGTCATAGTCGTTGTCCATACATTTCTGGCGCTTCTTTAGGAAATAATCCATCACTCGCCCTAGTTCACTTTGAGACATGTTGCCAATTTCCTGGCAGATATTTTGTTTTAATTCTTCCAGCGTGTGTGGGTTTGTCTTGTACACTTTATGTTTTAAGCTGTCCAGAGATAAAAATCGCAGGTGTTAGGTCTGGGTACCGAGGGAACCACAAATCTCTACTAATAATTCTCTCCTGAAACATACTTTCAATTGCTCTCATCGAAAGATTGGCTGTTGTAGACTCTTGTTGGAAAAAGGGAAAATCACGCTTCCTGTCTGTTAATTCTATAAAAAAAAGGGGGGGGGGAATTGTATTCAGGTATGTACGGGTGTTAAGTATTGATTCAAAAAATTGACCTGTAACTCAGAACCTAATATTGCTCATGAGGTAATCATTCATGATGAAAAAATTGGTGTATGGTGCCCCTTAAGCGGGGAAAGGTTTTTCAGAGCTCCAACAAGCGATTTCTATCTCTGGGGTAACTTAAAATACAAAGTGTTCAGGACAAACAAACAAACCCAGGAAAAGTTAAAACAAAATATCTACCAAGAAATTGCCAGCATTTATCAATGTAAACTATGGCGAGGGATGGATGATTTCCTAAAGAGGTGCCAAAAATGTATGTATGGACGACGGTGACCAGTTTCAGCATATCTGGGTAACTCACCCTAATCGAGATTAGAATTCGGGATCTCTTGAGCAGAAAGCATACACACTTCCCCAACCACGTAGATACACTGATATACAACTAATGTAGTTACTTCATCTATTCATTTAATTTTTAGAACGGTATTTTTAATTGTCAATTGCAATAGTGTGTTCAGCTTGAACTTCTGTGTATTTAACCTTTTTCTCCTCAAAGGTAGAGAATATTCCTGGTATCCTTTGGTGTAATCCTTTAGCCTTATTAGATTATGCTTCACTATGCATTTGAAACGTTGTATTCCACAGCCTCTCCGTGTTACTCATTACTCCCTTCCTCAACAAATTTCCTTTCGGAATTATCATTTCATTTCATCTGTCATCAATGTCCCCATTTGTTGTCATATTGTGGCAGGATTGGTATTTACGAGGGAAAGGTGAGATAAAGAGGCATGTGGGTAAAAGGGTGATTTTAAGTATCTAGGGTCCTGGTGTTCCGATCATAAATGAGGATGCCTTTTATAGCTAAGTAACTTTATTCACACGCATATTTCATAACCTCGCTTGCTCATTTTCTTTAGTATGGCCCAACCACACAAATATTTATATTTTCGCGTTGGTAACCTAACTCGCGAGCTTCTCGAGCAAACTTCCTTTACTTCTAAGTGCAGTACAGCCATGGAAAAAATGATTGAGCGCACTCTGAGAGCAGAAAATTTCAAAGTCCCACTTCGTATCGCAGCGCAGTTTACACTGGTCAGTATTTGCAATATGCAGTTAAACCAAGCTAACAGTCTCAGCGTTTTATCGTCTGTCGAACACATATATAGGCTTTGCACATGCGATAAGTAATTTCATCATCTTAATTAGGTGTTTTTGATTGGCTTATAGCAGTGTAGCGGTCAATATGAAAATTCTTCGAGAAAGAAAATTGATTCTTTAGATAACGAATATCATCAAATCTTCAAAGTATCTGATTGATGAAGCACATGCCCTAACAAGCATGTTCCGTTATGTTGGTACGAAAGAAACAGGAAAGGAAGCCAAAGACACTTGGTGAGTGTGCGCGCTGCAACAACTGACACCACTGTACAAACAGACAATGTGCAACTAAATTAACGTTAATATTACATTGGAATACAAAACTTTATTAACACTCAACAAGTAATAATGGATAATGTAGAGTAAGTTCAGATAATATGGCATACTACTTTTTATTTCCACCATATATGAGGTAATAGTATTATATGTCTAATTATGTTTTAGTAAATAAATTTTAGTAACTGCTTATAACTTACTTTGAAGAGTTTATTGCGGGTAATACGGAATAGGAGGGGTAATATAGATAAGTTTCCCAATAAGTAGTTGGTTTTTTTTTTTTTTTTTTTTTTTCAAGCAAAAGGTTTACATATGAACCTAACTTTCTTGCTAAAACTTTTTCTCACATAATAATGCACTGAATTGGATTACAGTAGTATGAAAATACGGTACAATACATAATGCTAATTTCATTTTGCGTTGAAAAATTTATTTGCGGAAGCCGCAAACATAATCAAGCTTTTTCAATCCTACGCACTCATTGTGTGCTCACATGTTTTACATTAGACACCCAAACTCCCCCTTTTCTATCTTCTGAAAACTTGCCAATACAGAAAATACTCTCTGCATGTCCATCCGAGGGTATTGTTTCTTTTGAAATGTCAAGATTGGAGGATGTATCCGAGTGAAGTAACTCAGCAATTTCACTGCTCGAGTCTTCCACAAAGAGCTCCCTTTTTGTGATTTTCATTGATGGTCTACATCCCTTCTGTTGTCTGGAGACAGGTTGTAGATTTTTACGTGTTGCGCTGTTTGTAATGCTCTTGTTTTTGGCTTCAAGTAATGCTTGGAGTTGAGATTTGTATGGAGATCCAGTTATGACTTTCTGTCCCCCTTTGTCATTCACGGTTTGAGGTTCTGATCTTTACAGGACAAGGTCAACTATGGTGTGGTAAGACTAAGTAGGATGTTTTTGAGCAACCAGGAACTGGAATCACTTGCCGAACTAGGATCAAGGCTTCAGGCTCCCGTTGTTCACCAGCTGAAGCAGGACTCACAGCTTCCGTCTCCTGTGGTTCATTTGCTGAATTAGAACCCGCAGTTTCTGAGCCATTTGGTAAATGTCTGCCTCATTACCACCCATAAGTGAAGCAGTAATGAAGTCTGACTCCAGTAAGATATTTCGATGAGTAGGGTACACCCCAATGGTTTTGAAGTCATTGACGGCTATCTTTCCTGTATGAGCTTTCCGATATGATCTTTCTAAAAGTTCAGCAACATCGAATTGATTGAGTGGACGTGTGATGTTCCTCAGTCATATACGACTTTGTTCGCTATAGTAAGACTTCAACAGTCCCATGAAAATCTTATTGAGGGGCTGTAATTTGTGTGTACTGTGGGGCGGAAAAAACATTATAATCAGAAAATTCTCCCTGGCCGTGTTGACGTCGATGTTTCTCTTATGTCTAATGTAACCATTCAAAGCAATATAAGAACTGGAGATGCCTTACTGCGTTTGACAACATGTATGAAGTGTTCGAATCATCTCGTGAAGAACCCCATCCTTTTTCTGTTACTGCCTTGATGGCTGCCGACATCAGGTCCACATGCCACAGTAGTCTTTTCTTCTCCCCAATTCTGTGTGTTTGATTAGCACTTCTGCAGAACAAAAATTTAAATGTATTATAAATTCTAAAGATATAAATTTTATTCATTAATCAATGCGGGTATTGTGGAATAGTTTATCGATAAATTGCATACTTCGAAATGTTCATAAAAATGTTCAAACTTAAACATAAATTAAAGACTATTTTGGCAGCTGCAAACGCTACAGAAAAAGCTATGTAATAAAACAGCATATTTTAACAGTTTTCGTCATTCCCTTTGCATTTACGTATATGCATAAAGGAATTTCACGTCACGTGCAATATGGAAATCAAGCCGATTGGGCTGAAGGTTACCAGAAATGCTCATGATGGCACAGAGGTGAACCTCAGCAATTCACTTTGAACTCACTATATATTATCCGTTCCACCAAGTTTCTGGGTTTTTCCTAATACATGTGTACATAACTCTTTGAGAATTGAAAGGATAGTAATATAGCTAGCCAAAAAATAATAGCTAGTAATAAAATATTGGCGAGACAAGTCATGTGTCATATTTTAAAGTCCGGGCGCCAATGACCATTCAGGCTGAGCACGCCTAAACTCAATTTCTTCTTATTCTCTCTCTCTCTCTCTCTCTCTCTAATAAAAATCGCTAAAGCCAAATAAAAAACATATTTTAATGTGAAGGGAAAGTTTCTGTTTAGGGGATTTTATATTCTTCTCCGCATGGCGTTCTCAAACGGTGTCTGACTAGGCCGTTTTGGATATAAAATCCTTTATTTATTCCATTACCGATGTATTAAAACGTGCTATTCGTGGCCAGACACACCAGCAAGTTCTCTGCTTATTATCTAAACTGTTTTTACTCAGAGAACATCAAATTATGTACTTCATATCAAAGATCGACATAGAAGTTTTGAATGGAATGCATTGATTCGCTACCAAAAATACTTTGTGATAATCGCAAATCCCTCACTATCCGTATCCTCCTCTTACAAACATACACCAGTAAAATTATGTTGCGTTTAATATTAGTTTACTCTAAAAAGTAAATTAACTTACGACATAGTTACAGTTCATGATAATTATGAAAGTCCAGGAAGACACCAACTTTGATTAAAATTTCAGGTGTACTGCAAAAATCTAACCCAGAGCTAAGAAGGGACAACAAAACTATTGAAAGAAACAAATGTGTGTAAAAGAAACACCACAAATATGAATATAAAGCAGGATAAAACACGGTCATCTTAACACCAATAATTTAGGTCGTGCCCTATTCACTTTTGCATTTTATGAGTTAATTATACCGAAATAGATTGCATTCCAGACTGTTTTAAAGCGTTATAACACTTAGGATATAGGCCATATGAAACTAACATTGAGGTTAAAAGAGCTTGTGAACGTAGTGTCCACATTTTATTTCTAATGTGCATATCTTAATAGGTATATCACACTTTAATCAAAGTCGTGCATCATTTTTGAGGATGAAAACATTTCCAAGTGATCTGAAATTTGGAATGTCACATGCTTGGAAGACATTGCGAGGTCGGGCTCGGCGTTCAACAAAGGACAGACGGGGCCAAGCTGCTTCGGACCACATGCCGTGCCGAGCGGGCAAATATGTTCTTGTCCGGGCTGCCTCGCGGGACTGCTGGGTGTAATAACTGAGGCGCTAACAACGAAAGGGGTATCGAGAACGTTCTTGAGAATTCTAGTTGAGTCATTTTCAGTGCGTGTGTGTATAAGTTGAGGGAGGTTCGTGTACGCTATCCGTAGTGTATAAGGAGGCCCGAAATGAACAATTGAGTGAGTTTTAGAGTTGACTTATGGACATGAGTCGGTCAGTGTGAGTGTAAGACAGCTGTGTGTGCTTCGTCGTGAGAAAATTCAAGAGCATCGCGGGTGATTCTAACGTCGTAATTAGGTATGGGAGACGGAGTAAGTGAAGAAAGTCACTGAAAGGACTGAGAAACGTTATGAGAAGTAAAACCTGTGAGTTGTAATAGCTCGAAGGACTGTAGAATGTGTTAACGACAGAAAACTATTTGTAGTAAAATTTTAGAACATAGTAAAGTGATAGAAAAGAAACTGGACTGGATTTTTGCCATTTGCCACACTGGTGCCAGAAGTGGAATTCTCAAATTGTTGTTTCGTTTTAATATACACTTAAATACCAAGTTCGGTATCTATCCAACGTTTCGTTTTTTGTTATGCTACTCACGGAAACAAAATGCTTTCCTGAAAAAATGCTGGAGCTTTAAAACATGTGTTTATGGTAAAATCTCGTTATCGAATTCTTGAGCCGAATGAAAAGCTTCCCCATTGGCCGGTGATAGAAAGGAAAAATCAAAGAGCTCTCATCAATAACAATTTGGCGGAGACTAACAATGGAGCCAGTTGGATTTCAAAAGAGTACACGACACTGCGCAAGGACCCTTTGTGAAGTTATTAGGGACACAAGAGACGGAGCACGCAGATAACATGAGATGACCGGTGTGGCGCACGTAGACTGTTGTGCTGACCCTATCCGAGCTGGCACCAAGAAGGGGCATTACTCAGACGTAAGTTTGTACTTGTTGGACGTGGGCCAGAAGGAAATTTTGGTAAATTTAACTACCCCTATCTCCGCTCTCATGAACAGGCCAAGTTCCGCTTCTCAACTGTCGTAAATCAGATACATCTACTGGAAAGAGGCACCGGAACAAAGAGTTTCCCTCTCTTTCTGCAGTTTGCCTCTGCAGTTCCAAATATACATAAACTCGATCGAACGTCACTTCGATTCTGAGATGGCCTCGGCGATAAGCAAGGTAACGTGCGTGGCTTTGATTTAGGTTATGTGCACGGCGCAGTCGCAAAGCTATCATCTCTGAATTCTAGCGTTTTTCCACCTTCTGCTTTAATGTCACAATCATATTTGCGTGCCATTCTTTAAACAGGGGTAATCAAAACTTCAGGACTTTTGCCATTCAGTTTTCTACCACTTAACTACGTCCAGGATTCATCATATATTCGCGCTTTGAAGTTCCCTGATAAAAAAAGTGTGTATATGTGCATTTGTGCGCGCGAGCGTGCATGTGTATGTCCTTGTTCATATACCTGTGTGACCAGTAGCTATAATTCAAAAGGGATAAGTTGTATCCCCACGTCAGTCGCCTTATAAGGATAGGTGAGACAATTAGGTTGTGTAGCAAAATATCGGAATCCCGTCCAGTTTCTCTTCTATCACTTTATTGTCTTCTAAATTTTTGCACAATTACAGTTCTCTTCTACTGATGTTAATACAGTCTACAGTTCTTCGTAATATTACAACTCACAACTGTTTATTTCTCGTAACCTTGACTTGGTCCTTTCACTGTCTTTCTTCACGTTCTCTGTCTCTCACACACTAACTCCGACATTACAATTACTCGACACTCGTTAAACCTTCACTTCGGTGCGACGAACCTTTTACAATGAGTGACACACTGACCTCATGTCTGCAACTCTCTTTTCTGCTGTTTCCTCACCTCCTTATATAGCGAGGATGACGTAACATAGACCTTTCTCGATTTCTCCAAACACGCCGGCCGCCGGATGCCACTCGAACACTCTGGAAACCCTTTGTGTTGCCGCTTGATTGTTGTTAGTCACGTGTTTGCTTGGAGGAAGCTTCACCGTGACTTTGATACTCCCTCGCACCTGGTATGTGGCGTGAAGTAGCTTGACTCCGACCGTCCTTTGTTGTGCGCCCGGGTCGGTGTCACAGAATCATGGAATTCCAACCCCCAAACGAGTAGTATTTATATTTTTATTACTATTGTTTCCAAAGCAACTTTCATAAAAATACCATATAACTGAGGTATTAAAGTGAAAAACAAACTCCAACTCTTGAATTTTCTGTAAATACCTTGAAGACTTAATTAATGTTGAATTTTCCAAAAATATAGGAGATAGATAATGTTAATTAAAGGGAAAACATTCAACTCATTAAAATATATAATTAAAATATACAAAACATATGCAAAATGAAATATTCAAAAGTAATAATTAAATTATTTAAATAAGCAAAACACTAATACACCATGCGCAAAATAATTCCTCCTACCACGATGCAGGCTTACAATCTCTAAAGATTATCCTAAAACTTTGTAATCATTAATTCTTAATACCTATGAATATTTAAAACGTAAAACACAAGGCGTATGCAACAGATAATAATAGGAATATAGGTAGTAGCTGCCGTTGAGAAAACACAACAGTTCATTTCCATTTAAAGTGCGATAACATTATTAGCAAGTAGGGTGAAAGTTCATACTTCAGTACTTAGTGTATTTTACAAGTTCTTTCAAAGCTATTAAGAATTCACAATCGCAAACTTTCAGGCCAATTTACATTGACTTAGGAGTCTGTGTGAGGATTATAAATCTGTAAAGCCTACGTGAAACTATTTTATATTGTTTATTCTGTTTAATAACTGGTTATTTAATACTTATTTCTTTGTTTTTTCTCTTTCTTCGTCCTTCACTACACCACTTCTATCACCTGTATCTTTTTCTCTCTCTCCCTCCCTCCCTCCCTCCCTCCCTCCCCCCCCTCTCTCTCTCTCTCTCTCTCTCTCTCTCTCTCTCTCTCTCTCTCTACGTTTTACTAAACTACACTTTATGTCATTATTTATTTTATCAGACTTAAATGGTTCCTTGTTTAAGTTCCAAGGCTGCTAAATGTATTTATTACTTAAATACATACAGTATAGGTTGCGCGTTCGTTCTTGACGAATGACCTTGAGCAGAAATCCAATAAGTGAGCCTACCCTTAATAAACAGGTCAGCAAATGTTTATGCTACGATAACAGACACCTCTGTTTTCCTCCGTCACGTGTGTGTATTACAGTCGACTGCAGAAGTTTTGTGCGGTACGGATGTATGTATGCATGCAACGAAAATAGCAATTCAGACGAGGGAGAGATGTCGGGAATAGAATAAATGCAAGAAAGTTAAGTGGAAACAGTTATAGAGGTATAGTGTATAATACGTGTGGCTGATATTACTGCAAGTGTCATAAATTGATTTGTAGTGTTGTACTACTTCAGCTCAGAAGCATGCGCGTCATCTCACTGCAGACTGTACCTCCTCTCTCTCGTTCCCGCAAAAGCTGAGTAGAGACTCGCATTCAACCTTTCATATAAAATTTTCATTCGTCAAGAAGTAACGCGCGACCTATACGTATGTATTTGTATGTTATATTATTTGTATTATATTCTTATGTCGGCCGAAAGTGCTCAAAGTCAAGCTGCCTCAGCACTGCTTGTGAGTACGTGACTGAGAACATAGGGCGGCGAAACAAAGGAGTTACAGAACGTTCGCGAGCTTCTGACTGCCGTCTTGTTGTACAGGGTTCGAGAAAGTCCCTGCTACGTCATTCCTGGTATAAAATCTTCGGAGGCTACGATAGGAGAGAGTGTTCAGTCAGGGCCAAAAACAATCTTATACCCTGTCCTCATCAAAGACGGAGTCTCTTTTGTAGCGCCGCCAAAGGACAAAAGGCACCTATGCCACGCAAAAACGGTGCCCCTCCAGAATTCTCCTCCTCCCAGGCGACTTGGGTGCCTTAAAGACATTTTAAATATCGTAAAATAACTTAATCTTCCGGCACTGTTGCTAATGTTGCAGCCCTTTATCACTAAATTTAAAAGTTGCACCAGCACTTAGGAGACATTGGAAGCCATCGTATGCCTTCTGTCCACCCTCTTGTCTAGCATTGGCAGATTGCTCGAAAATCTTATACTTAGTCAAATCCAAAAACAAGTATCGGAACTACATTAACTTTCAAATTCTCAGTTTGGCTTTAGGAAAGGACACTCCAGAGACTTAAAGCTTCTAAGACTGGCAGATGACATTACAAAGCCATTTAACAATGGGGCTTCAACGTTGGCGTTATTTCTGGACGTGGAAGCCGCTTGCGACCGGTGCTGGCACAGCGGCCTCATTTACAAACTGCACCACAGCTTTCCCAGCCTTCAAAATTATTTATTTTTGATATACAATTTTCTAGAAAATCTACACTTCTACGTCCAAGTGGTCCGCTCCTTCTCCCGGGAGAGAGTCATGCAGCCTGGCGTCCATAAGGAGCAATCATGTCCCCTTTTCGTATGCTTTCCTGTGGACGCCAGATACAAAGTCGTCATGTACGCCGACGACACTGCAGTTTACAAGCTCCACAAAAATCCTCGTTTTGGCCTTGCGGAAATGCTTATGTGGACCGTCACCTCTCATGGCTCTATGATTGGAAAATCAAAATTAACCTAAATGCCAGCTCATCTATTTTTT
Source organism: Tenodera sinensis (assembly GCA_030765045.1). Classification (NCBI taxonomy): domain Eukaryota; kingdom Metazoa; phylum Arthropoda; class Insecta; order Mantodea; family Mantidae; genus Tenodera; species Tenodera sinensis. The sequence continues at coordinate 1,204,287 of JAUKNM010000038.1, forward strand.
AAAGCGGCATCACACCTTAACAATGGACCTAACGGTCGGTGGTCAAGTGGTGGGCGTCACCATGAACCCCACAATGCATAGGTCCACTCACCTAAAAATACCGCCAACAAAGCCAGGCAGCGATTAAACTTGTGCGCCCCCATCAGCAAACAGATGAACTTAAAGTCAAAACTTTTCTATTATCATCTACAAGGATTAGGCCTATTGACCTGTTCCGTCTTCAAAGGCGATATCGTCCAATCATCTTATTCCTTTGAAGATTCTCAATAATGACAATATCGCCTGACCTCGTTACGAACGATGCGCAGGGTAAGATTCGTGGTAGGGCTGCAACCTTAATGCTCCCAATCAAACATCGCTGTGTATTAAATCCCTACAACGAGGGCTGCCCCTTCCCCTCATCAAGCCGATCTGCCGATCTGAGGTATATTCCCACGTCGACCTGGTGATCGTTGGAGTCTTCACACGTATCCCTGTGCAGGTGGTCTCAATACACCCTGAGATGCTGGGTACCCGACATAACTTAGCCACTGCTAAGTATCCACCCCCACGACGTATACCCGCCTGTCGAGAGTTATCCATGTGCTTACAGTTATGCCAATGACCATTGTCTGCCTTTTTTGCCATGGATCGGATTAGCAGCCTTGTATATAACCAAGGCTAGAGGAAAAATCAAAACCTACTCTGTGCAAGTCATTCATTCCTTCGGCAGCCCCCTACGCTTGTGTAGCCTTGGCCAACCCTCCACCACCATTAAACACACCAAAACCACCCAAAACCTTTCCCTTCGTAAAATCCTCTTCGCTCCCTTCCGCACCTCCAACCGTACTCCACCAAGAAACCCGCCTATCAATCATCCAAGGGACAGTAATGAGAAGACACCAGAACCCCACAATATCTACCCTGGCCTTAGGTCACAATAAACTGGCAGAGGCCGCCGCCACTGGTAACCTGAGACACTACAAATTGAACACTACCACACAGCAAAACCGCGGAAAGGGTACTAAGTGTAAAATAGTGTACATAGTGCAGTGTGTGTGTGTGTGTGTGTGTGTGTGTGTGTGTGTGTGTGTGTGTGTGTGTGTGTGTGTGGTGCGTAAATATGTTAACAGACAAGTCAACATTATGGATGGATAATGACAATGTCGAAAAAAACTGTGACCTACAGGTCGTCACTGTATGGTTTTATATAAACCAACAAGACCGTCAACCAATGACACTCTCGTGTCTCCTGTATTGGCATCAGGCGAAAACATTTTTTGAATAAAGAAAACTAAAAACAAAGTGAGGAGAGTGCAATTGTTGCTTCGAGAACGGGACAGCTGTTAGCAGTGCGCGTGTCTGCGTCTAGTCCTCATCGCGAGAGAACTGCATGTGTCAACAGAGGCACATTGCGCCGGAGTCCTGCAGTTTTAGTTATTGTTGAGTGATTGTGCCGTCAAAGTCAGCAATTTGTTAGAGAGAACTGAAAGACAAGTGTTTGTGGGTCAAGGTTAGAAGAGAACCGAGTCACGAAAAGTTCTAGATTGTGTTAAAGATAGAACAAAACTGTGCTTTCGTGCTTCAGTTTAGGAAAAATAAATTGACAGGAAAAGTAATTGAATTTTGTTGTTTTTGTTACACTAGAATCAGAAATCAATATCATTTTCATTTTGTTACAATATATGCTAACTGGCTTATTTGCTTGTCTGTTGTCTGGCATGCAGTTAGTTCTGTGCTATGTTTAAAGTTTCAAATACTTAGCTCATCAGTGAGTTTGTTTAAAATTGAGCAAAGTTATCCAGAAAAGGGCTTCAGATGACATTTCCAGAAAATTCAAGACATTTTATGGACAAATTAAATGTATATCTTAAGCATACGGTAATTTAATCAAAATTGTTAGTAAGTGTTAAGAGATTCAAAAGTTTCAAAAAATTGCACATGTCAAAGATACTTTGGAATGAGGGAGTTCCTTGAAAGCGAGTTATATTGCATTCTCATTCACTTTTGAGCTATGTTTAAAGTTTTAAGTCTCTAGGTCATCGGTAAGTTAGTTTAAAATCGATAATTACAATTGTACCTAACAGACAGACAAGGAAGCGAGTAAACAAAGCCGTGGTAATTAGTAATTTTGATTGTACAGAACAAATTATACTTCAAGTCAAATCATCAAGACGCTTTTTGCAATTGCACTCCGCAGAAGGTTGGTCCAGATAGTCTATTAATCTTAAAACTATTTTTGTACCATTTTGAGTTCGAATTTCAGGAATGTAGGCTGCTACTTTTGGAAACAGTGCTTTGAAAACAGGCCCCTCGGAGAAATGCATTTGAAAATAAAAGCATCTAGTATACCCACGTTTAGGAAGAGAGCCTCACAGTAAAACGGTATGCTTAGAGTAAGATAGATCAAAGAGCGAAGCATAGGCTCAATGGTGTTACTCTAATACTTATTTGTTTCTGTAGCACCATTACACTACAACATTTTAAATAGCAAACAATTGCAATTGTTTTATATTCACATTCTTCTTATTTTGTAGCCATAATTCACGAAATGTAATAATTATAATAATGGTTAATAGTAACAATAATAATTGTAGTAATTATTTAAAATATAGCATGCTGAGAAAGAGAAGTGATATACGTATAATCACATGAAACTGCGGGTTAACTTCTGCTGGGTATCTTTACTTCGTTGATAAAGATCTATATTTACCACTGGTTATTAAGTTTTCTGCTGGAAAAAGAAACAGCTAAAACTGTACTGAAATGGTAGTTAACCGCAAACTAATTTTGGGCTACAGCCCGTTCCATTTAAATTCATCGAGTTTCAATTAAACTTGTTAAACACAACGCGCTTAAATCAGTTTGAAAATTCATTGACGAAGTGATTAAATTATCATGCTAAATTAACATGTTGGTCTGTTGATACGGTAGCTATGATTGCCTTTTATTTAAAGTAGAAACTTATTTATTATAGTTGTCTTTTTATTTTATTTGATCCTCTGTGGCAAAATTAGAGCCGAAAATATATTTAGCTGAATAATAATACGTTGGTCACTAAGAAGCAAACATCCGATTCTCTATTAAGATAGGTTCACATTATTTTTTTTTTATTTTTTTTAATACTTTTTTTATTTATTTTTTTTCTTTTTTTCTTTTTTTTATGGAGCTATACAAATGAAATAATAAGAAATATTAACATAAATACTAACTTTCTTTGCCGTGCGGCTGCTCTAACCACTTTTTTTTTATTTTTTTTATTTTTTTTCAATTTGTTTTTTTTAGTTTTTATTTTATTTTTTTTAAATTTTATTTTTTTTATTTTTATTTTTATTTTATATATATATATATTATTTTGATTATAGTTGCATTGTCGTATTTAAAGTGCAAGGCGTGTTATGTACGGCTGCATTGATTTGCTAAGACCAGAAGTTATCAGTTGCCAGCGTGCCTGTCTCAGAAAACTGACCCAATCCTTCCTCTGCGCCACTGGGCCATTATTCTGTTTAAGGATCCAGTACATTGTTCCCATTACCAGCCAAACTACACAGCGTTGGAGTGCAGTATTCTGAAAATGAAATTCCAAACGCTGGAGCTTCTCAAGGCATGGTGGAGCTTGCGGTGGGCACCATTTGGTGATGTAAGTCCGGAGCTCTACCCAGATGACTTCAACCTGCTTACAGGAAGCAATCCGGTGGTCCAGTGTGTCGACGGCGGCACAAGATGGACATTGGTTTGACTGTGCCCTTCCATGTCGCCAGAGTTTATCCGCTGTCGGTATAGTCTCATTTAATACTTCATAGGTGGTTTCCTGCCAATCACTGGGCACATGTTTGCAAAACAAATTCTGCCAGATCACTTTCCACTCCCTGGTATATTTCTCTGCCACTCTGGGAACCAGATGAACCGTCGTGAGCATACGGTAGTGGTTCCGGGTGCATTCGAAGGCCGTAATGTCATCGTTGTTGTCCAGAATTCGTTTTAGGTGAAGGACAGTGGGTTTAAATCCGTTGAGTGCCACCTGAGTGTTATGCAGCTGTTCCTTCCAGAAATTTTGGTCAATTGATGAGCCAGATCCGCGCAATGATTGTGTGGCGGTTTTCCCCAATAAGGCCATGCATTTTTTGGCAATGTCCACTAAGCCGCAACCACCTTTGGACGGAGGCAAACGTAGTTGAGGCCGGCTCACCTTATATGCTTTTCCAGTCCACAAAAAGTAACCAAGGAGTTGTTCCAGTTTCTGTGCGTCACGTTTTGAAATCGCCAGAATCTGTGCCACATACCAAATTTTGCTTAGACCATAAGTATGCAGGTACCAGATGCGTTGTAGCAAATTCAGGTTCCGGATCCTCTCCATGGATAAGGAATGGCGTAAACTATTAATTTTTTCCCTCCAGTTAACTGCAATAGTATCTTCTATATTTGCCATAAAGCATATACCAAGTATCTGTGGTCTGTGGTGGTTCCGGGCAATTTCCTAGTATTAGGATCTCCGATTTCTCAGCATTTTACACTGCACCAGACATCGTTGTGTACTGCTCCAATCCCTGTTGCATGGTCATCATATCTTCGTTATCTGCAGGCACCACAGTCACATCATCAACATAGGCTGTAAGTGTGAACCGTTCATTGTATACACTGACTCCTCGCATGGTTTGTTGCAACCTCTGGAGTAAAGGATTCAATGCCAATGAAAACAATCCCATTGATAGCGGGCAGCCTTGACGTACTGATCGTTTTTTTCGTACCGGCCTGGAAAACCATCCGTTCCATAAGACTCGAGACTGTGCCGTGCCGTAGAGTCCCTGAATAAGATTGATTACCGGCACTGGAAATTTCGCAGCCGTTAAGCAGTTCCACAGATACAAATGGCGCACTCTATCAAAAGCCTGTTGAAAGTCGAGATTGATCAAAGCCACCGCTTTATTTTCTCTGCGTAGATGGATCAGCGTGTCACGCAGTTCCACCAATGTGACAATAATGTTCTTTTTCGATATTGCCGCTTGGTTACAATGCATGATTTCTGCATATGCACCTTTTAATCGGTTAGCCAGAACTTTCGCAAATAACTTATAATCGGCGTTTAGCAGCGTTATTGGACGATAGTCCTTCATGGTGGCTGTTTTCTGTTTCTTCGGCACCAGGGTGATAACACCATCCGTGAAGGTTGCGGGAAACACTGCTGTCTCCCACAGTTCCGCATATACTTCTATCACTTCGTTCTTGATTATTGGCCAGAACTTTCTATAGAATTCATAGGTGAGCCCATCCGGACCTGGTGATGTGTGTCGACTGGCTTGTTCAATGGCGACCAACACCTCCCGCTCCGTGATAGGGCTGGTAAGTATTTTTGCGGATTCCTGGGTGATGCCGGTGTCAAACAGTTCAAGTTCCACACGCCTATAAGGGGGTCTGCTTCTGGCGCTTCTTGAAATAAAGCCTGAAAATGATCCGCTATAAGCTGGAGCTGGGCGCGCGTTCCAACATGGGCAGTTCCAGTGTGCGCGTCCCGTATTGTTTGAGGATATCTTCCATGTCCCTTCTGCCGCTCCTTTGCGAAATAATAAAATGAGTTCTGTTCCGCTTCATGCATGGATTTCACTCTGGCTCGAACTTTATGTCCTTCCAACTGGTGTAAGTGTTTTAATTTGATGATTTCTTTTACTTTTTTAATCTCCGTCTGCACCTCATAGCCCTCCCTTTGCTTCAGATGCAGCCCCCACAGCGCCTCATTGTAAAAATGTAGTAGCTGCTTCTTGGCCTGTGCCCTCACAATACCCATGGATTTAAATAGGGAGCGAATCACTGGTTTTGCCGTGTTCACCCATCAAAAACTCTTCCGAGTTGAACTTCTAAAGGCCGACTGTAACTGAAGCCATTTGATTTGAAATTGTTCCCTAATGTCTGTGTCCTCCAGCATAGAATTATTGAGTTTCCAGTAGCCACGGCCGGCCGTCTCATGCCTTATTTCATTTATTTGCAATTGACATAGCACTGCATGATGGTCGCTAAAAGCCACCGGAATGACCCAAATTCGATGGACATTTGGAGCCATTCCGGGAGATAAATACTGTCGATCGATGCGTGAGGCAGAAGTGTTGCGGATAAAAGTGAATTCCACTTCATTCCCATGCTTGATCTCCCATGCGTCAAGCAGTTGCAACTGTGACACTGGGTGTTGTAGCATGATGCTAAAATTCGTAGCACCTTTTTGATCCTTCGCCTGCAGCGTGCAATTGAAGTCGCCTGCTAGCAGAAGTTCCTTGCCTTGTAGCAAATGCGGGGTTACATCGGTTTGAAAGAAACGCTCTCTTTCGTGTCGATTCTGTGTCCCAGCTGGAGCATATATGTTAACCAGGACGGTCTCTTCCAAAGTAGCGGAGAGGACCCGGCCGTCGGGATCCATCTGAAAATTCTGCAGGGGAAGTCCCTTCCTGTACACTATTGCCGTTCCTCTGCCGTTTAAACCTAGGTTAACTTTATAGTCGTAATTGTAAAGAGCATCCAAGTTGTAAGTATTTACTTCTTGGAGAAAGCATATGTCAATGTTGTTCACCTGGAGGAAACTATTAAGCAGTTTTTGGGTTACTAGATTTCTGCACCCATTCACATTCACTGTTGCCACCGTTCGAAGATAGATCATGACGAAAGCGACTGTCGCAAGGATAGTGTAACTCGGGCGTCTACGTTCTTGGCCTCGTGCATTGCTACTAGTGTGCTACTGTTCGGTCTCTGGATGTCTAGCTGGGGTTATCTGTGCCGGAGGATTTCCCCTAAGCCTTGGGTCACATAAGGATACCTGGGGCTTCCGTGTCACCTGAAGTAGGATCGGCGACTCTGCTTCTGTAGCCCTCGCATCCCTCCTTGCAGGTAGAACCTCACCGGTGTACCTGTCACCTCCCTCCTCCAGGATACTGCTGCCAATCAATGCTGAGGCAGGCTCTTGTGTCAGTACTCCAGCCGTATCTACTGTGTCTGTGGACGGGACTTGTAATTGACGTGCCTCCTCATGGGCTCCTTCCACAGCTTCCTCCAGCTCCATTTGGTTATTCCAGGATGATTCTTCCTTATGGGCTTTTACTTGTCTTCGCCCGCTTGGCCCGTTTCTTCTCGGTCGGGCGTTTCTCTTCTGCTGCAGCTGTCTCCGTCACAAGTGGACCCATCTCGGGTGGCATTATCTCCTCCGGATTGGCCAGATGTACTCGTTTCCCAGTGGTATCTCGAACTATGGAGGCATACTCCCTTTGCGGTGCAGACCTTGCTGCTTCCTGTTGACTGTCATTCACCAGGGACGTTTGCCTGTTTTCATCCGTAGGATGCGCTCCCTCACTCTGCGTGTCCCTACCACCTTCGTCGGTTCTGTTTCGTTTCTCCGTCCAGCCGCCACTGGGCGTGTTGCGGTCGGACGGTGGGGGCAAAATTCCTTTAGATGTGCCGTGCTACTGCAGACGTAGCAAGATCTGGGTTGGCCGGCGTAGGACACCGATAATCTGTAGCTGCCAATGATAATAAAACTAGGGATGTTCGTCTTCAGTTGTATCTTAACCGCTCGTACCCCATTAAACACCGGGACGCGATATTTCGGCTCCATTGTTCCTTCCGGACGTCACATACCGTTCTGTAACGCTGCAACGCTGCTTTTAAGACCTCTGCCGGGAGCTCTGGGGGTACATCAAACACTCGGACATTGACAGCATTACCGGTCACGTGTTCGATAAGCACTTTAGTCATCTCACCATTCATGTATGTGAAAGGTGTTTCCGCCGAGAAGGTATTGAGGGTTTTCTCCAGCAAGAGTGCTGATATTAATTTAACATAAATTGCCCGTTCACTTGCGATTAACTGTATTGTATCCACTTGTTCCGCATTTAACCGTAATGTATCTGCTATGAAATCATGCACTTCATATGCCGACGGTCGCGTTGCACTTAAAGCAAACTTGACCCGGAGGGTATTTTTTCTTGCGTACATTTCCATTTCTTTTCACTGTTAAATTTAGCTGATCTACTCACTTTAAATTCCTACACTTGGTGATAGATAATATCACTCACAGTGTGGTATATGTCTTTCTTGCTCTCACTCACTATCACGCCACACACGCAGTAGACAATACAACCGGTTCTCCTGGTACGTCCGCTCTGTCCAAGCGCACGGGCTTGACTGTTTTATTGAAAAGTAGAAAATTATTTTAACCGTTCACCCCGCCAATATTATCCAAAACCAACCATCCTATTCCTTGCAAGATAATCGAACTACGCTGTACGAGGCCACCGAAGAAACAATAAATAAAAAAACAGCTGGGTCTAGTGGAAGCTATGTGGAATCATAAAAAATATAGAGGAGCTCTTCTGCAATGGAGATAACTCCATTTAATAAATCAGTGCTGGTTTCATTTAATAAATCAATGCTGGTCAAATAGAAGGATAGTAGAGGTTTGGAACATTTTACTGAAGTAAAATCCAAGTTCAAAAAAGGAGACCTGGAAATTTGGTATACGTTTAGAGGAATAAGCCTGCTTAACTCAGTGTATGCGAGAATATGCGAGGTGTCCCAAAAACATCGACAACGCTTAGTATGTCGTGCGGGTCGGCAAAATGATCAGTTTTGAGATAGGAACCCCTGTTCGGAAATGCACGGTTTGGACGCTGTAGCGCATTCAAATGTGAGATAGTTGTACGTTCACATTTCATCAATAAACCCAACGTCAACCTGTCTACGATAGAAACGAGCTTCGAATTGTGTACCTCCTACGTCATTGCAGAGCTATATCGGTGGTGGTGAGCCTTATGCACATGATCCAACGTGCGGTTGTCTTTGAAGATTTTCAATCGCTCCATGGACTCGAGCCATAAGGTCCTCCGCTGACATTACAGGAGTGCGATACACCATACTCTTCACACAACTGCACAGAAAATGGTCGAGAGGTGTCAGATCTGGCGACTGTACTGGCCATAGAACTGGTCCTCCTCTACCAATCCATCGATTTTGATATGCGACGTTGAGGTGATTCCACAGACCTACATCTAAGTGCACTGGAGCTCATGTCGGCCATTTCAGCAGCTGTGTACTGGTACATGTCGCATTGCTGTTAAAAAACGCTACTGTACTGGAAACTGCACAAGAAACGGAGTAGGATGGGCACCAAGGACTCTGTGGACCAATTTAGAGCATGGTGGGAATGTTATCCTGCCGAGTTCGTTCATCCCGCAGATGGCTAAAGGGTTGTATATCTTCCGTATTAATGTAGCAAATCGAATATTAACGAACTGTCACAACCGTTCGTTGTCAAACTTCGACGCTGTCCAGCGGGTAATGCAGCCATTATTCAGAAAAATGAAATGACTTCTGACGGCGTTTTATCATCTAAATAAGCATTTTAATAAAGTAAACAGGAGAAAATAATGATCAATAACTGAAGAAAGTGGCTATTCAAAATTTAATCAATCTAGTATCCTAAACTTTGCACGGACAGTCTACAAAACACAGACTATGCCAATCAGTGAGCTGGGCATGTGTGTTCATTATCACCCACAATTTTATACATACATGAGGTTTTCCAAGAATATAAACATATTTTTAAAGCAGGTAAAAAAGAAAAAAAAAAATAAGAAGAAGGTTGGTGTACTGAGGAAAATAAAGAGTTCGATAAAAGATCATCCTAGACAATCACCCGATAGAACAGGTTTAGGGTTTGAAATATTTAGGATGTGAAATAAGGTCAGAATAGGAAAGATATAAATACACAATTGACAAAATGTCAATAACTATGGGGAACAATCTGCAATAACCTGAAGATGTTCTGCAAAACAATGGCGGTGTAGTTTTATTGTATGGATGTGAAACGTGGGCAACTACAAAAAAGATCGAGAGTAAAGCCCAAGGATGTGAACTGAAATTTCTGAAGAAATTCTGAAGAAAAGTAGAGGATCCACAAGATTAGATCAAATAAACAATAATACTGTAAGAACTGAGGTTAGTGTAACTTTTATAAGCGCAGAAATACAGCGCTGCAAGAAAAATGTCCTCTCACATGTAGAGAAAATTATTATTATTATTATTATTATTATTATTATTATTATTATTATTATTATTATTATTATTATTATTATTATTATTATTATTATTATTATTATTATTATTATTATTATTATTATTATTATTATTATTATTATTATTATTATTATTATTATTATTATTATTATTATTATTATTATTATTATTATTATTATTATTATTATTATTATTATTATTATTATTATTATTATTATTATTATTATTATTATTAATAATATTAATAATAATAATAATAGTAATAATAATAATATTAATAATAATAATAATAGTAATAGTAATAATAATAATAATAATAATAATAATAATAATAATAATAATAATAATAATAATAATAATAATAATAATAATAATAATAATAATAATAATAATAATAATAATAATAATAATAATAATAATAATAATAATAATAATAATAATAATAATAATAATAATAATAATAATAATAATAATAATAATAATAATAATAATAATAATAATAATAATCAGACCTCCATTATATTATAAACGAGGAAAACAGGTCTCAGGCAGGCCGCAAAAGAGATGAAAAGGCTTACTATGAAAACGGAACATAACAATGTCTAAACAACGGTGTGAAGAAGAAGAAGAAGAAGAAGAAGAAGAAGAAGAAGAAGAAGAAGAAGAAGAAGAAGAAGAAGAAGAAGAAGAAGAAGAAGAAGAAGAAGAAGAAGAAGAAGAAGAAATGAAACATTTGTTTTGAGAAAAGTTGGAAAGCTTCACTATTTTAAAACATATTTAAATGTCAGAGAGTAAGTCAATGGCACCTAACGGAATGGAACGCGGAAAAGAAATTCAAGCTTTTGAACTAGGAAATCGAAGCAAATGGAGCCAAAGCAGTTCCGAAAAGTAAACTGCAGCAAACACGAAATTGGGACGGAAAACTATTCTCCCACCAGAACTTGAAAAATTGCTGGTAATATAATACTTGTAAATGGAGAAAAAATATTTCGAGTTGACTCGCCAGGATATCAGGAATATGGCATATCAACTGATGGTGGCAAACAACATACTGGTTTGGTTACAGCTGGAATGAAATGGCTGAAGTTGTTCTAAAGTTGTAGTCAGTGTGCTAACATTTAGGAAACCAACCAGCATTTCATTCAGTGAGACCCTGGGTTTCAAACAACTAGTCAGTCAACCAGTTTTTCAACATTCTTGAAGAAGAAATGGACAAGAACCATCATACTGCTGACAGTGTTTAATATTGATGGAACTGGGCTGTCTGTCGTACAACCTAGATGTACATTATGTCAGATGGGAGGAATGTCATCGGCTGAAAGAGGATCACTAATTAGAGTGGTGCTATGTATGAGTGCTGGTGGCTCGTTCGTCAGACTTCTGTTGGCTTTCCCTCGAAAGTTGACGAGTCCTCTTTTAATGAACCTCCAGAGGTTATTACATCATACATATATCATATCATCCATCTGGATGGAATCAAGCGGATCTCTTCACCCTCTGGTTCAAATACTTTGTATAGAAGGTGAAGCTCTCCGCTGGGTTCTCAGTCCTGCTTCCCTTGAATGGACATTACAACCACACCAGAAACATTCAGGTCATTGACTTGACAAGAAACATGTCACTGTTCTATGTCCTTCACCATGCACATGCACAAACTACAGCCTATTTAAAATACACTCATTGATGATCTGAACATTCACTAGAGTGTGGAAGTAGGAGATTGGACGAGACAGTCCTGTAGGCCGTTCATATATTTCAATGTTGCTAAGCTCTTTGGGCGGCCGTACTTAAAGGTGCAATGTAGAGAGATGGCCGCTAATGGATTTAAGGCAACAAAGTGAAGCATGCATATCTTGCAGTTACTGAAATAAACTGAGACGAGACTAAAGAGGAAGCTGAACAAAACTCTACGATGCCCTCGGAAAAAGCACTTAAACATCTGGTAGTTCTTCCTCCTCCAATACCTTCACGCCCTTTCAGCTCCGTCCACATCACCCCAGCACAAATTTCCCCAGTACGGGGAAATAAAAAAGAAAACAAACAAGTAAACAAACCTACCCATGGCAAAAGAAATCTGGTAATTCCACCGTGGCTACATAATTACTTTATGGAAAGTATAGATACATCAAAAAAAGATAACCCATTCCAAAAAGAGGAGAAATTGTGAAAACAGGACAATCAAACACCACAGTTTTCAGAGAGAATAAATACCTCATGCTCCGAATATGGAGTTATATCCCTACAATAATGACTTAAGGGGCGGGAAATTCTGAAATTGAAGTTAGTGATGTGGCGAAATCTATGGACGCGAAGTGCATATTTTGTGACGGAAATTTCTCGAACGACACAAAGGCGATCTTTGGGTGCGTGCACGATGTGTAAGTTGTGTCATACTGCTTGAGTATGTTTTGAAAATTATGCATTTGTATGCGACTACTACATGTAGAAGACAGTGTACCATTTTTTCACCCACAGTGACAACTGATTCTATGGCCATGTTTAAAGACAATTTTCATAATGTATTTTTGTTATGTTTTCATAGAGTTGAAGTGTTTTCCCTGTTATCAAGCACATGATTTTCAAATAAAGTAGAAAAAATGACCTCACCCGACTTGTGTGTTTAAAAAAACACCGGTTAGTTGGTTGGCTTAGAATAAAAATTAACATAAAAGATTATTTAATTAAACCCGGGACATAAAGTACTTAGTATTTTAAGTCATCCTAGTGGTATTTATCTCGGGTGTGAGATTCCTTAGTGGTCTATGGGGAGAATGCGAATCGGTTGGGGAACTTAATGCTATGCTGGCAAGTTGTCATGATACCTCAGTGGTTAGAACAACCGCGCCTGAAGTGGAAGATCCGTGGTTCAGATCATGACTATAGCATTCAATTTTTCAGTTCTGATTCTATCTCTTTAGAATAAATTAGTTGGTCCATATTTGTCGCCGTTCCTCGAAGTAACCTAAATATCACAATAAATGAAATTTAGAAGTTATATTATAGGATAGGCTAGAACTAAAGCCAGAATAGGAGTGCATTTTGGTAATTGTTGTAAAAATCTACATTTTAATGAAGTTTAAATCACCCGTGTGGGTGCTAATTTTCAAATAAACTAACGTGTGATGATTCATAAATACCTTCTAACATTCTGCACATTTTATTCAACTTTAGTGTTAGGTATATTTTTCAGTTAGCGAACAAGCGCTTCTCACTTGGAAATAAGAATTGAAACTCTCCAATATAGGGATATATAATTTTTCATATGGAATTTTACGGAAGTAATGAGAAAGCTTATGTTTGCTTTGAGACTGAATCTACCGCTATCGAACATATTTACCTTCTCAATGTTACGTTTTCTCCATCAACTGCAATACGATGATGAAAACGAGGGAAGAGATAGCTTTGTCGAATTCGGACTAGTGAAGCAATTCCCGTAATGGAGAGGTTATCTTTGCGTTATTGAATCATTTGTATGCCTACAGAAAACCTTCATTTGTAAATGTAGGTAGCGAAAAATCATAGGGAAAGAAATCTGTCAAAATCTTAGGTCAATTTTTCCATTCCACAAATGAGAAATTGTACATAGTGCAGAACCAACTGAAGGATGGAAATATATACTTATCTAGATAAAATAAACAAAGGGAAAGGCAGACATTGTACTAAATGTTAACAGGTTATTTTATATGAGAATATGTCCTATATATGGTTTTCATTTTTTTATTGTGGCCTTTTTTATAGTCGCTTTAACTTAGTCATATCGCGACTTAACAATTTTTTGTACATTTTACATTGGAATTAAAATATAACATTTAACATTGGAGTCAGTAGTACTTTACACTGTTGTCCGTCTGGCACTATTCGGAAGACAGATATTGTAAATAAAAACAATTGATAGATTTTTACTTCTTAAAACAGATTTCATATATATAAACTCATCACTTAACAAATTGATTGTAGCTGCATAGCGCTATTCGGAAGGCAATCTTCCATCTTCAGGCAATCTAGATGTAGATAACTGCAAGCTCTGATTGTCGACTTTTCCTAACGTTGTTGAATCTTCTTCTGCCCTCTGGTGGTAAAAGTTGGAGTTCGGAATTATTCTTCTTTCTTCCTCTGACGTCAGTAGTTGCAACATGGGGTCTAAATAGGGCATATCAAAATTAACAACTTTTTCCTTATTACATAATATGTACATTTTTTCCCAAATACCTAAATGAGAAGATTCTTGAATTGATTTTAATAGTTGTATCTCTTGTCCAATATTATGTTGGGAATTCCAGAAATGGTTGGCAACAGCTGATCTATCCATTTGTTTCAGTTTAATGTTTCTTTGATGTTCTTTAAGTCTGGTTTTTTAAATTTGTTTTTGTTTTTCCGATATAAATACCTGTGCAATCTGGACAATTGATTTGATAAATGCCAGATTTTTTCATAATATCCACAGAATTAGACAATGGTTTGTTTAGAACATTTTTAACTGTAAAGTTATTTTTGTAGGTTAGTTGTATATTGAACTTTTTAAAAACATTTTCAAATTTTTTAAATAATCCTGGATGGAAAGTGAACTTCTTGTAGATAACATCTTTTTTAATTTGTTTCAAGTTTGTATTATTATATAACAGAAATCTTTTACTAGCTTTTTCAAACATACTATCAACCAAGGAAGATGGAGAGTTATCATCAATAGCTACTTGATGTATATGTTGCAATTCTGAAGCAAAATGATAGATTTACTGAAACTGTCATTTCTTCTAATTCACCTTTACAGACTTTTCATGAGAGTTATTTTCGGCGTTTGGACAGTGTTGTTCACTATCTTCGTCATGTATGGGCGCTGTATCACTTCTGGTAGACGACATTGGTCTTTTGTAGCTTTGTGGTTTCAGCCTTTTAGTGTCTGGGTAAGTTTTGTTCAGAGGACGCGCAATCCGTAGGATTTTCAGATGGAAATTCGGGTTACGTGACACTGGATTTATCTTGCGTTGTTTTACGGTCGTTATCTGACGCAGTATTAGTAGAAAGAGTTTCTGATGTTGAAGAGGGAACAGAATTGATATTTTCAGGGGGCCAGAGTTTCTTTTTTGCTTGACCCACTGAGTTCGGGGACCTATGAGGGGTCAAATTTAGTGTTAAGAGTTTTGGTCGGTGTGGGTTTCTGCCACTGAGTTTGGGCATTGTTTTGCTAGTTGTACTTCTGATTTACACAAAAAACGTAATTATATGTGAACCTGAGGACACATACACAGTATGTTGTCCCTTCGTAATCAGTGTGTAATGTATCTGAAACTTCCTGGATGTCTTCATGAGAAATATGGATTTATCTTCGGAAACTTAGGATATGTGAGAATCCAAGAAGACATAGTGCTGCTCTGATAGGACATATCTTGGACATAGGTTTGATACCTAGATTTTTTAGTTAGTCTTCAATGATGTAGTTAGGAATTACTGGGCAAACATTGCATAATATTATACTTTATTTATAGAAAAGTCGCATATTTAAGAAATTTAAACCATGCAGTATAAATGTGTGGCTTAATCACTGAATAATTTCTCAGTTAGGGCTGTAACATGGCCAAGAATATGAAATGTCTTGTTTGTTACTTCTAATTATTGCATTATGATAGGCTAACCTGTGCATAGTCTATCCTAGAAGTAGAACATCACACTTAAGGGTTTACATGATATAAGTGGCTTGGCAGGTATCTTATTGGACTAAGTGCACTCCATGTAGATAATAAATTATACTAGCTGTGATTGGCTATTATTGGACATAACAGTGACAGTTCTGTCTTCCGCTTTGGCTGCCAGCGATATCTTCAAGGATGTCTAAGCACGTAGTTTTGCAAGTATTACGTCAACCAAATGTCATCCAAAATGTTTACTATTAGCCATGTTTTTGTTTGCTCACCTATCACCTACATATATGTAGATAAATGTTCTAACACTCACTATAATAAGTGAGAAATTTTACAAATGTAGCATACAGTAAATACACTGCAGAGCAAAAGCGGCATGACGATTACAGGAAAGCTGTTGGAATTTAATTATGTACATGCATGCAAGGATACCCCCAGTTACGCCATTATGCGTTTAGTTGATCATTGCTTACACATATAAAAGAAAGAAGGGAAAACAAGAGGAACAAAGCATGCATATGAAAAACGTATACGAAAGTGTTTTAATTTGTGTAACTAAGATGTCGTGAATTACTTTGTCATACGAGAACTAGATGCCAAAATATAACATAACGTTTCCCAATGTTTTTAATTATTGCGCTGCCCCCCGTCAGTGTATTTGCTTTGTACTGATTAGTTGCATTTTATTTCGAGCGGATCCTGCATCTTTGTGACCCCTTACTTGCACCATGTATGTAACTCATACTTCGGCAAGAAAAAAAAAAAAAAAAAAAAAAAAAAAAAAAAAAAAAAAAAAAAAAAACTCAATACCTTTTGCTCAAAACATAAATCAGCTCCTATATACGAGTAATCCGCGACAGAGCGGCCAAACACCAAGTTGGGCATACCTGCATAACAGAAATAATTAGGCGGTGCCTGGTTCACCGTAAGCTTCCTGACTGACTGCTGCTACCGGCACACAGCTGTGATGTCACTCTAATTCTAGGATAGAGTATTCTTCCCCGCATTTCCTTAAACATTTCAGCGGTGGTTATCCATTCACGCCTTACATTACATAGTACCTATATACAAGTGTGGGAAATTAAAGTGCCCGTGGGAAATTTAAGTGCCCATGAACCAAATCGAACCCAGGAGTCCTGAGGAAGCATCCTCACTAATGCTGTGCTTAACCTAAGGCGATATAGCAGACAAATATTATACATTTGTTGGACCGCAGATTTAGTGCTTGTGCATTAAAAAGAATAAACAAAACTCATCGCAAATCCGTGTATGCAAAATACGCGGGGGTTTTAGTCTTGTGGAGATTACGTGCGCCAATAAATTTTAATTTGTTGCTAAGCTTTTCAGTCAGAATAACAAAAAATAAAGTAAGACAGGCTGGGGTAGGGGGAGAAGGGTAAAAATACCGTACAAATGAGATCAATGCTTTGCGGTTATGAGCAAAACAAATTGGGAGAGCATCCCTTTGCAAAACAGAAGGGAAAAAATTCTAACCACTCCCTCTTCCACCGCAACCGCCATATATTAAAGTTATGAATGAGAAATTTTCGTTATAGAAGAACGGAAGGGTTACAAAGGAGGTTACGAGGGTAAGGCGGGGTAGGAAAAAAACTTTTCCGGTATTAATATGGAAGCAGACGGGACTGGTTGTAACTGTAGAGAAGTATACATACAGACAGCCGTACAAACACACTGTAAAAGGGTAGCTGCAGGTCGTATACGCCAGGGAAATCTTGCTAGTGCATTGGGAAGAGAAAGAAAACAGAGGAAGAGGGGCGGCACGTCAATGAACCTCTAAAGTTGCTGGACCTCGACACCAGCATAAAACCAACACGCTCTTTTCCTCTAGAAGATATGAACTTATGTTTAAGACACGGATTTTATAATTTTATAACATATCAGAAATTGTTCCTAAACTTATCCTGAGCAAGGGACATTTCCATGCTTAAGGCTGCAGACAGCAGAAAAGATGGTGGATAAGCTAAGTACTACAGTAGACTGTTGTCCTCACTAAAATTTGACTTCGAGCTTTTACCATAAAATGCTTCAGAGGTTACTTCACATGTTCTTCTCTACCCACTCTTCTACATACTGTTCATGCAAAAGTTTGTTGTTGTGCTTCAGACTAATCGACATCAATATTTACAGAAATGCCATTATTATACATTTCCTTGTAAGTATCTTTCCTTTAAGTCAGGGATTGAAACTGTGCGCTTGAGCGCAAGCGCGGGCTTTGGAGCTTAGCAGGTCCACAGTACCCGTGACAGCAGCACCTGTTTACACTGCTTGGAACAGTGTTAATCAGGGCTGCACAACGTACATACCATGGAAAACCTGAAGCCACATGCATATTTACAGTCCCTTGACGTAAACACAAACAATTTAATAAGTATCGAGACACATTGAATGCACTCTTAGAGGAGTATGTCGGAACATTTTCGGATTTGGAAACTCTCAAATCTAAACTGGATCTCTTTTCCTTGCCCTATTCTGTTGATCCCGAGAATGTCCCACATTTATGCTGTGATACAGATCTAAAAAAGCCTTGTAGTGATAATATTGTGAGCTTTTATCAAGTCCTTGATCCATAATCATACCCAGAATTTCACAAATTTTCTGCAGAAATTGTATGTATGTTTGGCATTATGTATTTACGCCTGCCTTGAGACTGCATTAATGTTTCCCTTGACATTAAGTTGGTGGAAATACACAACATCGGCATAATACATCCGTAATTAGCTTCAAAGTGTGACCACAAATATGGTTGTTTTTATTTTATGTTACAGGACCAGTTTGTTTCCTTTTGAACTGCACGGTTAAAAGTTACACAGACATTCCTAATACTGGACTGGAATGTGACTGGATACAACGGTTACAATGCGGTCGCACTTTGCAGATCTCTAGTTTAAAGTTGTAAATATGTTTAAATGTGAATTCTTAATTACATTGCAAAGTCTATGTTTATATTTAGGGGTAAACCTATTCTTGTCAGTTCCCTCAGGAGACGGCGCGCGTGTGTGCGTGCGCGCATGTGTGTGTCGAATATCTATTGAAGTTTGAAATGGAATGAACTGATCTAAACGGTTTTTGGTATATTAACACAAGGAGCTGCAAAATTGTTTTCAAGTTTTAAGTTGCTATTTTTAAACTGTTTATACCTTCTTAATAACACATTTATATACAACACTTGTTTGTGAGAAAATCTCATCAGGACGTAGACTAGTTATGCCATTTCTTTTATGGACGCCGTGGGTTTTCCCAATTAGCGTTTCGCACCGCTGGGAGGGCGTCAGTTCTCTGTAATGGTTAAGACTCGGTCAAAATATGTTCTTAAATTCTATACGTTTTACACACTCGCTCAAATTACGCTATCGGTTTTACCAATACCGAAAACGAACACATAGAACCAGGTGTCACAATGGCATTTTTGATTCCAGCGCCAGAGTGTTACACGGCCCCTTTGCCCCTTCCAGTTGATATCGTTAATTGGATCTCAACTGCGAGAATTTATTGATCAGACTATATGCGAAACAATTCTATACAGAGCGCTATGTGCTCTTTTTATTTCTACACCTAATGGAACGTTTGGTTGTATGAGTTTTTTTCCCCTTCCTTTTTAGTTCCCTCCCCCCTTTAGTTTGGTCATTCTTACCCTTCTTTCATTGGTCAGGGACGGTTCAGGAGGGCGTAGGTGTATTGTGTCACATTTAAAACACATATTTTACAAGCTCGAAACGTGCAGATATATGGTGAAAGTATTTGACACATCATTTCTCCGGAAAATTGTTATTTATACTCTGACTTTGTTGTTTTGCGCTTTTTCATCTGGAAACTTGCAGCGCTTTACTGATAAGCTGGTAGAAAAGTGTATTATATCAAAATGTGTCAATAGATCCAAAATTTGATTCCTGTTAACATTATACAACCCGTTATATATTTCAGACGTTCAATTTCACTTGGTCTGCTTTATAACCCAAGGCTGAACCCTAGCTTTTCTTCAAGTTCTTCTTTTCACGTTAGGTTGAATAGAAAAGCAATTCATACTAACTTTTATGGTCTTATGGCGACTAGAATGTTGAAACTTGACATAAAAATAGCCGACTTAAGTTTATTTACTGATTATGTAACTTCTTTCTAGAATTGCATTCAAGAATAGTTGTGATTGTATTAACTTTTCTTTCGGAGACAAGAGCGTAGAAAAATATAAACACCGAGGGAATAAAATCACTATTATCCAGAAGAAACTATCGACAATTGCTGGTGAGAGTGCATTTACTCAATTTTGGTTATGTTAGGAGAAGGATACATTTCAAAGTTATGTACGAGACATATTTTTTCGGATCTACTGAAGCAAACAGGGTTGTATAATGAACAATAAACTTAGTGGGAATATCAAACACATTGCTACAGGGGATGGGATTGGTCAAAACTAGAATAAATGTTCCTACAAACTATGTCCGATAAACAAATACTTCTTGAGATATGATCCAGTTTACTTGTGTTGAATATTTACACCAGACAATGGAGTTCATCCAACAAGCACATTCTAGGGAACATTTTACTGTCATAAAGGGTTGACCGAACAATTGTTGGCTAAACATCCATAAACACCAAACAGGAATTGTGATGATCCCTGCCAGTCTGTCTTGAGGTAACATCTACAAGTTATCTCGATGATACTACTACAGGAGATGCTCCATATGGTTACCATGTATTCTTACACATATTTCAACTCCTTTTCTCAAAGAATCCAGAACTCTTTCGATCATACATGACTGCTTTCGGATTTAGGCACATGCATTGGTTACACGCTCTTGTAACGTACACACATTTTCGATGAGTCTGGCATACACCAATGACTTTAAGTGTTCCCGATATCCAAAAAATCCAGTGACTTGAGGTTCGGCAAATGGGGAGGCTATGCTACTGGACCTCTTTGACCAATCCATCCGTTATGTGAATTCCACTGTCAGGCGTACTCAACACAAGTAAAATGGTTCATATTTCAACAGGTATTTGTTTTCGGACATATGCTTATGGAATCTAGACACCGGACAAGGGGATCGATGAAGTATGTTTATATGAACATTTTGTTCTAGGCTTGCCCAATCCTAACTACTGTTGCAATATTAAACACATTTTTAAACACTCTGTATAATTACTGCCGCTTAATCGTTCCCCTTTACAGGCCTATAACACACTTACAGAAATGTGATCGCATATATGTGATAACATCTTTTACTGTGTAATATAGCATATTTGATCACATCTACTAACTGAGACAAAAGTTAGCCTCACCCTCGTACCTTTAAAGACATTTGTGACTGATTAGAAACGACTGCCTCTGTGATCTGGTGGTTAGCATGACAGAGGTCCCGGGTTCGATTCCCAAACTGGAGATGGGAATGGTTTTTTCAGCCATGTTTATTTCCCATCCTCCCTAGAGTCTCAAAGTATGAATAAGTGTGAATGTGTATGTGAATTTAATGTACTATTTAACCAAAAATAATATATAAACCCAATGATTAACACGTAAGAGAGTCAATATCAGCTCATTAAACATTTGACTACCGCTTAAGCCTACTGTATTTCCTTATTCCCAAGGAACTATGCAATTAAACAATTAAACAAGCGTTTATCTTGATTAATATGAACTACATCATACAACGCACCTTTTTACTTTCTCTACTGGTAAGTAAGGGAAGCATTGTATTCCACCCAAAAATTCGATGTCGAGATTTCACCGGAAATATATGTTTTGAGACCCCCTGAATCCAAGAAAAAAAGCATTTTTAGAAAAAGGTCCGCGTGTGTGTCTGTGTGTCAGTCTGTGGACAGCATAACTCAAAAATGAAAAGTTGGTTAAAAACCAAAGTTGGTATTTCAGTTTAATGTCTTTCAAGGATGCGACACGAGGATTTTGAAGAAAATAGTCCCACCGTAAACTACCCTTTACATGGAAAATTTTTAAAAAATTTTGATTTTCTTCAAAATGACTAACGATTTTGATTAAAATGTAATGTTTGAGATATTTTGATGACAAATGAAATATATATCTTGAACTTTCTGGCTATAGCCCCTGTAGTCGTATTTAGTCTGGACGACTTTTGCATAACTGGTAAACCGTTAGAGATAGACCAAATCATACTATACAAAAAATGTAGATCTTGCTAAAATACACAATTTATGTTTCAATAAATTTTCTTGTAGGGTGAATCATTTCGGAGATATTCCTTGTTATGTGTGTGAGTTTCGGAAAACTTAGAACTTTCGTGAAATGGATCGTCGTTGTTCATTTTTTTATATGTTAAGTGTGCAAAGACAACAGAATCTCAAACATTTGACTATCGCACAAAGCCTACTGATTCTAACATTCCCCTTGCACCTAAAAGGAAATAAGGAATAAGATAATTTGTACAAATGTTTATCTCAACTAACAAGAAAGAAGATATAGGAATAGGAGTTTGTAAGAATGGTTAGTACAAGAGTAGAGAAAGTCATCTGAGTGCAGCACATCAGATTTTTAAGAGTAGTGTGTGTAAGAATGTGCAGTGACTGTATTGTGAGAGAGGACATCTAATCTTTGTGGAAATATCTTAAATATGTAATAAATAAAATGGTTCACTAAAAGGGTAATTCGTGGTGAGAGAAACGTTTTGAAAGCCTCATGTCACATCTGAAGAAGATATTGAACTTAAATATTAGTTTTCTATCTATCCGACATTGCCTTTCTTAGTTATATTTTCAGAAACACTTTCTTATTTTCACTTTATTTTGATTTACTTATTATATTTACTTTATTTATAATTTCTCTATTGCATGCGTACCTATAAGGAAATGTTATGAAAAAGGGCCATTTTTACAAATTTCTATTTTAGTAACGTAAAGTCGAAAGAAGAGTAAGCGTTTTGAATTATTTTGTACAAGAATGAGTGGAAAAATTATGCAAGCGCTAGAGACCCCCAAACCTCGTCAATAATTTGACGGCAGAAGTAAAGGTAGGGATAACGGATAGGGCCCCGCAACCGGGGCAGAGCATTACACGTAAGCTCTTAGGGCCCCTTGATATTTCAGTGATCCTGGGAGGGAAGGATGGGAGGAAAACCCGAAGGCCAACCAGATCTTAATGGCAGTCATAAGGTGGGACGGAGTCCCTAACGTTTCCAAATTATAACGCATGCGACGACATCCATCGTCACATTCGGGGAAACTGCCAAATTCGGGATCCTGGTAAGACCGCCTCATCAGTGCAGGTCAAGACGACGTCAGGGAAGTCATCCAACGCCGCCCGTCCCGCACCCTAGATGTCGACGCCCACATGGGACGACCCGGAACGACGCTGGAAATGAAACCATTACAGTGAGAAAGCCACTGTTCAGTCACAATCCGCCTAACAGCGTCGCCTGGTCCTACAACCCTAAAATGGGTGGAAGGGAAATGATGGACGGAAAGCCATGGTATGAGGATGAGGACCACAACCTCCCAATTGCGAATCGCGTTACCTTGGCGCCACCTCGCTCGCTAGAATTGGAGAGTACAATGCAACCTCTACCTAGTATCTCGTGGAAAAAGTAAAAAGAGATCCGTACTGCTTAGACTCAAATCTGCAAATGAAATCTGTTGGAGATATTCATCATCATCATCATCATCATCGTCGTCGTCGTCCTCATCGTCATCATCGTCATCATCATCGTCGTCGTCATCGTCATCATCGTCATCATCATCAGCATCATCATCATCGTCGTCGTCGTCATCGTCATCATTGTCATCATCAGCATCATCATCATCATCGTCGTCGTCGTCATCGTCATCATCGTCATCATCATCATCATCGTTCAAGAGCTCGCGAGTTCGAATCTTGCTCAGGGTAAGTTATCCGGGTAAGGTTTTTTTCCGAGGTTTTCCCTACCCTGAGAAGACGAATGTCGGGTAATTTAAAGCTCCATGGACCTCGGGCTCATTTGAGCATCATTTCGCCTATTTTCATTTCATTCGTTCGTCCGATATGACACAATGTTGGAGGACATTAATTCAAAAAAATCATCATCGTCATCATCATCAAAATCATCATCATCAAAATCATCATCACCATCATCATCATTTCATCAAGATAGGTCAAACTGACCTGTTCCGGCTCAGGAGTCATTCTCCCATCGACGTCGAGATCTCCCACTATCTCTAGTTCCTATGCGTTTATATTGCAGTCTGCCTTGCCGGTCTATTGTTCTGCATTTATTTATAAAAAGTGTAATTTACAAAGACCGAAAAAGACAGTAATACAAATTTTTCGAAAACTAAAGGATGAGTCCACACAGTTCGGACTATTGAAAACGAAAAAGATAATTTCTTAAATGCTCTAAAAACCGAGTGGGATGGCTCAGACGGTAACGTCTGTGGCTCGCATTCGTGAGGTCGCTGGTCCGATCCCCGTAGCCGCACACTCTCATGTGAGTTTTTCCGTGATTTCTCCATGTCACTTAGGCGAATGCTGGGGTGCACTATTTCATACCACGGTTTCCTTTCCATCATTTCCCTTCATTCCATTTCCTTATCATCTTTCCGGTGTACTTTCAGGTGTGTAGTATTGGCAGTGCCGGGCAGATGGCGTGGTTGACTGCGCATGGTAACTGCTGTTCTCGGCGCTAAATGGCGTTTGGCGCCCCTTGTCCTCCGTCACGGGGGGGGGATAGACTCTCAGTGCGACACCGGATCTGCGGGGTGTGATGGCTGCTTGGCGGGGCCTGACGCCGGGATGAAGAGATCTCAGCACTTGTTAGGGACCTTCACGCGTCTCTGTGGCCTGTCCAGCTGCGAACCTGTGTGGCACCTTCGGTTCCCTTATTTCATCCTTGCCTCCTGGGGGGTGGTAGCCACAATAGATCTGTGTAGATCGACGTGAGCGAGGTGTCCCCATCTGTGTCTTTACCCTTTACCTTTAAATGCTCTAAAGAATCAAACAAGTTTGTAGACTTAATAATAAATAACCATAATAAAAGCTGTAAAGTCATTCAAATATCTCAGATCTACAGTAAACAGTTAATAACTCTATAGAGGAAGAAGTGAATGAGAGGGTAATCCTTGGAAATAAGGTGTATGTTATATATAATAAATTATTTAAGAGTAAGCTTTACAATCAAAGTCCCATAGTCACATATCGCTCCAAAACGTGGGTACAGAGAGAATCACAAAAGTAAACGTTAATAATTATTGCAAAACAGATTTTAAGAAGATTTTTTGGACGAACTAAAGATCGAGGACAGTGGAAGTACCTAAGAAATGAAGAGATAAATAAAAGAATTAAAAACAAAGAATAATTAATTTTATAACAGCACTGAGACCTAGGTGATTTGGACACATATACTACCCCAGATGAAATAACATGTGGTGAAGAATATATACACATGGAAGCCTCTCGAATCTAGATCAAAGGGTAGACCAAAGGATAAATGTAGTGGTGATATAAATCAAGACTTAAAAATATGAAACTATTGGCTATAGTTGATCAGAAGTCGCATCGAATGGAAGAAAATTGTAGAGAAAGCCAAAACATTCAGTTAATTAAGCTGTTAAGAAGTAATTTACAAAGTGCCATGAAGGTTTCAAAAAGTATTTTGATTTTGTTACCCGTGTAGCTCTTAAATTTTCGGATATTACGAGTTGCAGTGGAAGACGTGACCCAAAAAACAATTTTTCATATAACCACGTTTCACTCTCTCTCTCTCTCTCTCTCTCTCTCTCTCTCATCATATCTCGAATATAATACATCTTGTCCCTGGTGGTTTCTGCACCGTTAACGTACAGACGGACAGAAGGGAGCTCTCCAGGTTAGAACTGCAGCAGTTTCTCTTGCTAATAAAGGCAAACAGAGAGGGGGAGACAAAAGTGTGTTGGTGACAGCACTATTATCCACTCCACAACTACTGGCTCTGACACACCCCATCCCTTCTTCTTGTCCTCCTGAATTACACAAGATCAGTCCCAGGTTTTACTTGCTATACAGCTCTCCTTTGTTGGCTTACCAACGGGAAATTCACTTCAAAGATATAAAATAAATACCTGGATTGAAGAACTTAATAGTCATGGTCAAAGAGTTCCAAACTCTCTGATCTTTGACCACCTTCAGAAAAACAGTAAGTGTGGAGTACAGATCATAAGCTACTTTAGAACACTATGGACACTCATTCTGTTTTACTCGTTTCTTTTATGTAATACTGAACTAACCGGCGCTGCAAGTGTTTCGACAATTTCATCCCTACAACTTTTAGATGTACGCTGGATACTATAAAAAATCCAAAATAAACAAAATATATAAATAAAAAACACTATGCAGACGCACTATTGAAGAACCTCAAATAACACGGGAACAAAAGCAAATAGAGAATGCTCTGTGAACATAAACCGTTGCATTTCTATGTCAATCATGTAAAAAATCGTATGAGTTCTTTGCAGAAGAGGCAGTAGAGGAAGAAGTGTGATTATTTTTCATAAAAGAAAAGTGTGTAGAGAAAAATATGAATGTAATGTGTTGCACTTCTATTTCAATCATAGAAAATTAAATGAATTGGATGTTGAAGAGTGAACGGAGAAGGAAATTGGTCGTATTTCGTTAAAGAAACATGAATAGAGAAAACCGTGTGACTAATTTGTGGCATTCCTGTTTCAGTCACAGAAAATTGTATATGTAAATGTATTAAGTAAAAGAAAAGCGAGTACGGAAAGCTATGTGAATGTTACATTGTATAGTAAAATTGATAGCATACAATCCTTCTCCATGAAAAAACACATGTACCCTCCCCGTGACACAACAGCCCACCCTGCGCTCCACAGGCGTCATGACTTGGGTGAAGTACTGGAGATGGGATGTGGTCAGTGCCCCGGACACCTGTATATGTACACACACTGGATGGTCGATGTATACCTATCTAAATTTTTATCTGAACTGGTTGCTTACTGCATATTATTGTTGTATTTTACAGTCCCTATGGGCTTAGAAAGGATCGTCACGAACAGTATGGTTGTACCACTATTGTGTTGCCGTTCTCAGCGCTCAGCTGTTTATATCTTACTCAGGGTTATCGTAAGCATGATATTTTTCTCTGTAGCAGTGGAGGTGGGGGTTAAAACTGCGCTGTGCTCATACTATAATAAACGAATTTAACTAGTTCAGAAAATGGGTGAAGGAAATTGATGAATTATAATTTTGTGAGTAAACACGTTAATCCGGTGACACCCATCTCTGGATTAGATAAAGAGTCCAACTTTATAATAAGCTTAGGTCAATATTCACTAAAAATCTGATATGTTGCACTCACATGACGTTCTCTACTCTTGTACTATCTATTCCTACAAACTGTTATTTCTCTATTTTCTTCATGTTATTCGAGATACACATTTGTAGACATCTTACTGCTGATTTCCTTGTGAGTGCAAGGGGAACATGAGAATCCAATAGGCTCTGAGTGACAGTTACATATTTTAAAGCTTTGAAATTCCTGGAATAACGACTTTCCATTTGAGAAAAGTATAAGCATTCCAAAACACAAATAACGGAAAATATATCCAACATGCTTCAATCCACAAAAAATATATGTGTGTGTGTTTTCACGCGATTTACATTTTTGTATAGTAAGATTTGGTCTATCTCGTACGGTTTAGCAGTTCTGCAAAAGTCATCAAGAGTAAACAAACAGGACCATAGGCTATAGCTAGATAATTCAAAATATACATTTCATTCTCCATAAAAATATCTTAAAGATGTGGTATTTTAATCAAACGAGTCATGTTTGAGAAAATAAAAATTTTAGAAAAAGTTTCCATGTAAAGGGTAGTTTAAGGTGGAGGATTTAAAAACTATTAAATACCAAGTTTTCGTTTTTGAGTTATGCTGTACACAAGCATACAGATACACGCACAGATATTTTTCTAAAACAGCCTTTTTGGATTTAGGGGGCCTTAAAACATATTTGTGGTGAAATCTTGAGACCGAATTTCGGGGTCGTATACGTGGTAGAGAAAGTATAAAAAAAAAAAAAAAAAAAAAAAAAAAAAAGACATTATCCTCGCTGAATAAAACGAAACTATGCACTTTAAATAAAATCATCTACTTCCTCTAAAACACTAAATGTTTTTTCGGTTTGCTTTTTCAGACTTGCTATTTGTTACAGTTTAATAGGATTCAGAGATGCACCAGTTCTTTCTGACGTCAATTTACTTACGTATTTCTCAACCAGGGTATCTTAAAGTTGAAGGAAGTCAAACAATTAATACAGTAGCTTTTTCGCCACTTTTAGAGGCTTGCCACTTTTATATTTCTGTACACTGCTCGGATCTGAACACTGCATAATGTCTACACGCTTTTTACCGACACGTTGGGCTTCAGAACTTCACTACACTGCTGTAAACAACAAAATCTCTGCCACGTGACAAACAGAAATAAAAGATTTAAGCTCATGTTTAAATGCCTTGGAAGTTAAATTACATGGCTATTCATACTGTTCATTATTTTAATGTGTAAAATAAGTGATATACGCAGAGTAGTAACAAACTATTTTCACTCAGTGTAATGTTGACATCCGGACCCACTATAAGGCCGGATACTGTATAGATCCTATTGCTAGTGTGGACGCATATGTAAATATTAATATTTATTGTGCAAAAGTATTTAACTCATAGTGTATAGGAGTTCATCCTAGCATTTGTCAGGAAAACTCACAACACAAACCCTTGGTCAAGATGATCGCTCATTTGGAGTTTGAATCCGAAGCTTCCCCAAAGAGAATCTAGAAGGCTACCTTTTAGGGCATCCGGTTTGATTTTGTTCTTGCGGTAATTGTCTGTTGGGGTAAGTCTTTTTCCCTTAGTTTATTTTATCTTTATGCGACAGATACTTCACCTGTTAAGTTAGAACTGTTACGCATTTAAAAAGTACAAAAAATTCACACACAGGGATTTGTCAATAAAAATTTGGAATACGGACATTTTAGTTTGTATGAAACAATTTTGATGCTATGGGAAAGTCTTAGTATGCTTAATTGAAACAAGGAAAAGTAATAAAACACAACTGAGGAAAAACGAGAAGCCACAAAGTATAATACACAGGAATAGGCGCAAATCACATTATTTTCAACTACAACACTAATTGTATATTACTGCTATTTTGAGTTATTTCGACACTAGTGTACAACAATAGATATGCATATTTGCTAGTTCTGGAGCAAACTTTACCAGTAGATAAATGGTCTCAAACCACTTCCTTTCGAAAAAGTAAATACGATCTTTTGCTTGATTGCGCACCCGTTTTAACTTAAGTTCACTTGAGAATACCACTTCTGGAGGTGCTCGAACCTAGGATCTTTACGAAGTCAGAGGCGCGTTAACTCATGAATATTCCCAGAACGAATCCCCTACCCTTCCATTTTCCAGAGAGCACTTCAAGACCTCCCGCGTACAGGGGGCTCTTCTGCGCACAATTTTTCGCAAGCTGTACTTCTTCCAACTGACTTAATTTGATTACCGGCAAGGAAGGACGGGTACTTGCGGCAATAGCCCTAGAAAGAAGTGCTGACACTAGCCTAATATCCACCGGAGCGGAATGGATTGTGCATCGGGAGTACAGTACTTGTCTCCGCGTTCTCTGCGCGCTCAGCTGCTTATGAGGACCAATCCTTTTGTAGCTTCCATCAAAATTATGTTCTAGCGGGCGTATAAACTCGCAAACCATGATGAAAACAAAAGATAGCTCACTTGCTCAACAGCAAGTCATTACAAATCTTGTAGACACAATGACAGCAGCATATCTGCAACAAGATGGAAAGAAGACAAAACTTTATTCGCACGACTTTCTCTTTTTTGATATTTTTTTATTGTGGTCTTATTCATAATCGCTTTAACTTGAAGTCATATCGCGACTTTACAATGTTTGTACATTATAACGTTTAACATTGAAGTCAGTTGTACTTTACACTGTTGTCCGTCTGAAGATTCGGAAGATAGATATTGCAAATACAAAAAGCTGATCGTAGATTTACTGAAACTGTCTCTTCTTCTAATTCAGTATTTAAAGATACATACTTTCCAGTGATATAAATCACTTTTGACGTAATTATCTAATTATTTATCTATTTATTAATTTACTTATTTTTTCATTCATTTATTTATCCATTAATTTATTCATTTATTTCCCTTTAAACTTTCCAATTCTTATGCTTTTCCCAGATAAGAAAAGAATTATTTTTATCTCTCTTGACCATTGAAAGAAAACGGAACTCCAAAGCCAACGAACAGGTTTAAAATATTTTAGTATCACTTAATACCTACTATATTCCCACATTCCCTTGCACCCACAATAAAATCAGCAATAAGATAATTGTTGCGAACGCTTACCAGATAACCTGAAGTAGGTGGAGTGTTTGTAAGAGTAGCTTGTGCGACGGTAGAGAAAGTCATGTGAGTGCAACTTCAGATTTTTTATTTCGTTTCTATCAGCAATTATTATGAAAGCTTATTTTCCTATCTAATTCAATTTAATTGAGATGAATCTTTGTAGAAATAAGTGAATTATAGATATCATTATACATAAAAAGGTAATTTCGAGGGTCAAAGATGCTTGAAAACTTGGTTCAATATGCTGAACCACAGGTTTATGAAAAATAGAATATCGACAAAAATTGAAAACAATGGTAAAATTATTGAATAATTATTCAAAACTATTAATAAGAAATATCCCAAAAATGACTTAATGCCAAAATAAGTTACTCGAAGTAAACAGTGTTTTAAACAGAGCTACATTTTTAGTGCGCTTTCGTCCATCGCTTATTTTCCCCATCAAAACTACCGTTTACATGGAACATTTAAATGATTTTCTCAAAATGAGTAATTATTTTGATTAAAATGCCACATATTTAACTGTTTTATGATCCATTGAATTTTCTGGAAATTAGGCTGATACAGAAATTCTGGGTCAAAAAGATAAACCATTTAAAATTGAATAAATAAAGGAAGTAATTATAATAATTAATTATCGATAAAGAATTGAAGGAGAAAACAAGCAAATAGAATCATTTCAAATATTAATATCAAAGGAATATGCTATAGAATGTTAGAATGTGTAGTTTGTCAGAAAGGAGAATTAGTTCGTAACTGCAGGGCTGAATTCTGTAAGGAATTCATGGAATTTGAATAGCTGGACATGAACAATTGAAGCAGTAGAACTCGGTTGCTAACCGCAATTGTGCACTTGAACCGGAAAGTCACGCTGATTTCTGAGAATTTTATACATGAAGTCAAACTGAAAATAAAGAGACCTTGTACAGTATAGAAACTACAATATTGTATGGCAGGGGTGTTGAAAGGAGTTAAGGAGAAGGGGCGATTATTTCTAGTAGCTCAGTGTTTTGCATGAATAGCTTTCAGTTCTGGAGTCGTCGGAGCCTCTGGGCGCGTTTGTCACTTGGACCAGATTTTCCGTTGTTTCTGCCTAAGAAGCAGAATGGAAAACAACCGCTGAAATTGACAATGCCACCGGAAAATCTATTCATCTAAGTCTTCACATAATGATGTCAGTTATATTTAACTGTGAGTATAATTTTTTTTTTTTTTTTTTTCACCGGTCGGTAACGTCTTGCTGTTACCTACTTGAAACTTTCATCAAAAGACTTTGTAGCATAGGAATCTTAGTACTCGAGCTACAGCCAAAAAAAGAACCAGTTGAGGACTTCGAGACACCGTGAGCCAAAACAATTCATCAATGTGCGGCTTCAAACAACAGCATCACCAATGTGAAGCTTATTCACGCTTCAATCTGGTGCATCAACGACTCACTTCCAAATAGATGTATCAAACGGTTGCATTAAGTGGAGCACATAACGGCTAGCAAACCTTTCGCACCACCCTTAAAGTCAACTTCTTTCTGAATAACTTTTGTAAAATTGATAAACTGTGAGAGACAGGCAAGATTTAAAGATACAAAAAAAATATAGGTCTCGTTAAAGCACACAGTTTATGTATGCTTTCTTTGTGGAGTTAAATTTTCCGAGTTATTCCTTGTTACTGGTTTAATTTTCAAATACCTCAAGAGCAAAACCTCTATCCATCTCTTAAAGATTTGACTATTGCTTAAACCGTTACATCCATATACGTTGAAATATGGATTAAGTCAATTTCTGCAAATGTTAAGATTGAATAACATGAAGTAGATGAAAGAATAAGGTTATGTAATAATTTTCTGTTGTAGAATACATAGAGAAAGCGAAGTGAATGTAACAAAATCACCAGACTACATTCTTGTTTGTTTTTATTTTCTTACCACATACCGATTAGGTAGAGAAAGTCTCACCCAAGAATTCGATATCGATATTTCATTAGAAATACATGCTTTAGTGCCGCCAGGATATAAAACATTTCTAGACAAAGATTCTTTTGTGTGTGTGTGTGTGTGTGTGTGTGTGTGTGTGTGTGTGTGTGTGTGTGTGTGTGTGTGTGTGTGTGTGTGTGTGTGTGTGTGTGTGTGTGCGCGCGTGTGGTGTGCTGCATAAGTTCACCGAAATGCTTAATGAATACCATGCTTCTATTTAAGTTCATTATGAATAATTATCCACAAGAAGATTTTCAGGAAAATCCTCTCAAATGGGAATTCCCGTCCTTACAGAGAAAACATTTAAAATAATCACATATTTAAGACATCTGTATGGCGAACAAAAGGTCCACCTTGAATTTTATGGGAATAACCTGCGAAGTCGGAAGAAATGTACGATAATAATCTCGTATAATTCTGTGTAACAGGTAAGCCGTAAGACAGATATAAGGCTACTGCACAACAGATATAGATATCTTTAAAATACACAATTTAAAATAACGGTTCTGGTACTTCAGCAATTTTCAGTCTATGTGATACTATTCAATAAATTATCATTTTTAATGTAGTATCGCTATTGGGTTGTTTCTCCGCGATATTACGGTAACGGTATGGAATTTCAAGGCCAGTGTCTATCACCTATTTTTTAACATTTTTACTATTATTATTACTATTATTATTCCCTTTGTACTTATAATGAAATGTATGATGAAAGTATTTCTGTGAACGTTTTTATCAATTGTTGAAAGTTAGTATTAACTTGAACTAGTTAAAGAACACACTTTTCTAAGAATAATTCGTGGAAGCTACATAAAAGTAAACAATGTTTGGAGAAGAATCTTGTGAGCCTAGTGATCCAATGGTTCAACATATTATAATGATAATGAACGTAATATTAAAATGAAGGTTTCATGGTTTTTAGCGTAGGTTGCTAAACGTACTGATTATAGGGAAACAACATTTTATTTCATGAAGTAAACAATTGATACATCATCTTAGATTATTGTCGTCTGTGACTTCAGAAATGATGTTTCACAATGAACTTTTTCATAGCTTTCCGGACCAAGTCAGTGTTTGCTCCAACAACATACAAGGAAAATCTGTCACGTAGAAAGTGCCGTGCTAGTTACCAGAGAAGCAGAACCTTTATTAATGAAACAACCTAACCCTATGTGTTTTAATTGATAAATATAGCTTCAGTTAATAGTGGAATTTCTCAAGGTTTGTGTACTATTCTTTTTGTAGTGTTTAACGCCCGCTTTTGCTACATACGGCACCGCAGGTGGTGACACTGATGGTACATAGAATAAAGATGGAGCGCCGGTGGAATGAGATGGTGGGGGAAACCGGAGAACCAGGAGGAAGCCCACCCTAGTGCCTCTTCGTCCACCCCAAATCCCACATGCGGTTGCCTGGGATCGGACCCGGGCCGCATTTGTGTATTAGAACGAGGAATATGTCTCGCAAATTTGTAAATCATAAAAATAATTTTGTTACGTTTCTGGCGAGTTTACCTTAAAAGGCAGAAGCGAAATCCGACTTTTTAAATTAAATGAGCTTGCGAATGATTTTTTTCGACAGTAAAATAGACCAGAATAAATTTTGTACTCCGAAAATATGCTCTGCCAAATGTGTAACATTTAACTGCCTGGTTAAATGGGTCCTTTTGTAGCTCCTATACTATGGCGGGATCAAAGAGCATACATCAGACTACTATTTCTGCTTCACAAATATACTTGGAGTGAGTTCTAATGCTAACATAATTAAAATTATCTTCAGGTCAGTAATTTGACCAGTTCCCCAAGTATCAGACCTTTCCATACCAACTCCCCACACGATAGAAATGGGACTAAATATTTTGATAGTGTTGATGACAATGGTGAATTACAACAATGTGTTCCAGATTTTGTGTAAGGAGTTACTACAAACGAAGCGCACTTTCTAATACAGGATTTGGTTCGTGATCTTGGGTTATCTAAGAGTAAGGCTGAATGACTGGCTGAAGATTGGTACCTCCTTAAGCAGGGCATAAAAGTTCTTTCCGTCAACGCCAAAAGGAATTTGAGAATTTATTCACTGACTACTCGAAAACAAGCCTGAAGAAGTATTTTGGAAACAACTTTAACGGAAATAATTTTCCATCCATTCCTTTAGTCCAAGCAGTTGGCATGCATCTTTTGCTGTCTCTTATCCGTTGTGATGACTATTTGTGGCAGATATGTTCAGATTTTAAAGCGATGGCTGTCTTATTTGGATCACAACTTGACTAGAATGTAACTGTTTCCTGTGCGTGTGAGTTTTCTATGGACGCTCTTTAACTGCTGTGGTTCGTAATATAGTGGGCGTGGAAAATCGCTTAATTTTTCTGAGAGACCTTTCTATCAGGCTTGATATTTCTATCCCTGTGTAAATCTACTTCCATTCCGAAAGAAGCCATGCCTAGGCCCTCCACCGGGTATGAACTCGTGACCTACCTCCGGAACTAGATCACGGATGGCGATCTTGCCTCTGAGACAGAGATTGAAGCAATCATTATGTTTAAAAGAATATGGCCAACGAGATAATTATTCAACCAGGAGAGGCACACGTGCGTCAACCGCTTATAAGTCGTGACAAAATCTTAATAGTTTCCATTGCACATTGTTTAAGTATATCTGAAAGTAATGGATCTAGATGGAAGTGGTTATATCTCACTGAAAACTAAGCTCACACAAAGATCAATGAAGCGAAATTAAGAAAAAAATATTTGTTAGTCCTTAAATTAGTTGGCTTACGAAAGATTCGGCTTGGGAGCCTATTGAATATGCAAGAAAGAGTTGTATGGTTCTTTTTAGGAAACATTGTCATAAATTTTCTAGGAAACTACGGGTCTGAACAGAGAAATTGGCATTCAGCTGACTGAGAACTACAAGGTCATGAGACTTAACATTTCTTTGAAAATACAAGTGACATTCTCCTATCTTCCTGTTTTCATAAGGGTCTCTGCATTGTCACAGGACATTGCTGAAATGTGAAGACGCTACCAGGGAAAATGGACTCCAAATCCAAACAATGGTTTTACGAGCTCATTTGACACCAAAGGAATAACCTCAGTTTTAAAAGCTAGCAACTTATGCTTAATGGTACTGACATGATCCAGTGTACCATTGATGACTAAATATAACGCATAAATATACATAAAGCAGTTTTAACTTTTAGTGACGTCTTTATCCACTACTTCAGCTTTCTTCTCGACTTTTCTTTCAAATGACTGGAGGTAATAAAGTTCAGCGTAAATTATATCAAATATATTTCACAATAAACTAAGGTAAATCTAAAGCACACACCTGTAAACAGCGATTTGTACTCGTGCAGTTGGCAAAATTATATTGAATGAATATATGATTCAGCATGTTAAACTCTTCAGCAGCATATTTCTCCATAGAAAGAAGCAAAATAACTGTCCATAGAAAAACAATCCTTAAGTGCAATGCGTTATTTGATGACCATAAGTTTGAAACTACTTGCACAAAGTACGGTATTTAACCGTCAGTGAAAAATGGCTTTGCAAGTCAATGCAAGTTGGCATTTTTTATGATCTCATACAGCATGATATGATATTCATTAAATTTCTTGATAAAGGAAATATGTGGATACACCTGTGCATCGTGCATGTGTTTTGTGCTTCAGTGTTTCACTAACACAATTTTCCAGTTCAATCAGTTATAAGGATTAAAATACCAATTTTCCCAATAACTAGTCTATTAAAATGATTTATTGTTTGCAGTGACCATATTCCTTTCTTCTCCTTTGTGAATTTTTAATTCTGGAAATAATTTTGCGCTCAATATTGTGGAAATTTTATTTCCTTTATGAGCCTACTATAATTTTAGACTTTCAAACAACAGGACAACTAAGTGTTAATCTTGAGGTAATGATAGAAGGGTAACATCCCACATGTGTTACTCAGGAACTATAATTAGTATTTTCGGCCCGATAAAAGGTCCGCACATAAACAATGGAACAATATCACTCCGCGCTTGATGTCTCGAAAACCCATATAGGGGCGTTCTCTCCTCCCCCAACTATTTACTTTCGGGAGTTCAAGATGTGGCCATTACCATCTCCGAATTTTATATTAACTATGTGCCATACTTCAATGCACCAGCATCGAGTACTAAAGAAATACATGTCCACATATGGGGTAAACGGTCCGTACTCCTTCAAGAATCATAAAGAAATTATTTCAACTATGTTTTACTACAGTTTACTGCTTCAAACACCCCCTTCATTTCCTTCCTCACATTGAAAATAGCATTCACAGGCACACCAGTTGCTTCCTACGTTAATTTAATGACATCTTAATTAATATCACTCATACAAAAAGTTTAATACGTTCAAGATTAATTTTTTACCTCTTTTAAGGTCTTTGTCACTCCTACGTTTAATTACACTGTTCTGACCTGGTGCGAACTCGTCATGATCCCAATACAAACACTACTGCACGACCACTAAATCGCTCCAGTAAACAATGCAGAAGACCGCCTCCGTAGCGCAGTTGGTAGCGCGCTTGCCTCTGGCGCGGAGGACCCGGGTTCGATCCCGGTACCAGCATAGGGATCTTTCTCCCGCTGGAAGGTCTGGCACGGGAGCGCTGACGACGTCCCACACTCCAGTACTGCATCCCACCAATGGCGCCTGTAGTGGGCATAGGTGGAGGACGCAGCGGCTGGGCGGCAAGCCTTGGTCCTTTGTGGGCTGTTGCGCTAGGGGTTAAACAATGCAGATATACCAACGGCCGCAAGTCCGTGATAAACCATAGAAAACTTAAACCTATAATTTATATGTAAATGAAATACTATGTTTGGATACCGCCTTATAATGTGAACTGACAAGAATGTGTTAATGCGATTGTAAATATAATGTAGTAACAAACTACTTTTATTCGCTTGAAAGGTTATTGTCGCAAAGGTACTTGCGTTTGTTTATATCAGGACTCTTTCTTTGGCCGGACTAAGTATAGTCCTATTGCTTTGGATGACTTTTCCCTTACTCTAGGGTTCGAACCTTTATATAGCTATCGCGAAATGAGGCAATCGCAAGTTACCTGCCACATGGACAGAGCGTGACGCCATTGCGCGCGTACAGTGACAGTACTAACAGCTGGCCTAACTACCTACAGTGCATATTGTTTCTCGAGTGCGTTCGCTAGTTCCACACACAGTATAAAATGCCTCCAGCACAAAAACCGAAATATTCACGTATTGCTGAAGTTGCACAGTAAAAGTTTGCAGTGAATATTTTACTGCAAATGGTAACAGAATTGAATGTAAATGATGCGGCAACGTTCTCTACAACGTTGTTGCGTCGACTGAAAATGACCTCCTCTGTGTTGTGATCATGTGACAGACTGATCCCTCCCACTTCCTATACTCTTAACCCCACAATCATTTGTTACCTGTATGAAGGTTCGCTCCCTACGATACTCTAATTGGTGACAAAGCGGCAACGTGCCCTCAGAAAATCATATAAACAGGACATTTTACTTCATATCTTTATTCTAACACTACCAAGGAAACTAAGTAATGCCTGCTATAGTTTTAGGAGCAATTCTGCTTGCTTCGTGTATGTGTTCATTTTGTAGACAAATGTTTAACATAACACTTTAAGAAACATTTGGGCCCAAACTCTTTGTAACCGACTTGATTTTCTTTAGAGGTTGACGTACGTCTCAGTTACCACTGCGAAGCTTACCACGAAGAGAATGATTCTGCAGGGAGAGGGGGGAAATATTTAGTTCTCGGGTCATTAATTTTCGTTTCCGGAATAGATTTCCGTTCTCGCACTGCTTTAACCACCCTTGAAGTCCTTGTGGTGCGTGACCTGTCAAAACGGGATAGAAGAAAGTTCCCTAAATCTTCTGACAGTGCGGCAAGCAAACTTTACTGAAATATTAAATTGTTTCCAAAGCTAGGAACTTTTTAGCATGCATTCGAAGAATAAGCAATGAACCACTTAAATGTTACATCACGCTACATTTTGAAACAGTAAATACGTGTTGGAAGTACACGTTGATGAGACAATTTTGAAACTACGATGTGCTCCTTATAGGTGAAGCCGTTAGAAGCAATACCGCCTCACGCCACCTGACATTCTCTAAATTCCTTTTGTACAGCCTTTTGCAGCTGGTCGAGCATAGAGATTCCTGTCCCAGGGTGTGCGTGGGTTTGTTTAAAGAGGATGACACTAATTGTGCTGATTAAGTATTTTAATAAATTTTTCCAATGAGATTCTTGCCGACCAATGTAGATAATAATAAAATTCACCTGTCAAATACAACTCTGTCTGTATTTAAATACCTATAATATGTTTCACTATGATATAACTTTGTATCCATTAGTTTCAATGTACTCCACGCACTTAGACACTCCAAAGAATTCCAAAGTGTTCGTTTCGACAGACAAGCCAAAAGTACGCATGCGCTATGAACTAACGCTGCCTTCCCCTTCTACTTTAAAACTGTTAGAACCCCAACTCTCAGTTCTTTTAAATTCGCGAGTTCTTTCTCACGTTCATTTTCTCTATTCGTTCTTTATTGATCATTATTCTCATTACCTTTTTAAATTATACTTTAAAGGATTAATTTTCTGAATATATAATTTCGGTATCAATATTTATCTGATGATATTACAGAACAGATCAAGCAAGAGCTATACATGGTGATAGAAATCTACACATTTAAGGGAAGCAATCCTAATAAAAATCCTGCTCCAATGATTGTGTTAATTTTCAACTTCAGCTCAAACGGAAATTTGCACGTAGATGGAATTTTTTAACAGCACGCGGATGCAATTAAGAACTATTTCTGGGAAATACGATCTCTCCAAATCAATGCCACCTCATCGTTTAGAACGCAGTAGGAAATTACAATCAGCATAACTTTTAATTAAACGTATTCAAATATGTAGCTACGGTTCTTCATTCCTGGAAATGCCACACTACACCAAATGTTCGTCTTTATATACGCGTTGGAAAATGACACTATATAACGTTGTCTCATAAGTTCACTCGTTTTGTTCGCAAGTTCCTTCTATAGCGCCTCAAAAACCCGAACCCTCTGTACACTCAAGCTATCATATTGCCTAAGCATCCATACGACTTAGAGGTACACAAACAGGCTCGCTATTTGATACGTCAGTGTGTGTTTGTGACTGACGTTGAATGGGACAGCGTGAACTTGTGATTACAAACTATGGAAAGCAAAAAGGAACATCTCCGACGTCTTATACTGCCTTACTATCGTAAGGGCGAAACCACTCCACAATGCCGGCAGGTGATTTTTGCTGTCTAAAGGGAAGATGCAATAACGAACCGAGCATATGAAAACAGGTTGAGTCGATTTCGAGTGGTTAATTTCTCCTTAAGCAGAATGTTTGGCAACTACTTTGTCGCAGCTGTGCTGCGGGTGAGGTGTGTTCCCAGGCGTTCTTAGTGATTGAAACGTAACGGGAAACGAACGAACTTATGAGACAACTCTATAGGATGCAAAACTGCTAGTCGGTTTTCAAAGTATAATTCCCAATATCTACAAAATTTCTTCACATTTACTAAATTACATTTCCATTAACATACAGAGTAGAGGAGCTACAGGTGTTATTCTTCAAACCAGAGAGAGAGAGGGAGGGAGAAGGAGAGTAACGTGTGGACAGTGAAAGGTCTAAGAGGACTATTTTTCCACTTTAGTAAAACTCTTGTCTCACGACAGAATCTGAGGTGAAAGGGCGAAAGCGGCTACAGAAATAATGTTATTTTTTAGGGTATTTGGTTCTCAAGTTAATATGTTCGTATATTTTCAGCGAGTTAATGAAAGGATCTAACCCGGTAGACAATAAATAACGTTATTAAAACATATATGCAGTAGAAATCGAAACGAAATATGTATAGCAGTTCACTGAGTTTACATAAGCATACAAAACGAATTAACGACAGCTTAATATAACTTATGCTTTAGTTAATGCATATGTGAGGTTTGGAAAATCCACAATATGTATGATACATGGTTAAAGTGTATACCAATAATTATTACACACAAACACACCAACAACTGTGCTATAGCTTAAAAACTATAGCTTGAATGGTTACTTATATGTTACTTTTTATTGCATAAATTCATTGCTCATATAAAAATGCTCTACACGATGTATTTTTATACAAAAATTCACATGAACAATTTCATGTATTGTATTAAATGGGTGTACAAAAGGATATATCATGCCATTTCATATTCATCCCTATCTGTTATAGAAAAATATTGCTTTGTGCTTTCAAAAATACTTGACCTCTCAAACGTTAATAGTGTACACTGAAAAATTAGAGATTTACTACATGTTTTAAACGAGACTGTAAAACTCGGCATTATCTAGAATATTTTAGGTATGGAAAAATGTTGAAAAGTGTTTTCGAGAAAATAAAGTATAAAGATAAGTGATATGTTATCCTAAATGTTAGAATTCAAAATATTTTATAATAAAACATTACAGTTTTTACATTTTCGCAATTTTTGGTCAAATTTTCCAAGTGCATTATGTTTATTGGTAGTTTCTTGGATTAATTTGAATCAGAACATGTCATCTAAACAGATAATAGGAGAGGCTAAAGCTACCGTACCTTGCATTTATTTTAACCCACAATGAATTAAAGCAACAACGACGTAAGGTAGTATCCATGCCTTCCTCAGAGAGTAAAATACAAATGTGCGAATGGAGTGCTGGGTCTGGACACAAGAACTCAGGCAGGGTTGCAACCATAAGCGTTCCTGAAGATTACGATTTACAGAACAAAACAAATCGTAATTTGTGGATATTAGGAAAGTTAAGAAGGAAAGTTAAATAAGAAAAATGCAGATAGGTTGATATTGCCACGTACCTTGATAACATTTGCTTCAATAATATTCTGTATTGGAATCAGAGTGCCACGAAAAATAAGTAGAACACTTTTTCCTGTTAAACAGATAGAGCAAAGACTAAAACGCTATTATGCTTTTTCATTCATCTTTATATCTCCCACCAAGGACATGAACACCTCTACCCTTTCAATGCGGTACAAAGAGTTTAAATTCTCCCTTTGCGATGTAGTAAGTAAATAAGAAGCACTATTTATGTATTTCCATACCAAGTATAACCTTTTTACTTTATTGTGTATCTAGAAGGTAAAGAATACTTATCGACCTAGATACAAGTGCACTTGCAAGGGTGAGCCACCGTTTTGACAAGTACAGCCATGGAAAATATTGAATCCAGAATAGTCTCATGTCGTGTTGCAGCGCGGTTGACACAAGTTGGTATTTCCAACACCCAGCTGAGTTTATTGATAGTCTGCTCCATATGTTGTCGTCTATCGGACACACAAACAGGCTGTCTTGAATCATCACCCGCATTTGTGTACATACTCGCAAATGCAGTGTCTGGAAGTATTTTGTTCTTTCCTTGCATATGTTAGTTTGAGTTTCACCAGTCAAACTCAGGTCACGAGCATACCTTACCAGTGTACCGTAGACCAAAGGCAATACGGAAAATTGAAAATCCGGATCATCCGGGTTATATGGGTAATAAGGAGAACAAGATTTTTAAATCCTTACATAAGCAGACTTGCCGTTTATGACGATAAAAAACTATATATTGTAACAACATTGTGTTCGCTACATTGTATTGTTTACAAGACATTAAAGATATACAGTTCTTTAACACATAAAATCACTTTTTTTTTTTCTTAACAAAGAATTGATCCACAGTCTTCTGTTTTAAACATGTGCGGCGTTTGAACGAAGCAGAGTCACGCATGCCTTTATCATTAGTAGTTCAGCTGAGTGGTGTTGGGCTGACGATCCAAGTACGCCATATAGTTCGTCAGTTGGTGCACAGCATCTGCTTGTGTCGTGCGCTGTTGCATAGTTATCGGTCCCTCCTCGTTCATGTCATCTTCTCCCTCACTGTCGACCGTAGATGTGCACGCCGCCACTATTTCTTCCTCTGACATAGTCCCATAGTTACCATCATTGTTGTCTTTCAGCCACTCACTGACGTCTTCCTTAACATTTGAGCACCCACTTATTGTTCCTAATATTTGCAGAGGGTGGTCTGCAGCCACATGCACAAAATCATCGCCTGCCATTTCATTTGTAGCACAAATAGCAGGCCATAGTTTTTTCCATGGATTTTTCAAAGGGTCTCTTGTAATGTAATCCCAAGCAACAGCAACCATGCAAATAATGTCTTTGATGTTGGTTGATTTCTACAAATCAACCACACTCTCGTCTCCTTCCTCTTCAATTATTTTTACCAATCAGTTCTTTTCGGTAAAGTCTTTTGATGTTTTCAAGGACTCTCTGGTCCGTAGGCTGCAGCAGTAGAGTTACGTTTGGTGGAAGAAATTTCACTTTAATTCTTCCACTCACCAGTTCCTGTTCTCCCGAATGAGACGGAGCATTGTCGATCAGTAAAATTGCTTTTTCTGGTAAACTACT
The DNA here is from genome assembly GCA_030765045.1 of Tenodera sinensis. Lineage (NCBI taxonomy): Eukaryota > Metazoa > Arthropoda > Insecta > Mantodea > Mantidae > Tenodera > Tenodera sinensis. The sequence goes on from JAUKNM010000038.1 coordinate 1,246,804, forward strand.
TTCTTTCAGGAATTTTCGAAGTTCAGGAACAAAGTTATCAAGAAGCCGGGTTTTTTTTTAACAAAAATCTGTCCATCCATGCAACTTTTTGTGATCAGTAAAGCACTGGCATAAATTGTGGTTCACATTTTTTAGTGCTCGGGGATTCTTGTATTTTCCACAGCGACAAGGGGAAGCTTACGATTTCCTGATGCATTGCTACAAGCCATAGCAGTTATCCTATCCTTGCTTTTCTTGTAGCCCTAACCCGAATCTTTAAGCTTCGATCCTAACGTTTTGCTTGGAAGCACACAGTAAAAAAGTCCATTTTGGTCAGCATTATACATTTGATGAAACAAATTGTTGAAAGTCCTTTTTAAATTTTTCAACACCAGCAATATCTCTAGAGAAGCTCTTTCTAGTCAGACTAAGTCGGCGATTGTCGCGTCGGTTTTTCCAACGCGCTACCCACCCCTGGCTAGCACTGAAAGTTAGATCAGGGTTCGATAACATTTTGTTTAAGTTCTGAGGCCGAAATTGTGAACGCCATAATTATGGATATAATACTGCATCACATGTCGGAATTAAATAATCAGAAAATCTTAAAATCGTTACATGTATAAAGCTACAGAATCTGGAGTATTAGTTATGGTTGAAATTGTCAGAAGGGACACGTAATGTTGCAAGCAAGTCATTAGTGGTAAATTCCAGGTAGTCAGCCTGATACATAGTAATACCGGTTTTCCTGGAAATCGCTCAGTGCAGGTGTTGAGTAGGAGTCTCAGAGACTTCTTCGAAACCCGTAATTATGAGATAATTAGGAGATGAACATTGAGAGCATCATGACGCGGAGTTTTCGCGCCATGAAATTGGAGGGGTTTTTGAGGGGAAGTCCGAGGTGACTTCTGACCGAGAGTGCACGGAACAGGCACTTACCGGGCAGAAACCAGAGAGAGCGGTTCGGTGAGACTTGCCCTCCAGAACCGGACGGAACGGGTCACTACACTCGTCGCCCATATCTCCAAGCGAACACTTCAGTCACGCGACTTGCATTCCGGATCCTCGAGTGTGAGGACACATTATATTTAATAGTAACAATCTTCGGTCTTAGTAAAGACACAGTAACGACTTAACGTTGCTAATAACGATCGGCAAATCTCACGCATTCCTATTTTGGTAAAATAAAAGTTTCCACGAGAGTTCTGGTTTTATTCGCAAACACCCACGCATACCCTGAGGTTAAAATCACATGTCAGAGCAGCCGTAGCAGAAATCACCAGAAAGCAGCATTCCGCGTAGGATAGCGGAACGGAGGAGCGGGTAAGACCGCATCAGTTCAAAGCTTTCTGGGCCAAGATAGGTCCAGAGATAGGGAAACCACGTTCTCTCTGAGCACTGTACATATGAATAGTGAATCATCTAGTGTTTTAGTGTTTTATTTGTTGTGTCTTTATATATCATGTTGCAACAAAAATCTTCAATATATTTTCTTTGCTTCCTCCAGTTGGACACTGTTGAAGTCCAAACTCCCAATTCAGCAGTTATCTTCTTCAATGTTTCCCCTTTATCAATTAATGGTATCCACCTTTTGTCCATTGAAACCACGACCTTCTTTCGCTTTGAAGCCATTTTAAACTTGTACGTGGACAATCCCAAACACTTTGATAAGACACAAGAGCAATCCGGTTTAAACGCATACAATAAACTTGATTACACGTGCCGTTTGAATACAATTGGAAAATGAGGAGATTAAGGAAGGTGCAGTGAGGATTAGGAATCAAGTTCAAACACTTTCTTTCGGCGCTGGTGAGATAAATCGCTTAAGCAACGTGTGATACACTACAGTTTGTTCACCAGCTCATGGTCCCTGGCAGCAATGCAGCCAGTCACTACGTCAGTAAACAATTCCAGATAACCAAAGATGTCGAAAGCAGCAGATCTGCTTCTAATCGCATTTACGATAACATTACTAACTTTGGAATGTGCATTCACGGTAGATGAAAGTAAAGAACTCGCTTCAAACAGTACAATTTAAATTTTATTTTCGGTTCATGCAGTATATTTATATTTAAAATGTAAATGATGTTTTCAGCTAGTCTGTCTTTTTCCTACTGATTCATTTTCTGCCTTTTCTATATGATTTAAAAACAATACCGATTTGCATCGGTCTTCGTTCGAGCGTTATATCGTGTAATTCCCGTAACAATAAGTTATCTTTTACATTTATTTAAGTATTCATTTTACCTTGGGCCAAGCTAGTTCTATGGGTTTGAGATCTCACACACACACACACACACACACACACACACACACACACACACACACACACACACACACACACACACACACACACACACACACCGATATATATATACCAGGTGAGTAAGCAGCCCCTTATTCTCGAGTTTTATGCAATCCGCATTTTATAGTCCAACATGAAAATATCCACCCCATTACTAGGTTCTACCCGCGTATTTAACATGGATGTTAAACACTCGATGAAGTTAGTACTAATTTAGATGTTATCACATCGCCTTTTAATATATTCGTAATTAGACAGCTGACGTTTGCACTTCTGCAAATGTTCACTGGAGCTAGCGAATATTACATCTTAAACGGAATGTTTACCTCACACGTTACTAGGCAGCTCAGTTGGAATGGGCGCAAGATTCCGAATCTGTCTGCTGTGAAGGTGGTTCTAATCACCTGTATGTACTAATTTTTTTTACCCTGTAATCCTCAGAATTTACAAATTATTATTCTGAAAACTGTTACTATATTCATTTTTATTGTTTTATTTATGTTTTATGGCATTGTTTGATGTTTATTGGTGAACTACAATTATGTAGTTGTTTAAACACAATAATAGGTAGGTGCAATTGAAATAAGGATCATTTATACACATTTGAACACAAAAAGCAAGGAAATTACATTGTCAGAGTTTAACATGGAAGTTAACCTCAATTTTGCAGACAGTGAATTATTGTGCTATTAGAAATGTTTCATAGTGATACGTTTAGCAGCGCTGGAATGACCCTTTTTTCTATTCCACGACTCCTTAAACGAAGCAAGTGCTCGAACTGATGACCTTCTTGGGTAATGCACGCCTGGGCACGCTGTTGGATGGAACCCCTGACACAATGTAGCATGGCGGGTTGAACATTTCTACCGGCCACTGTAATACGCTGACGAAGGGTTTCTAGATTGCCCAGCTCCTCTGCACAAATGCGTTCTTTTCAATAATCCGAAAGAAAGAAGTCAAGGGGTGTCAGATCAGGTTCTTGTCTTCCTATCCAATGACCAAGATGTGCAGCATGCAAATGACTGCAGACGATCCTCGACCGATACGGAGGAGCGCCATCGTGTTGAAATCACATCGTCATTCGCTGCTGCAGTGGCACATTCCGTAGTACTAAGGGATGAGCTACGGAGGAAGTCCAGGTAGCGTGCTCTTGTTAGATGCCCCTCGAAAAATAATGGCCCAACAAGGTGGTCTCCCAAGATTCCACACCAGACATTTACACCCCACTGCTCTTGGAATGCTGCCTCCCTTACCAAATGAAGATTATCAACACTGGTATAGCGTATATTGTGACGATTTTCATTTCCATTGTTGTGGAATCTTGATTCGTCAGAAAACAATATCCTGGATGCGAATCCCACGTCACTTGCTACTCGCTCCAGCATCCATTCATAAAAGGTTACTCGAGCTTCGAAATCGCTCCCGTGAAGTGCTTGGTGTTGGTGCAAACGATAAGGATGGAACTTATTAGTGTTCAATATTCGCACTACAGAAGATTGGCTGACGTTCACCTCCTGAGCAACTGCCCGTGTACTAGTATGCGGATTGTTCTAGATGGCGTTCAAAACTGCTTCTGCATTAACACCCGATGTTAACCTGGTGCGTGTCTATGAGGAAGCATTCTTGCAAGTGGTGCTGTTACACGCAGACGCCTTTCAACATTCCGGAAGGTGTTTGCTGTTGGTTGTCATCTATTCGGATATCTCTCCCGATATAGATGCTGAGCCACTGGTGTATTTGCTCTTGCTTCTCCGCAGATCAAAAGCATATCTGCGTACTCGTCTATCGAATACATAATGAAAGACTGGCACAAAATATGCGACGTCATACGTGTGAAGAACGCAGGGGTCGGCATTCACAACACAATACATCATGCCAGTGCAATGAGGCAGAAGTCAGTTACAAAATGGAGACAACCAAAAACGATTTAAGTTATAGTGTCCTAAACCCTCAGGGACTTATAATTAGATTATTATAAATTCGGTTTCCAAGTTTTGATGCACATAAACAAAAATATTTACAATGTTGAGACTCGAACCTATGTCATTGGGGGTTAGCGCAGTGCAGAAGACATGTCACAGTCCTATTCAGCTATTCCGAGGCTTGAGTGAAAGCACCTACCACGTGCAATAGTACGACGTGTATGCCTGGGGCTATGCCATTGCCACCTCGCAAGTATCCCTGCTTGATCTAGCCTTTTAAGACAATTTTAATCATTTACTAGGCGTTTTAATATTATTACTTAATTGGCAAAAGCTGTTATGCATATTAATTGAGATACACGAGGCGTAGTTCACGCAAAAATGTAAATAAACTGTTGTTTAATAATATATCCGTTTTGACTGTACGGGTCCATGATGGATGAGGCGTGTCTCTAAATTTTTCCTGATTTTTAGCAGCCAAACCCTGCTCTAAGTACAAGAATCCACCATTTTCTTTTTAGCTGACATTGTTAGTGTACTCATATGATAGGTCCATCTTTTCCAAGGCGTTTACTGAATTACGTTGCTATGTATACTCTAATAAAAAGTTTGTAAAATCGGCCGGAAACCGGATATCGCTCTCAGTAAACGAGTCGTATGTTATTGAGGTGTACTTTAGCGAGGAGTACGTTCTATCCCTTAAAACACTGTTGCTCCAAATTTTGCGCACTCCTCTCTTTAAGAACGTCAAGCAATACATTTTAGTAAGCGCAAAACTGGACTAAGGTGCACATGCCGTTAGATGGGTGGCCTACCAGGTGAGTCAGCCGCGCCTTATTTTTTTGGAAGGTCACTCCCCTTAACCCCCAATGACACAAGTTTGAGTCTCAGCATTGTGAATATTTATATATATATATGTTCATCAAAACTTGGAAACTGAATTCACAATTATCTAATTATGAAGTCCCTGAGGGTTTAGGACATTATAATTTAAATCGTTTTTGGTTGTCTGCGTTTTTAATATCACACTAATTCATTGTGTGCAAACTTGAGTTTAACTTCCATGTTAAACTCTGACAATGTAATTTCCTTGCTTTCTGTGTTCAAATGCGTATGAATGATCCTTATTTCAACTGCACCTACCTATAGGTGTGTTTAAACAACTACATAATTGTAGTTCACCAATAAAGAAACATGTCATAAAACATAAATAAAATAATAAAAATGAATATTACAGTTTTCAGAATAATAGTTTGTGATAACATCTATATTAGTACTAATTTCATCGAGTGTTAACATCCATGTTAAATACGCGGGTAGAACCTAGTAATGGGGTCGATGTTTTCATGTTGGGGTATAAAATGCGGATTGTATAAAACTGGAAGAATAAGGGGCAGCTGACTCACCTGGTATATATAATATAATAATATAATATAATGTAATATAATATAATGTAATATAATATAATATAATATAATATAATATAATATAATATAATATAATATAATATAATATAATATAATATAATGTAATGTAATGTAATGTAATGTAATGTAATGTAATGTAATGCAATGCAATGTAATGTAATGCAATGCAATGCAATGCAATGCAATGCAATGCAATGCAATGCAATGCAATGCAATGCAATGCAATGCAATGCAATGCAATGCAATGCAATGCAATGCAATGCAATGCAATGCAATGCAATGCAATGCAATGCAATGCAATGCAATGCAATGCAATGCAATGCAATGCAATGCAATGCAATGCAATGCAATGCAATGCAATGCAATGCAATGCAATGCAATGCAATGCAATGCAATGCAATGCAATGCAATGCAATGCAATGCAATGCAATGCAATGCAATGCAATGCAATGCAATGCAATGCAATGCAATGCAATGCAATGCAATGCAATGCAATGCAATGCAATGCAATGCAATGCAATGCAATGCAATGCAATGCAATGCAACGCAACGCAACGCAACGCAACGTAACGTAACGTAACGTAACGTAACGTAACGTAACGTAACGTAACGTAACGTAACGTAACGTAACGTAACGTAACGTAACGTAACGTAACGTAACGTAACGTAACGTAACGTAACGTAACGTAACGTAACGTAACGTAACGTAACGTAACGTAACGTAACGTAACGTAACGTAACGTAACGTAACGTAACGTAACGTAACGTAACGTAACGTAACGTAACGTAACGTAACGTAACGTAACGTAACGTAACGTAACGTAACGTAACGTAACGTAACGTAACGTAACGTAACGTAACGTAACGTAACGTAACGTAACGTAACGTAACGTAACGTAACGTAACGTAACGTAACGTAACGTAACGTAACGTAACGTAACGTAACGTAACGTAACGTAACGTAACGTAACGTAACGTAACGTAACGTAACGTAACGTAACATAATATAATATAATATAATATAATATAATATAATATAATATAATATAATATAATATAATATAATATAATATAATATAATATAATATAATATAATATAATATAATATAATATAATATAATATAATATAATATAATATAATATAACATAATATAATATAATATAATATAATATGTAAATGTAAACCCCGCGCGACAGCCCACGAAGGGCCAAGACCTTCCGCCCAGCCGCTGCGTCCCCCACCTCTGCCCACTACAGGCGTCATTGGTGAGGTGCAGTACTGGAGGGTGGGACGTGGTCAGCGCCCCGAGCCCTCCGGGCTGTGACGTCATGGAAGGTCGTCACTTCGAGATATCGACTGGCCTTAGCTTAGAGAGGTGTATAGCCGTCAGGTTGGTAAGCGGAACCCCTCTCGCCCCCGCTACGCCCCGCACACAGTATAAAATCCGGCTGCCCGACCAGTCGTTAGTTCACTTCAGCGCGAAGCGCTGCCTGCAGTCTTTGATCTTCACTTCAACGCGAACTGCGTTGCCTGCAGTCTTCGATGTTTACTTCAGCGCTGCCTCCAGTCTTCGTCAAGTAGTCGAGCTCCGTTAGGCGCTGCCATCAGTTGTCTTCGTCAGTCAAAGTATAGTCAGCTTCGACCAAGCGTAATGTATGAGCCTTATACACTATGGTTTAATCTTCATCAAGCCGAGGCGCTCAGCATTAGTATCTTACATACTTGCCTACATGTTCGTCAGTAATGAGCCGATAGGCTTAGCAATTCTCAATTCTACTAACATTTCTCGGCAAGCTCCTCTTCATCGAGCCAAGCAGTTCACCAACAGTGACGTCAGCACGCATCGAAGTCAACAGGGTCATGTTTCTTGGTCTTGCTTGTCAAAGGGGGCAAGCAAGTGAGCAACTTTTCTCCGTAGAGAAGCAACGTCGGCATTCACCACCATTTCTTCGAGATGTATGCTAATTCAGGCATACACTGGGCATACGCGGAATTAAGCAGGAACGACGCGTTTATTCTTCATGGTTGATATGCAGGAATGTGCCACAGTCCATGTGCATGTTCATTTCAACATAATTGGATAAGGACCTGTTCCAAAACACACCAGACATTTGGGTGAGACAAACAGTTCTGTATTTCATTTAGATGTATGTGTTTAGTGTTTTAGGGCTTTTATGCTAAAGCAGGGTAGATGATCTTTGTATCACGGTTATTGTAGCCTAAACGGCAATAGTTATAATTCCGACTAACGCAATCAACTGAGTGTGGTTAAAAGGGATGACTTTTTGTGTGCCAAGTTATATTGGTGAGTCAGGCCCATTCTACCAGTGTTGCTCAGGAAGTTAAATAGTCAGGAAGGAATTATTACTTAGTGCAAAGAATAGTTTACATTCATGTCTATTTTATGTAACTGTTTATTTTTACTACATTTTCGTAATACATATATTATCATTCACCATACTTTCAAGGTTCTTATGTATATTTTGTTACTTAACACCGTCAGTGTTAAGTCCTGTATTTATTTTATGTTTTCAAAATATATTCAAGGAAAAGGCATTTGGTATTATATGTAACCACAATATACCCCACCGATCTATTCCCAACACGATTCCGCAAATAGATGTCCACTCACTCTCGCTAAGCCAAGTCAAGTGGGGTAGCAGAAAAGCATGGGGCTAGGCTTAGCAAGTGTCAAGTTAAGTAATGGTAGCAGATAGTTAAGCAAGGAGAGAGTGGCGTGCGACAGCAGTGGTAGCAGAGCATGGTTACATGTGGTGGTAGCAGAGCGTGGTTCAATGCAATGGTTACATGCAGTAGTTACATGCAATGGTTACATGCAGTAGTTACATGCAATGGTTACATGCAGTAGTTACATGCAGTGGTTACATGTCGTGGTTACATGCCGTGGTTAAATAGTAGTGGTAACAGAGATCGCGGTTCTTTGTAATTGCATGGTTACATTTAATTCTCTTGGTTACTTGTAATTTTTGTGATTACTTGTTGATAACTTTACAGTTGAAAATAACTTCGACACAAATTGAAAGGTATACTAATGCATCCTTGAATGTATTTAATGTTTTGATTTATGAATTGTTTGCCTCACTATAGGTTGTGTATTTTATAAACATGGAACTACCTTTTCAACCCGAAGTTTTGAATAGAAGTGAACTTGAAAATGAGTTGTGTAACATTAAGGTTGAGTGTGATACTAAGAATTCTGTCACTGATTTACAACAGTTACTGCGAGTTCAGTTAACACAGGATCCACATACCATTGGTGCAAGTTTACCGTGTAATGAAACCATAGAATTTCAGTATTGTGAGCGTGCGTCTCAATCACTTGGTGATCTAGTGGACGAATATGTAAAGGTAGGATGTACACAGTCACAATTGCGTAGGATTAAAGGTCGTGTCAAGTATTGGCAATATAGAACAAACCGTTTGCAAAGGTTAGCTACAGAAAGGTTGAAATCTCAAACTAGGAATATTTCGGAATTTTGGTGTAAGTTAGGAGATAAGCTCTCAGAATTAAAATACACTAAACAAACTAGTGAGCCCATGGAAGCAAATGGTGTAACGCCATTTATTCAGGAAAACATAGGTAGTCAAATGGGGAAGGAAGATAATGCAACGGAAGTCACGTTAACTAAACTAAAATTACCGCATCCATGCCAGAGAATTCTAGGTGATATTAAGGCAATTCAAGCGAATACTCCAGAACAGATTTTGGAATTTCTTGTTACTTTAATTAGATGCCAGTATCAAGCGAAAGTATACTCGTTGAGTGATCAAATTATTTTGCAATTTTTTCATGTGCACGTAGAAAACCCAGTTCTAGATATTTTGTTGAGATCAATTACGAATGGGTATAGTATATTGCAATTTCAGAAAGAAATAATTAGAGTTCTTTTGTCTCCATTGAATTATAATCAGTTACTTAATTTACATTACTTTAGCAGACAGAGAGAAACGGAACACTTTTCTGAATTTGTGGAGAACATAAAGTTGATCGTGAAGGCATTATGTGTAAATAACACAGAACCAGAAATTGTGCAGAACATAATTTCCAATTCCCGACATGCGGAAATACGTGCATTAGCTTTAGGTCAATATTTACAGTCATATCAACAACTGGATGACTTAGTCATTAGATTCCGACATTTGCCCACGGAACATAGCAGTTCTGAAAGGAAAGAAGAAAAAGTCAAATCGGGTTCAGAAAGAAGTACGGTGTGTTGGACTTGTAAACAGACAGGTCATGTCAAATACAATTGCCCGGAAAACAAAGGATGTACATATTCCAATTCAAGGTTTTCAACCAAAAAGAAAAATAGCTGACATTCGGTTATGCCAGTCTATGCGGATAGTATCCCTGTGGAGAAAAATATTCAAGCCATAGTAGGTTTTCCGATGCCGTATGTTAGTGTTGAAGTAGATAAAATTCCGGTTTTAGGATTGATCGACACAGGTAGCGTAGTTTCCTTAGTTGATCACAGATGGTTTAGTAAGTTGCGTCGTAATTTAAACACAAGTACTGTTAAAATCATTTCAGCAAGTTTAGAACCAATTCAAGTTTTGGGGGAAGTATTATTATCTCTGAGTATAGCAAAGTTTCGCTGGAAAATGCAATTTTGCGTGGTTCAGAAATTACCTGTACCGATTATCTTGGGAAATAACTTCATTGCTCATACTGGTTTGATATTGGATAGTTCAAGTAGAAACTTATATTTCAAATTTTGTCCTTCAGTAAAAATACCATTTAAGGCTTTGAGCAATATTCCCGGGATGACGTCATGTGCTAGTGTAGATAATACTATGGAACAACAACCTGTTTCTGAATTTAGTTTAGACCATTTAGACCACGATCAAAGACAAGTGATACAGAATTTATTGCTTGAGTTTCCAGATGTACTCACGAACCAACTAGGTTGTACGAACTTAGTAACATATAAGATAGAGTTGCATGACAAGCAACCGGTTCGACTACCTCCATATCGCTTACCACCTCAGAGACTACATATATTGAGGGAAAAGGTAAATACTATGTTAGAGCAAGGAATCATTAGGATGTCGAATTCGAATTATTCAAGTCCGGTTTTCCTTGTCCCCAAGGCTGATGATGATGCTAGAATGGTAGTAGATTACAGAGTGTTAAATAGCAAAATTAAAATTGATCAAGTTCCTCTACCACATGTCCATCTAAATTACCACTGGTTTGCTAAGGCAAAATATTTTACGAGTATCGATTTAAATCAGGCGTATTATCAAATTCCGTTGGAAGAACAATCGAAAAGGTTAACGGCCTTCACCACGGATTATAATCTGTATGAATTCAATCGTTTACCGTTTGGTTTAGCAGTGGACGCCCAAGTCCTGTCACAATTATTAGACAGAGTTTTTGGTGACATAAAATTTAATTATTTATATCATTATTTAGATGACTTGTGCATTTATTCCACAACTTTTGATGACCATGTAAGACATCTCCATGAAGTATTTTCTCGACTTCGTAAGGCGGGTTTGACAGTTAATCCAAATAAAGTTAAGTTTGCTACTCAAAAATTAACTTTCTTAGGTCATATTATTTCTGGTAACAACGTAACCATCGATCCTCAAAGGACTAATAAGATCAGGGAGTATCCAGTGCCCAAAACTGCTAAGCAGATATCGCGATTTCTCGGAATGGTCAACTATTTCGCGAAGTTTATTCCCGACTATGCCGAGCAAGCATGTCATTTAAACGTTTTACGAAAGAAAGGGGTAAAGTTTAAATGGAATGAGGAACAGAATCAGGCATTCCTTAGGCTTAAAGAAGCTTTAATTTCTCCTCCAGTGTTGGCGGTACCTGATTTCTCTTTGCCATTCATTTTGCCAACCGACGCTTGTGGTTCTGCGGTTGCTGCCGTTTTACTTCAGGAACATCCTGAAGGAAGACGTGTTGTTTCCTACGCGTCTCGTATCCTTAATGAACAGGAAAGAAAATATTCTATGTACGAATTGGAAGCTTTAGCTGTGTTGTACGGGGTAGAAAAATTTAGGTTTTACCTAGAACATGTTGAATTCCTACTAGAGACTGACAACCAGGCTCTTTCTTGGGTTTTGGCCAGACCCAGGAAAAGTGGTCGAATTGTTAGATGGGCTCTGAGAATTTCTGCATTCAAGTTTAAGGTTCACCATATAAGGGGCAGATTTAATTGTGTAGCAGATGCTCTTTCTCGAATGTACGGAGAGGAAAAGAACGAGCAAGTTGACTCGAATACTCTTCATGCTCCAGTGTTGACAGTGTTAGGCAATTTTCCTTTCGCTTATGAAGATCTCAAAGACCATCAGATGAAAGATGAGAATCTAGCTTCCATAATATCAACGTTGCGGCAAGGTAAAGAATGTCAACCATATCTCTTATCAAGAGGCGTTCTTTGTTGTAAAGATAGAACAGGGAAAAATAAAATTGTGGTACCCGAGCAATTGAAGAAACTATTGTTTCAATATTTTCACAATAGTCCATGTGGAGGACATTTAGGCATATTTAAAACCAGGAATAAAATAAGGGACCAGTTTATTTGGAAGGGAATGGACGACGAGATTCGTTTACAGGTTAAGGCGTGTCATCTGTGCAAAATGTCGAAACCTGCACAGAGCACTCACTTGGGATTTTTGACTTCCACGATTGCAGAGAGACCAATGCAAAAATTATTTGTGGACTACAGGAGTAAACAGGGAAATAGGTTTGTGCTGGTGGTAGTTGACGCCTTTACGAAGTATGTGTGGTTGTTGCCCACACGGGACGCCAACGCAGCTAGCGCGGTTCAAGGTCTGAAGACTATTATTTCTTGTTTTGGGGTGCCCGAGATAGTTGTTAGTGACAATGCGTCGTATTTTCAGTCCAATTTATTTAAAACATTTTGTTTTAGTTCGGGAGTCAAGCACATTACAACTATTCCGTATGATCCTAGACCCTCATTAAGTGAACGGGTGAATAGAAATTTGAAAAACGCCTTAATAGCATATCATTTTCAGGATCATACCAAGTGGGACGAAACATTATATTGGCTAGCATTCGCGTTAAATAGTGCTAAGCATGAATCTCATGGGCAATGTCCATTTAATTTGATGTTTTCCTTTCCACCAAATTCTCCGCTAGCGAACATGTGGAATATCCGCGATATAATTCCAGAGCAGGTAGACAAAACACATATTAGAGATGTATGGAACCGAGTGAGGCGAAATTTAATACGTTCTCAGCTGAGGACACGTCGTAACTATGATAAAGGGAGACAACCTCATAAATTTAATATAGGAGATATTGTTTACGTGAGAAATTATCCAAAGAGTAAAGCTGCGGATAAATACTCAGCGAAACTTGCTCCAAAGTATGTAGGACCTTATAAGCTGTGCAAATTCATGTCCGATGTATCTGTTATAGTAAAGAATGTGCACACAAACAAGGAAGTAAGGGCACATGTAAGCCAACTCAAACCATAACTTCAAGCTATATTGTATGTATGTGTTAGGAAGTAAGGTGTATTTTAGTGTGTTTATTGTAAACTTAAATGTCTGGCGGTGTGCTGGAAAGGTCTACAAGCCAAAAGATATAGTTTAAGTATGATTATTAATGGAAAATAAAAGTCTGAAGCCTTTTATTTTAAATTGCCCCCGGGAGTCTGTGACGTCATGGAAGGTCGTCACTTCGAGATATCGACTGGCCTTAGCTTAGAGAGGTGTATAGCCGTCAGGTTGGTAAGCGGAACCCCTCTCGCCCCCGCTACGCCCCGCACACAGTATAAAATCCGGCTGCCCGACCAGTCGTTAGTTCACTTCAGCGCGAAGCGCTGCCTGCAGTCTTTGATCTTCACTTCAACGTGAACTGCGTTGCCTGCAGTCTTCGATGTTTACTTCAGCGCTGCCTCCAGTCTTCGTCAAGTAGTCGAGCTCCGTTAGGCGCTGCCATCAGTTGTCTTCGTCAGTCAAAGTATAGTCAGCTTCGACCAAGCGTAATGTATGAGCCTTATACACTATGGTTTAATCTTCATCAAGCCGAGGCGCTCAGCATTAGTATCTTACATACTTGCCTACATGTTCGTCAGTAATGAGCCGATAGGCTTAGCAATTCTCAATTCTACTAACATTTCTCGGCAAGCTCCTCTTCATCGAGCCAAGCAGTTCACCAACAGTGACGTCAGCACGCATCGAAGTCAACAGGGTCATGTTTCTTGGTCTTGCTTGTCAAAGGGGGCAAGCAAGTGAGCAACTTTTCTCTGTAGAGAAGCAACGTCGGCATTCACCACCATTTCTTCGAGATGTATGCTAATTCAGGCATACACTGGGCATACGTGGAATTAAGCAGGAACGACGCGTTTATTCTTCATGGTTGATATGCAGGAATGTGCCACAGTCCATGTGCATGTTCATTTCAACATAATTGGATAAGGACCTGTTCCAAAACACACCAGACATTTGGGTGAGACAAACAGTTCTGTATTTCATTTAGATGTATGTGTTTAGTGTTTTAGGGCTTTTATGCTAAAGCAGGGTAGATGATCTTTGTATCACGGTTATTGTAGCTTAACACTAGAACCCCGGCGCTCGCTAGCTACCATTAACTACGGTAGCAGTCATTTTTGACCGCTCGCTTTTTCTTTGCCTTTTCCGTTTACATTTTACATCTTATTTCTTACCAGTTTGATATTGTTATTATTAGGTAACTAGGCCCAGTATATTATCACTATGTATGTATCAATTATAGGAAAACCGCCTACCTAGGGCATACATTCGGATTTTCTATGCTAAACCTTTTCTCTAATAATCTTGTGGTAATGGAGAGTTACTTAGGAGAAAAAAATATTTAATTTAGTAGTATATAAAAAAGCCCGTACGATGGATATATATCCTTTATTTATCTCTATTTTTAAACAGTATGTTTATTCAAATAAAAAAATAGCTCAAATTGTCAGAAAGGCGGAATATAGTGTAATAGTACAACTAAGAATATTTGGGATTATGAACATGAGAACTCAACTTTATGTATAATAGAACAAGTAATATTCCAACACACATCTTTATATTAGAAAACCTATTAGAGCATTACAACTATGTTAGTGCTTACACAGAAAGTTAGTTTCATTGTTATGAACTTATGCGTTGCATTCTACATACGTAAGAACTTTTCTAGCTTCTGGTGTGTATTTTCCTCATACTGGTTTCTTGCAAATATGACAGGAATTGTTTGCTTTGCTTTGTTCTGTCTGCAGTTTTGACCTATTTGACACTGTCGTCGTCGATTAGGGGTTGGATGTTCTTCGGCAGGATTAGTCTCTATACAACGTTGTCTAGTTCCCAAGTAGGCTTCTCTTAGTTCATCGGTGAGTTGAAGGATGAATCTGCGGCGTGAAAGTTCCTTGCCAGTTATTTCTCGAAACACTATCCAAGCGCTGATGACAGCTAGGTCCAATATGTTGTAAAAACCATGCATTGGCCATCTGCGAGTACCAGCACGAACCGAATACAATCGCGCCATCTCATCAATCACATCCACTCCATATTTAGTCTAGTAAAACTCAACTGTTTCAGGAAGTTTCTTGGAGACTGCAGATATTGCACATGAGTTGTGAAGTGTACTCACAATTACATTCTTCTGTGGCTTTCCTTGGTAGTTGATTAGGAAAATACCATAGTTTGTTTTCTTATCATAAACAGGAGCTCTGGAATTTCTTAGGTGATCGGGAACTTCTCGTCTTAATCTGTTCACTGTTCCTACGATGCTAGTGCCCGACTTCTTTAGTCTTTTAGCTAGTGATAGTTGCTAGGCCGCTGATTATTATCCTTCCCCAGGTATGGTATAACGCTTCAGAGATACTTTCAGTTCACATCTCCAAGTATCCAGTATTTTATACCAAATTTATCAGGCTTATTGGCCATGTATTGAATGAATGGACAGCGACATTGTGTAGGATAAAGTTCATCTACTGTAAGGAATGCACCTGGTATGTAGCAAGCCTTGCAGTTTTCAATCAATTTGTTCCAAATAG
Source organism: Tenodera sinensis (assembly GCA_030765045.1). Lineage (NCBI taxonomy): Eukaryota > Metazoa > Arthropoda > Insecta > Mantodea > Mantidae > Tenodera > Tenodera sinensis. The sequence continues at coordinate 1,262,460 of JAUKNM010000038.1, forward strand.
TTGAAACCAGTGCAAACGCATCCGTCTTTAGCCTTTCAGAACGGGATGACCTGATATCAAATCGTAAAAATCTGATCAGTTCCAGGAATCTGTCCCTTGCCATGGTATCAGAAATTTTAGGTGGGCCCCACTTTTTGGACCATAGTTCAGCTAACAGCTTCTGCACCCAAGTGCACCCCGCAAGTAAATTATGCTGATGAAAGCCTCCAGCTCATCCCAGGAAACTGTCCATATCTCATCATTTTTTCTCTCTTGCTTCAATCTCTGTACATTTTTTGATATGTCGAAGAATCGGCTCATCAATGAACAACTTCCAAACAGATGCATGGCTGCTGTCCCTTACATGTCTCTTAGCATAAGCAGTACGACCTCCTTTTTCTTTCACAACATTATGTTGCTCTGTTCTGCCAGGATTGTGACCTGGGTCGATGATCTGCCACTCAGTACCCTTATCTCTACTGAGAATTTTTGTAAGTGCAGGAAGCTTTTCCTCTTCATTTTGCATTTTTCTGCCTCTTATTATTGGTTCTGTTGAAGTGGTTGCGTTACCTGAAGCTTTAGTATTACTAGTAGGCATTCTATTTTCACTTGCCGCTTGTGACGCACTCAAATTGGATGGAGTTACACAGTGCTGCAAGTCATATTCAAATGATGGTTGTATCGAGCTATGCCCATACCTTCTTATCTCCCTCGCAGGACGAGAATTAGATAAAATGTTATCCTGAATTTGATTTTCTGAAAATAAATAAGCAAAGAAAATATATGTATATTGTGTACAAACAAGAAATGAATAACTGCATAAATGCACCTATTAGGAATACAGTTTCATGATATATAATATCTAAAGAAAGCAGAATAAAACGTACCATTCAAATCATCTTCACTGAACGACTCATCTCCCGATTGTTCTGAATCAGCTGGAGATTGATAATCATCTTCACCACTACCACGTTCTTCAAAAAGACCACCTTCTGATATATCGTCTGGTATATCATGAAATATAGCTAGAATTTCATCTGGTTTCAAACCACGAGACATCTTGCAGGCATAAATTCACAACGTACACTACTATAATGAACAATTGATATGAACACGTACACAGCAGATTAGTGACAATGAGAAATCTAACGACAGCGCGAGCGAAAGCCTAACAAAGTTGTAACGGTCAAAAATGATCGTCTCCGGGGTTCATGGTCAAACATGAAAAAACGCCCACGTAAATAATGACATGCCGAAAATTGTTATGCTATATAAAACTAGAGGTTATATAAGGAAAAGTCATGAAAGGCCAAGCTTCGTTTTTAAAAACCGGCGGAACTAAACTTATTTAAATATCAAGAACGGTCAAAATGACCGCTACCGGGGTTCTAGTGCTAAACGGCAATAGTTATAATTCCGACTAACGCAATCAACTGAGTGTGGTTAAAAGGGATGACTTTTTGTGTGCCAAGTTATATTGGTGAGTCAGGCCCATTCTACCAGTGTTGCTCAGGAAGTTAAATAGTCAGGAAGGAATTATTACTTAGTGCAAAGAATAGTTTACATTCATGTCTATTTTATGTAACTGTTTATTTTTACTACATTTTCGTAATACATATATTATCATTCACCATACTTTCAAGGTTCTTATGTATATTTTGTTACTTAACACCGTCAGTGTTAAGTCCTGTATTTATTTTATGTTTTCAAAATATATTCAAGGAAAAGGCATTTGGTATTATATGTAACCACAATATACCCCACCGATCTATTCCCAACACGATTCCGCAAATAGATGTCCACTCACTCTCGCTAAGCCAAGTCAAGTGGGGTAGCAGAAAAGCATGGGGCTAGGCTTAGCAAGTGTCAAGTTAAGTAATGGTAGCAGATAGTTAAACAAGGAGAGAGTGGCGTGCGACAGGGCCAATAATATAATATAATATAATATAATATAATATAATATAATATAATATAATATAATATAATATAATATAATATAATATAATATAATATAATATAATATAATATAATATAATATAATATAATATAATATAATATAATATAATATAATATAATATAATATAATATAATATAATATAATATAATATAATATAATATAATATAATATAATATAATATAATATAATATAATATAATATAATATAATATAATATAATATAATATAATATAATATAATATAATATAATATAATATAATATAATATAATATAATATAATATAATATAATATAATATAATATAATATAATATAATATAATATAATATAATATAATATAATATAATATAATATAATATAATATAATATAATATAATATAATATAATATAATATAATATAATATAATATAATATAATATAATATAATATAATATAATATAATATAATATAATATAATATAATATAATATAATATAATATAATATAATATAATATAATATAATATAATATAATATAATATAATATAATATAATATAATATAATATAATATAATATAATATAATATAATATAATATATGGGGGAAAGTAAACGAAAGTGTGGCTCAGTAAAATAAAAATAACCAATAATTACATTATAACATTTGAGGAAGAATTCGGTCTAACAACTTTTTATTCCCTACAGGATCAAAGAATGAAGTATTAAAATTTCGATTGTTTCAATACCCTATAAAGATCTGTTTTACACATAAACTGCCATACAACCATAATATCATAGCAGACTTCACAGCATTCCTCGACGGCAATTTATCTGCTTCTACATTACTTTTACCACTACTTCCGACATAAAACTAGTGATAAGTACGATATTACTACTGAAATTGGGAGAAATTTGCAGCGAGTAAACGTAGGGCGAATAATATTGGAGGTAAGTTGACAACGTGACCAGCAGAGCAACGTTTGCTCGAATGTTTTCAGGCTACACTACAGGAATATCTCTCCCCTGTCCTTCATTCCCTTTAGATCTTGAGCGGGTGAACACACAGTATTAGGCCTTTTGTTAAATTCTTAAATTATAGTACCCTACGTATTACCAAAATTTATGTATAGTTTATGTAGCAACCGCGCATTGAATCAAACTGAAAAGCGAATATTTGGCGCACTTTTAGTTACGTTCTTGTTATCATAGTTAAATGTATTATCTTATGTGAACATTAAATTTAAAAAAAAAAACTACAAATCTGCTCCGGATAATCCGGAGATCTGGATAAAGCAGGGCCAGATAAACAAGATTTTACTGTACTTGGACAATAGGAGCGTTGATTCAAATATTATATCCAGAAACACTGAATTGTACAGAAGGAAACACTGCCTAATCCTAACTTAGAAAACTCTCCACAAATGGTAAAATGTGAAGTTATTGTGTTAGTGGTTACTTTTAGAAGCACGAAAAAGTGAACTCAATTTGCAATTGTGTTCTTCAAATTTAAGGAAACTGTGTTAAACTTAAATATGCTTTAGTCCAATAATTGGTAGATATACAAATATGAACAGTTAATTATTAAAGAATCCTTAATCTCGACTTCCTTCCATGCAGTTACTTTCTGAAATCCAAACTGCGACCCCCATTTTTTTAATTTCATTATATGTTTATATTTTAATTACAATATCCATCTATAGGTTTTTCCTTGCGTGTGAAATTTGACGCGCTCTCTTGTTTCTTGTTGTTCCTATGTGGCTGCGCTCTGTCAAATCCATCCGAAGTTGAGAAACACGTGATTGTTGCTACCCGGAAACAGTGCTTTTCAGCTGTTTTACGACGTTGCCAAACTTTATATTACCCACTAAGATTAAAGGTGCAGTGAGGCTTCATGATCTTTGCTTAGTTGTATTCAATGTGACTCTAATTTCACCTCAGTTCATGTTCTGACCTTAGATTATATCTGATCTTCAGTGAGCGATACTTATGTAACCCAAACAGGTACTTTTGGTACATATTCAATACCTTCGTTAGACTTGGCTTTATGTTATGTTGGTCTGTATTAACACTGGTGGTATATTACTTGTTATAGCTTCTTCCTCTTCCTTTAAGGTGATGTACGTGTGAAATTGGATAAAATCTGAAAAAAGGCAAAACTTAATTCTGGTTTTACCACATTTATATTCCATACTTTTATTTGACACCTTTGATATTTTAACATCAGTAATATTTACAGTTCTGTGCGGCCTCTTAAAGACTCCTGAATATAGTATTGTAATGCACATTCCAATTTTAAATGTCGCTTTTCTCAAAATGTTTCTTTCAGTAGTTCGCGTTACTTAAAATGCTCCAGGTCTTATGCTTGACCGATCAACATCCAATTTGCAGCAAACCTTCATAAACCTATGAGGCTCAGCAAGCATTTTTACGCTACTAGGGAATTATTCGACTCCAAAATTCGATGTCGGAATTTCACGGAAAAATACGTTTTGAGGTCCCTGAATAAAAAAAAAAACATTTTTAGAAAAAGGTCCATGTGTGTTATGTTTGTGTGCGTGTTGTGTGTGAGTGTGAGTGTGTGTGTGTGTGTGTGTGCGTGTGTGTGTGTGTGAACACCTTAAATAACCCTTTTCATGGACAATTTTTCGAAAGCTTTTATTTTCTAAAAATGGCTTGATTAAAATGCCATGTGTTTAAGAAATGTTTATGGCAAATGAAGTGTATATTTTGAGTTTTCTGTCCATAGCCTATGCTGTCTTGTGTACTTTGATGACTTTTACATAACTGTAAACTGTAAGAGATAGACCAAATCTTACATGTGAAAAATATAGATTTCCTTAAAAAATGTATGCCCAAATGCATTTTTTTGCGCAGTGAACCATTTCGGAATTATTCCTTGTTATTTGTGTTCGTATTGCAATATTTAAACTTTTGTCAAATGGAAGGTCGTTATTCGCTTCTTTATCTCTTGGCCGTGCAAAGAGAACGGAATTCTAAAGCTTTTAAGATTTGACTATCGCTCAAAGCCTTCTGTATTCCTAAATTCCCCCCAAAAATTGCAATAAGATCATTTCTGAAAATGTTTCTCTCAACTAACATGAAGAAGATAGAGGAATAAGAGTTCGTAAGAATAGTTAGTACAAGAGTAAAGAAATTCATGTGAGTTCAACACATCAAATTTTTGAAATGCTATAATTATATTATTTGTATTAAATGTTTTCATGGCGTGATATTCATAAAACCTCAACATACCAAAATACAGGGCTTATTTTCTTGTAGCATACCGAGCGGGATGGCTCAGGTGGTAACGTCTGTGGCCCGCATTGGGGAGGTCGCGAGTTCGATCCCCGTGACCGCGAACTCTGATATGGGCTTTTCCGAGGTTTCCCCATGTCACTTTGGTGAATGTTTGGGTGCATAATTTCATGCCACTGTTTCCTTTCATTCCATTTCATCATTTTTCAGGTGGTGCAAGTTCCGAGCATGTAGTGTGGGCAGTATCTGGAAGATGACGTGGATGACTGCGCATGGTAACTGCTGTTCTCGGCGTTAGGTGGCGTCCGGTGACCCTTGTCCTCCGTCGAGGGGGGGATAAGACGCTTCGTGCGATACCGACTCGGACCCGCGGTGTGATGCTGATTGCTTGGCGGGGCTTCGCGCCAAGCACATCTCAGCACTGGCTAGCGACTTTCACGCGTCTCTGGTGGGCCTATCTAGCTGCGGGTCTGGTAGCTAGACAGAACCCTTCGGTTCCCTCATTCATCCCTGCCTCCTAGGGGGTGGTAGCCACAATCGTAGGTAGCCACTGTGTAGGTCAGAGTGAGCGAGGTGTCCCCCTCTGCACCTATACCCTTTACCTTCTTGTAGCATAGCTTCATTTGAAGCTAAACAAAATCGATAATGAGATTCCTGGTATCGACGTGTTAAACGTAAAATAATCTGCTTGGTAGTATGTAAAACGGTTTAATATGGGGGGGGGGGCAATTAATATATGCGAAACGAATGTAGATTTCTGATTGAAATGTTGTACCTGATCGCCATATTGTATTACCATATTCTGGTAAGTTCAAATTACTCAAATGGAAATTGTGGTTTTTTAGGTTTTTCACCGATACACTGCCTTTAACTTGGGTTTGTGATGTTTGTCCGACCTTATTAAGTAGGGGACCGCTATTGGCCTAGCTTTCGGTTCGTTCTGCATTCTTTCTTTTGTCATTTATATTCTGTTTTGACTAAGTTTCATCTTTTAACCAGTGCTCTGACTCCATTGTACTCTATTTCGGTTTCTTAGTTTCTCCCATTTAAATATTCGTATTTTAAATAAGATCTGATAAGTTCATGGAAACAAGAAATGACAGAAGGAATTAATTTAGGGATAAGAATAGTAAAAACAACGGTTTTCACAAAGGATCTAGCCCTGATAGCCAAAAGCGAGAACGAACTCAAAAAAATAGCATATAAGTTACATCAAACAGCGAAAACATACAACCTAGAAACACCTGCAGATAACACAGAAGTTGTGGTATATAAAGTCATTCAGCCAGTTAGGTCCAAAATAGTCTTATTAAACAAGCGTCAATGTTTAACTTCTTTGAGTGTGAAGTAGCCTATGGATTAGAATCAAATATTAATAAAAATTAAATGTATTTAGTTGTGTAACAGATACAACAAAAAGAACTTTAAATAATAAAACAAGAAAAGATTCAGTAATAAAACTGTATAAAACAGTGGCTATTCCAATTATAACAAATGGTTCAGAAATATGAAGCACAACACAAAAGAAGCAACCAAATGGCAGAAATGAAGATTCTCAGACCATAGGTAACACTATACAAGATTAGATAAAAAACGAAACTACGAAGTAGCAATTAACAACAGAAGAATTAAATGAAATATTAACAGAATCCAGAACAATCTGGAAACAGCAGTCAAATAGAATGAAACAAAATATAATTCCAAAACTTGCATATGCAGGTTCCTTCATTTAAAACCTAACGAGCGCACAGTATTTCGCCTGTGCGCGATTGCGTGTGCCACGGCCGGCTTTGCTCCTATATAAACTACACGCGTAAAGCATGTATAATACCTTTACCGTATAGAAGATGATGGAAATGTCGTCCACCCAAGGCTAAACAAGCATTATACCGGCAGAACACATTCTGATTCACGCGATTAAGTTGGACCACTGTAATGTTTTCGATTTCATTTCTAATATTTCCAATGTATGTGGATTTGTCTCGTAAATATTGTCTTTCAGGTTATCCCACAAGTAAAAATCACACACTGTTAGATCGAGAGAGCAAGAGGGACATGCATCAGCACTAATCACTCTATCTTTAAACATTTCCGTAATTTTATTCATGGACTCCTCTGCTGTATGGGCAGTAGCAGAATCTTGCTGAAACCACCGATATGATTCTCTTCTGCTATCATTTTATGATAAAATGTGGTCACAATGTAATTTCGGTACCTCTCTACATTTAGTCTGCTCGTATAATATTGGACCGATTATGCGTCTAGCTAACAGCACACCAAACTCCAACTCTTCGATCATAATGAGGGATTTCCTGAACGCGATGTGGATTTTCAGAGGATCTCTACCGACTGTTATGAGTGTTCACACGACCATTTAGGTGGAACCAGAACAGAAAGGAACAGATCAATTAAACTGCCATTCACTGATGAAAGAAGCCACTCACTATAATGTATTCGTGATACTGGGTCACTTTGTTTTAAAGCATACATACTTGTATACTTATACGGTTTTAGTTTTAGACAAATCTTCATTCATTGGAAGAACTAAAACAAAATAATATAAATTAAATCGGAAACCTTACAGTGGCCCAACTTAATCGTGTGAATTAGAATGCATTCTCCCGATATAATGCTTGTTTAGCCGAGGGTGCACGACATTTCCAGCATCTTCTATAAGGTAAGAGTGTTATAAATGCCTTATGCGCGGAGTTTATGTAGGAGCAAAGTCGGCTGTGGCATACCCAATTGCGCACAGGCGATATGCCTTGTGCCCATTAGGTTTTAAGTAAAGAACCTTGCACTTAGCCACCTCAAGGTCAAAGGAAACCAGGACTACCGAGCAAAAGATGTAAGGAGCAGAACTTTGGAGCCGTTACAGGCTAGCTGACTTAAGCCGTGTTGCAGAAGAAAACTAAGCTTTATTATAAATCTAAGCGGAGTTTCCATAAGCATCCCACACTTTAAATTATTTGTAATCAATATATTTGTTGCTACAATTCAATAGTACAAAACAATAGAGGCGGAAGTATTATCTCTCTATAGCTGAAAGCCAGATTTCAGCCTCCTGCAGCATAAATGCAGTTCATAAAAAGGGAGAAATGAAGTCATAACAACGTCGACACTGTTTTCCTGTGTTTCGTTTTCGGTACATAATATAGAGAGGAATTTATAGCGGGCGCTGAGCCGCAGGCGCCGTATAATATATAAGCGCCATAAATTAATTTGCACACATGCACTAAAACAATAACAAAAATCATACGATTAATGTTTGAAATCAACATTATGGATGTGTACACAGATAACAGTTGTAAATCAGGCACTGCAGGATACGCATCAAAAAGCGTATTGACGGAAGCTATGTTCAGCTGTTTGACAAATCCAGTGCCGTTTGTGTTTGAAAGTTTCATTTCTTTCTTTTATTTTTCCTCATTTTTTACCTTATCATTCTTCGGTTATAATGTATATTTGAGCTCTTGAAATATGAGTTGATAAAGTTATTGCATATAACCAAAAACAACAAAAGAGAAGTTTCTCAGTAAAGAGATCTTCCAAAACTGAAGCGAAATAATTTCTGCGATTTGAATATTTCAATTGTTTCCTATGTTGCCTAAGAGCTAAAGCAGAGGAACTATTGCGTTTGTTTGTGTATGTGTGTGTGTATGCGCGCGCGCGTATTTTACAGCATGAATCGAACGCGAAAGTTCAGAAAAATGCCAAATTTAATACATAAGTCAATCACCGTCGGTGATGCAAGGCGAAATAGAAATCCATTACCCCTTTATTTTTCATATAAAAACCTTTGTTACTTTTTATTTTGAAAGATAAAAGTATTTTTGAATTAAAATGGCATACGTGAGGCTTTCAAATGATGTATTTACACACATTGAAGTTTCTAATTACTGATCTTCAATCCTCTGTATTCCTCTTGTATTTTGTATAAATGCGAAACCTTAAGCAACAAATCCAGTTAAGAAAACTACTGATATAGTCAAAAGATACAATTTGCTTTTTATGTGCTGAGAGGATATTAAGGCATAGTCAACTATACCTTATGTGCTAGCTGACAGTCATGGTTCGTCTCCCTCTTTTATTTTCTAATTCACAAGAAAAGGAGAAAAGATAAATTCGGATACCTGTATAGCATCCCAAGTTGGAAACACTACCAACCAGATCTTAGATTCTTTTTTGTGGTTATCCCAGATAAGTAGCTGGATTCTCGGGTGGATTATATGAAGTTTTCTGTCCATGTAATACATTTGTCATTTTGTTTCAGAGTTGCAGGACCGAACAAACAGTGGCGATGGAATTTCCTCCATACAAGGGATTTTCCCTGGTGGCCGGTTAATTGGATCACCTGTTGGATGCTCTCTGCAGGAGGCTACATTTCCTAGTGGGCTCTATGCGGTACCGTTTGACCTGTACTGTCCAGGAAAGACCATTTTATATTTGGCCTGCGCTAGCATCAAAGTAAGCGCAGTTTACCATAGCTAAGGTCTCCGCCTTCACTTAGAAGGACCCCCTGCGTCTTATGATCACGAGATCCCATTGTTCCGTGGGCCGCTGGAAAATACAACGGCCGCTGGAAAATACAACGGCCTCTTACCTAGCACTGCCCTTGTGTACCGTGCTCGTGTGATTAGAGGTCTCCTTTGTTGCTCCAGATTCCATGATTAGATACAATAATGTCAAAGTTATAAGTGGGCTTTTGTTCAGGATAAGTGATAATTGGCATCCGTCAAGCAATTCTTAGTTAATGTGATAGTAACCAATATTACCACACTAATTTAAACTTGGAGAGAATATTTTGTTTAAATGTGCACTTGCTTGAGCTCTGCATGAGAAAGTAACAGTGTCTTCATTGTAACTGCTGTACAGACCTATATTTTCAGAGGTAAGCGGCTCAGAAACTAATTGTCCAGCTAGAAGGCTAGCTTACCATTCACTTCCATCTGCATTTAGTTAAGAGATTCTCAGAAAGCAGAAAGTAATAACGTTCAGTTTAGAAAAGAGGTATAGGACTTTCGTAGCCATTTCTTCACGTTACCAATCTTTGCTATTAACACAGATAATCGAATTCAGGTGTACTACAATAGATACCGAACGAAATGGCTCCATAGTAACGCACGAGGCTCGCATTCGCGAGGTCCCGGTTTCGATTCCTGATGGCTGCCCAATTCTAAACACTCGGTTTTCCGTGATTTCCCCAGTCGAAAAGGCGAATGCTGGGGTGGTGTATTCCACCACGGATCTCCTTTCTCCTTCAGTTCCTCTCATTTCATCTTCCTCTTTCACGTTACAGGTTGATCCAGGGCTGAGTGTCGGTCGACGGCGACCAGAGAGCGCAGAGCCTTGCGAATTGAAATTTCTTCTTGGCCTGGTCAGAAGGCGGCCATTTGAACCTCACTGCTGGGTCGAGGTTTTCCCTGTCTCCACTAATGAGTCTATGAGTCACCCTCCAACGGTTTGGGGGGTCGCCGTCGAGCACTCTCTGGCCAGATAGTCAAGCCTTGGAATTGTTAGGGAACTCTGCGCGTTTCTGTCATCTTGCCTGCCGGTACCGCAGCCCATACGTTTCCTGTTGTTGGTTAATCTCAGCCATTCCTCTTGGGGAACAAAAATCCATTACTGACTTGCCTTTCTCACATTATCCTGTCCTATTCTAATACAACAGATTGTTTTGTGACAAGTAGTATATACATTTGAGTAAAAGGAACACTATTACGTAGTTTTGCACAACTTTTGATAAAGAGCCGTTCTATAGTTGTAGAAATACTAACAAGGTAAGCATATTGGGTTTGTATTCAGAGCTATGACTATTAACTAAGATGAAAAGTTAGCATCCGTTAGCACTTAATATACTGATGTGATGACGTACAGCCATGGAAAAACTGGTTGAGCGCATTAAGAAAGCACAATTGGGTGGTATAAATAAAAGGAAGCAATAGCTTTTTCTCACTAATTCGGAGCAAGAGGTTGGTTTCGTATAAATAAAAACCTTCTCTTCCATCTCCTTGCAAGCTAAAGCTTCCAGACCTTGACCGCGGAGCTATTGCTCGCGAAATGGTATAAATAAAAACCTGTTTTCCTCGCTCCGACGGAGCTTTTGCTGGCTTTTTCTGAGGTAGCTATTGTAGGTACCTCAGCTTGCTCAATCAGTTAGTACCATGGCCAGGATTTCCTGCTCCCACTGTTTTAAAACAACTAGCTTATTGCCAATTAGTATCAAATCACTTTTGGACTTCATTCTTGTTTTTAAGTTGCTTTTTTTAGTATTTGCATCTCGCTGATGGATGTTTTAAACTCTTCCTCCAATTGTTGCTTTACTGTAGCTACTGCTAAACTTTTGCGCTTACTTTCTGACAACTGTGCTTTTAATAGAATGTCTTGATTTTCCTTTAATAGATGAACAAAGCGCCTCATAAATACACTGCTTTCTTCAACCATGGTGCCTGAAATACGTGTTGTAAAATATAAACTACTCTTGGAGATATTTGCTGCTATATCAGCTCCGATGATACAAGGACATTTTTCTGAGGTATTGTGATCTTGCAAGGCCATCTCT